>WNWU01000053.1:7045510-7175447 GCA_012654045.1 Ptyas mucosa | reverse complement strand
TTTCTTTCTTTCTTTCTTTCTTTCTTTCTTTCTTTCTTTCTTTCTTTCTTTCTTTCTTTCTGTCCATTTTAGGAATTCATCCTAAATCAGGATTGGAATGATCCAAAATCTCAACTCCAGCAATGCTGTTTAACTCTCAGAACAGAAGGGAAGGAGCCAGACATTCCTCTGTATAAGTAAGGAGATTGATTTGTACACGTGCATTATCACTTTGTGACTCCTTCTTTTAAAAGATTCCCATATGACTGGAATTCAGTATCACACCCTTTGTTCAAAGAAGGAATTAGTTGCTCTGGTCAAATGAAAGTATACTGTTACACTTTGGATCTCAGATTCCATTCAAAGCATTGCAGATGTCGTCAAGAAAGTTTGTGCAGGTGGGCAATATGATGGCTGTAAGTACAGTAGACATTGATAGTCTCAGACACATTCAATTTTCCCAAACTCAGTTCTCACTTTCTCCACTAGGATCGCATTGGGCACCCAATTGCTTCTGCAGGTGCAGCAGTCATCTCCCAAGTTACTTTTCCTTGATGATGGAAATGCTATGAGAGGATAGCAATAGCTCTTAGACTTATATGCCACGTCATAGTGCTTTACAGCCCTCTCTCTAAGTGGTTTACAAAGTCAGCATATTGTCCCCAACAATATGAGTCCTCATTTTACTGACCTCGTAAGGATGGAAGGTTGAGTCAACCTTGAGCTGGTCAGAATCAAACTCCTGGCAGTGGCCAGTGAGTTGGCCTACCATACTGCATTCTAACCACTGCACCATCAGAAAATAAGACCCTGTCTTACATTTTTTGAACCCCGATATAAGCGCTTGGCCTTATTTTCGGGGAGGTCTTATTTTAGAGCGCATGGAGGAAACCAGAGGAAATGGTGGGAACCGGCTGTGCATGCGTTTAAATATTTTCGGGGAGGGCTTATTTTCAGGGGGGAGGCTTATTTTAGTGCATACACTCAAAAGCCCGATTGGACTTATTATCAGGGGATGTCTTATTTTAGGGGAAACATGGTGTGTGTGTGTGTATGTGTGTATGTGTGTGTATAAACAAAATGGTTACCGTTAGAACAGGTAAGATCAATTTAACATATGTATGGGGGGGAAAGGCTTCAGAAAATGTCGAGATATTTCATCATTTTTAAGATTATATTTTTGGGTCAAGGGCAAAATATTAAGGGTATATTCCATCCCATTCAAACAAGAAGTAAGGCTGTGGTAAAGGGTAAGGTGAATGACTATAAGATTGAAGTATGAAGTCTTTCTAAAATATATGATGCAGTGGATGTTAGCTGCATAATTATATACATAGAGTGGAAGGTTATATCAGAAAGAGAAGCAATTATTGATTGACAGAGGGAAAATTCTGTATTAAGCATACATAAATATCCGCTAATGAAGTGATGGCATTGTCTCGTAAAATAATCTGTCAAGGTTCATCCTTCTGCTGTGACCTTTGTTGAAATAGTTGCATTTCTGTTCAGACGTCTTAGAGAGAATGTTTTCAGGACTGTTTGTTTTCTTTTGCTGTCTTGTGGCTTAGAACACTGCAAACAGTTGGACCGTCTCATGCTAGGACATACACTGTGGCTGTTTACTTCAAAGGCGAGAGAATAGGATGTGGGAAGGGACCAAGGTACGTAAAATGTTTGAATACTTATATATTCTATATGTTTGTCTGCCTGCCTGCCTCCCTCTCTCTCTCTCTCTCTCTCTCTCTCTCTCTCCCTCTCTCCCTCTCTCCCTCTCTCCCTCTCTCTCTCTCTCTCCCTCTCCCTCTCCCTCTCTCTCCCTCCCCCCCCCTCTCTCTCATCTATCTATCCATCCATCCATCCATGTGGGAAAGGAGAGCTATATGATGTTTAGGACTCCTAAAAAAGTGAATTTTAGAAAATTCTCCTTTTGTGCATCTTAACCTGGGATCAAGACAACCTAAGATTCACAGGCACATTGATTCTCAGTGTCAGGTATCCAAGGTGAAAGTGGAGAAGTGTGCCTATTAGTGGCAAAAAGCAACAACTTGACACAATACTAAGTTTCAATTATTGTTCCTGAGAGAACCTTTTAAGTTCATAAAATATTCTTTCTGGTGACATTGCTTAGTGCCAGAAGGTCAAGAGATAATGTGCCAGTCACTACTCTTTATTCTGTCAAGTATTTTAGTGCATTATTAACTTCTTTTTTAAGTCCTAAGGTCCATTTTTTTAAAAAATCTCTTGTAATTGTGTTTGGGGACATGTTAAAAAGAATGACTGTGAGGGAGAGAAATAATTTTCATTGGGGAGAGGTAGGACACAAGACAGTGTCCAGTGAGGGAGTAATATATGGAAAGCTGGAGAAGAGTCACCCTGTTTAATGCTTTAATGCTTGGAAAGACACTCTAATATTCACAAGTTCTTTTCAAATAATTGAATTGAATTCCAGGAAATTGATAAGCTGGAACTGGGTGCACAATCATGGTTTACTTTTAGCATACTGTTGCCTTCTCCAGCTTGGTGTCAAGGCCCAGCTAGATCTGGACTCAGTGGCAGCTCAGTCTAATCTGTAAACCAATTACTATCTTCCAACCTGATTGTCCATTTTATGGAAAAATGATTTCAGTAAGAAGAATGGGAAAAACATCTTAAAGTTCTCTACACGGTAAATGCCAAGTGCTATCTGCAGAATAAATAATGTTTAAAAGGGTTTTTCCCATTTTTCCTTGACTTTGCACAAAGCATACTAATGTTAAGAATAACATTAAAGTAATCCCTAGTAAAATAAGGTGGTTTGGGAAGAAACGGGCTACAATGTTGCTGCTGGAGATGGGGTTTTTGTTTAATTGACTTTTAATTGCTTTTGTTAAAACAAATCGCCAAAGAATTTTGAAGGGGGGGATGTTTAACAGTATGGATCTTTGTTTTAAAAAATAGCTTTCTGCAAAGCCATAATGTATAAGTAGTGGGGGTGGGGGACGGGAAGAGTTTTTTTTTTATGGTAACAACTGCCAGTAATTATTTGAAAAATTAGTTACTGCACAGCAGTTCTGGGAAGCTGTAACTTGGTTCTGAATTACATTTGTCATAATTTATTTATTTATTTTTGCAGCATTCAGCAAGCAGAGATGTGTGCAGCAATGGATGCACTGGAAAAATGTAAGTGGGTTTCTTGGAAATTACTAAAGAGTAGTTCTGGGGAGGAGTTGTAGGGATTGCGTGCAACAGAGGGAAAATACAGGTTAAAGTGAACAAGTGAATATGTTGCCCCAACATTGTTTACTATTATCATTTCTGTTAGTAAAACAATTTATTGACTAGTGGAACAAACAGTTTTAGGTTCTATTATCTCTGAGGTCATGAATGATGCTGAACTTCATGTTGGTTTTTAGGCAGGGTCTTCAGGAGGCATTGACCTCCAGGCTCACGGACTTTCTCTATTCACCTGTGTAGCATTCACAAAATACGGGTAGTCCTCGACTTACGACCACAATTGAGCCCAACATTTCTGTAGCTAAGTGAGTTTTAAGTGGGCTTTGTCCCATTTTACGGCCTTTCTTGCCACAGTTGTTAAGTGAATCACTTCAGTTGTTCAATTAGCAACATGGTTGTTAAATGAACCAGGCTTCCCTATTGACTCAGCTTGACAGACGGTCACAAAAGGTGATCGCACTATCCCGAGATGCTGAGCCACTTGCTAAGCATCTCAATTTTGATCACATGACCATGGGGATGTTGCAATGCTTGTGTGAAAAACAGCCATAGGTCACTTTTTTCAGTGCCGTTATAACTTTGGACGGTCACTAAACAAAATTGTTGTAAGTCGAGGACTTCCTGTCATAACAGGTCGAGATTTGATTGCCGCTCACTCAGATTGTGTCCACCCTTCAAGACTGTCCAAAGCAAAAATCAAAATCACAAGTGCTTCCTTGATTTTAAGATTACAGAAAAAGAATCCTACAAGTCTGAAAACACTTCTCTCCTGCCGGCCAGCTGATTTTTGGGATGCGTGTGGGGGGGGGGGGGCACGCATGTATGGGGGGGGGCAGCGCCCCCTGTGGCCTGTTTTTGGGCCCAGGAGGCTGCAGGGAGGCCTACTAGGCCCAAAACGGGGGGCGGGGGGCACCTGCACATGCGTGGGGGGCCCTGGGGAGCGGGGGGGTCATGAGAGCATGCACAGGTGGGGCGCATTGCATTATGGGTGCTGGCACGTATGTGTGCTGTCGCGCGCATACACACGTGCTTTCAGCACACAAAGAGAAAAAGGTTAGCCATCACTGCTCTATGGTATTGTAAATGTGCTGTAAAAATGGAAGTTCTTTCCCCCCTTTCCTCCCTTCCTTTTTTTCTTACTTTCTCTCCCTTCCTTCCTTCCTTCCTTCCTTCCTTCCTTCCTTCTCAGAGAAGAAGGGGGAATCCCTCCTGAGACTCTGGGAGAACTTTCTCCTTCCTTGTTCGTCTGTGGGCTGAAATACTTCTTGTCTGATCATTGTCTAAAGCTGCAGGGCCCCCCCCCCCCAACTCCTCCTGTCCCTCAGGGCCATTTTCACACAGCCTTGTTACAGATTGCCCAGCATTTGTAATAATTTATCACAGAGTTGAGCAACAACTAGGATCTGGTCACCGCTGTCCCAGGCAGCTACCATAGAAACTTGTTTGAAAAAGTAAGAGGAGCAAATATCTGCAGAGGATTGTTTTGGAAGATGGGGATGGTTGTTGGCTTCAGCCTGAGGGGGCCACTGATGTCGACACGGTCTACATACAGTACCTACTGTGCCTACATATAGAATGAGGGCATTGTGGAAAAGAACCAAAGACTCCGTTTCTAAATAAAATCCTTTCCCTCTGTTGAGAAATGTCACTTGCAGGAGATGAGCCGTTTGAAGTGGGCTTGTATTTTGGTGAAAGCTGAGATTGGGGTGGAGGGTGGGGGAGGATATTTGCTTGCTTGCTATTCTGCACAACTTTTATGTCTAGCTTTCTCCCCTTATCATCATAATCCCTTGGAAGCATTCATATTTCAGATCCAATCGTCAGGGACTCAGTCAAGTAAAGTACAAGAGCTCTCTGGCCTGGGTCCAGCAAAGCACTTAAGCCCATGCTTAAATTCAGGCCTGCAAGTATTCCTCTGGCATTGATGATCTAGGTATAGTGATTAAAATAAAGTCGCTATTTTGTTAGATGGGGGGGAGGCAGTGTGCTCACCGTGTAAGACTGATGGCAAAACTCACAAGCTACTGCCAAATGGGGACCTAAATCTTTGTATTACAACCCTACGTAACTCTCCATCTTATTGAAACATCTGACAGAGGTTGCTCTGCCTTTTATTTATTGAAGCAGAGCTTTATCTATCGGAGCTGAGCTTGTCCACTTCCATCAGCCAGCTTGTAATCTTTGGCCCACATTTTAAAGACTTGGCTTTTCTTCAGCAGTGAAATCCTTTTTTTTTTACCACCGGTTCTGTGGGTGTGGCTTGGTAGGCGTGGTATGGCTTGGTGGGTGTGGCTTGATGGGCATGGCAGGGGAAGGATACTGCAAAATCCTCATTCCCTCCCCACTCTGGGGCCAGCCAGAGAGTATTTGCCAGTTCTCTGAACTACTCAAAATTTCCACTACCGATTCTCCCGAACCTGTCATAACCTGCTGGATTTCTCCCCTGCTTCTGAGAGATTTTCATTTTTACATTTGTGCTTTATGTTTTACGTTCTCTTGTTAATCGTTTGCTTCATGGTATGAATGTGGAAGATATGGAGACGTGGGACAGAAGCTTTAAATCATGCTACAGTTCTTTCCCTGTAGCAGTGTTTCTCATCTTTGGCCATTTTAAGATGTGTGGACTTTAATTCCCAGAATTCCCTAGCCAAAGGTCAAAGTGGCCAAAGTTGAAAAACACTGACCTATAACATGGGTACAGAATCTGAAGTCTCTGAGCCAGAGGTGCCTCTAGTCTTGTGGCCAGGGATCCCCAACCTTTCTGGCTTCTGGGCCCAGTTTCAGAAGAAGAATTGTCTTCCACAGATCAACAGTGTGGAGGATGGCTTTGCGCAGGCAACCTACACAGGCTTGCACAGCTTGGTTCCCAACAGGCCGGTATCTGTTCTGCCCCAGCTATGGACCCCAAAGAACGCAGCACACACAAAGTCTGTACAAATCTTAGTTTACTAAATTAAATCAGTCTTTTTCAAATAAAGGCTGTTAATTAACTTTCTTAACAGCCTACAAGAATCCAAAGAATAAATAATCGTAATCTTACTATGGTTGGCAGAAAGCCCAGAAGCAAGTTGCAGGAAACTGATAAGAGAACTAAGATCAGGAGGTGAAGGAGAGTGAACGAAGTTGTTCCCTGCAAATTGCCTCAGTCGTCGTCCTTCTTCCTTAAATAGGCTAAGGAAGTGGCCAATTAGCCCCAAGCCTTACTCTCAAGGAGACCTTCTCCTGAGGAGCCACTCCTGCCTTTTGGCAGCTCTGTGTGCCCGTGCATCGAGAAGAGGCGCCTTCTCTTCTTCCTCTTCACTTATGGGAGCTTCTGGAGGTTCTGACAGCCCTGGCTGAATCCCCACCTCTGGCATGACATCTTCTCCAGCCTCCTCATTGTCTGACTCGAGTGCCAGCTGCACAGGCTGCTGGTGCAGCACCACACCAGCCTCCTTGCTGTCGGAATCAGCTACTAGCTGCACAGGCCGCTGACCAGCCACAACAGTACCAATCAATGGACCCAGGGTTGAGGATCCCTATTGTAGGCTGATCCTGGAGCCCCCTTGAAAAGCTATTCTTAAAACTGGGCATTTTTCAATGTAAAGGAATTTAGGGCTGACCTTGGGGAAGGAAGGAACAAGCCATTTAGGAGGGACCTGGAGAAGAGATTACACAGTCCAGAGATTGAAGCAAATGAAAGAAACTCACAGTAACCCTGTCTTCATTTTGTTTACTATACTCTTATTTTCTATATGTTGGGACAGAAAGAAATATGGACAAGCTTTTAAGATTCTGTTGTTAATACCCTCCAACAATACAATGGCAATCCTGGAATCTCTTCAATGCCAGTTTCTCGACTTGGCCTACCTCCAAGGCAGGGGTGCTATTCAGCAGATTCTGACAGGTTCTGCAGAACCTGTAGCGGAAATTTTGAGTAGTTCGGAGAACCGGCAAATACCACCTCTGACTGGCCCCAGTGTGGGGTGGGAATGGAATTTTTGCAATATCCTTCTCCCAGGAGAGGGGTGGGAATGGAGATATTGCAGTATCCTTCCCCTGCCATGCCCACCAAACCACGCCCACAGAACCGGTAGTAAAAAAAAATTGAATTACACCACTGCTCCAAGGGCTGATTTAAATCAAAGGGCAGTGATACTAACTAAAAATAAATATGCATGAAATCACATCATCTCTTAATTTGAGCAGGGTCCCTTAAAGGCCAATGGCAGGGCCCTGCCAAAAAAAAAAAAAAATTGCATACTTCTTGTCTTTAATTTAGCTCATATATTTTCAAAGCCAAATCAGGGATTCTCATGACAAACAAGGTTTTATGTTAGGTAAGTCTCTACTTAAGCCAGGATGTGTATGTCTGAATCATATTAAGCAATAGAGAAATGTTGAAGAGTGATCAAAGTTTCTAAGTGATTCAGGAGAAAATCCATAAGAAAAGACCTTTCCAAACTTTGTCTTCCGTTGTAAACCAATTGCCAAAACACCTTCTTTTTGCACAGCTTCTGCAGAAATGCCTTTGTTCATTGTGATGAACTCTGAGCTGTTAAAAGCATCATCCATTCTTTGACGAAAGGCTTCTGACACTTCACCACTAGGAGATATCTGTCCCTCTGTCATGGTTTCTCCCACCTGCACAATGTCACATTGTTTCAGAAAAGTGATGTACTTAATAAGATCCTCTTGAGTTCAAAAACCGTCAAAGCTCTGCTTTCCATAGCTCTTCCTTCACCTTTTGCTTCAGCTGCATTTCCCAGGTGGTGTTTTGTTAAGTCTCCTGTTCCCAAGGACACCAGCTGTTTCAGCATCAGCACAAGCTCATCTATCACACATGGCAATTTGTTCTCTGGCACAAAATTCAACCCGGGCAACACTTTCCACATTGACCTTCCATCTGGCATCACCATTGTTGATATGTTTATACGCCTTATTTTACACCACTTTTCCTGAGTTGTATTAACTGATTTTGGCTTCTAGGTTGGGTGCTTTGGTCTTTAGGAGGCTAATGGCTTCTCTGTCTCTGCTTCTCACACGCACATGCCTGTTATAGTAGTAATGGAGGAAAATTGGCTTGATTAGCTCCAGATGGGCCTCTTCTCATCTTTGATGAAGAATGATAGAATTTTTCAGGACTTCTCAGCATAATCCATTAATAATCTATGTTTTATGGTAGAATTTTATCATCATAATAAGGATCTTTCCAGCCCTCCTGCTGACATGTTTTATCGTAGAAGCTTGCTGAACAAGTATTTCATGGAACACGAGGATCACTCATCTTCTTACATTCCTAATATGATCTCTAAGCAGTCATCAACTCAATCAGATCTCTGTGGAAACTTTCATAAAATAGAAAATACAGTTAAATACTCCATAGCTTTGTGGTGGCATCTCAACCAAATCCCAATATTTATTATCGCACTGTGCCTTATCTTACTCCATTTAAACCATCCCCTGATTGCTAACAAATGTGATAAATCTTATTCACATAAATCTTACTCACATAAATCAGTAGGCTACTTCAAAGTAAATAGGGGATTACAACTAAACCAATATGTGCAACAAGTACTCTTTATCCTGACTTGGTAATACAATAATAACAGCTGGATGTTATATTTGATGGTGGCAAGATCATGTCATTGGCTGGCTTTTATTGATATGAAATATTTCTTCTTGTCTCAGATAATTTTCCTCAGATGGCCCATCAAAAACGGTTCATTGAACGGAAGTACCGGCAAGAGCTTAAAGAAATGAGGTGGGAACGAGAACATCAAGAAAAAGATCTAGATGATTCAGAAGACATAAGAAAATAAGGGGGAAGGAAACAGTAGTATATTTGCTTAACTTTGACCATGGCCTATAGAAAAAAACCCATCCTGGTTTCATGAAACTAAATGAAATCATGTTTGCTTTTGTGGGTTTTTTTATTGTTATTAATACGCTTTATCTCCATTTTGAGAGGCAAAGCTGTACTCGTAAAATTTTTAAATGATTTTTTTTGAAGAACATATGCTTTCTGAAGAATGTCGTGTCCCCAGCCTATGTTTGTGAACAATAAAATGTTTTATTTCAAAGTATGTCATGTTCTAAAAATAAGGAAAATATAGTGTTATTCATATTGTTGTGTCATAAGAAATAATAAGGTATTAAACAGAATGCTCTTTCCCACTACGTTCTGCCTATCCCACACTACCGTTAAGAAGATGTATACTAAATGAACTCAAGGCACAAATGACCAGGCTCAAATTATCCTATTTTGGACACATTATGCAAAGACCCACTTCTTTGGAGAAAGCTCTAACATTAGGAAAAATGGAGGGAAAGAGAAAATGAGGAAAACCAGCAGAGGGGAAGGGTTTCAATTAAAGTGGCAATGCGTGCACCTGAAGGACCAAGTTAAGGACAGATTGTCATGGAGAAATGCAGTCACTAAGAATTGACAGTGGCATGATGGCATATACATACATACATACATATATGTGTGTGTGTGTGTTCTTTAAAGGGGGCCTGTATATGAAGAACATATACAATCAACCAATAATTTAGTAAGTACAATAAGTACAAATCAACCAATAATAATAAAACTGTTTTAAATGCTCAGCATCATTCTCAATAATCTTAATTATCAGTATATTCTTACATTTCTCTGATACCTAAAGATTTTAACATGGGAAGTTTTACTTTAAACGATAGATGTATTTTGGGATGTTTCCTCCTTTTGATATGTGATCTGATAGGTTATCAGAATTACAGTGCTTTAAGTTGTTTATTGAGACCAAGATCACTCAGGCTTGATGAACTGTCTTGTCCCTATTGCATTGATCCACTCCACCTGGTCTGGCAGGAGCAGCATGGTGTAGATCACTTTGACTAAAGAATTTTAATTGGTGGGATCTAGGAGGAGAGCCTTCTCTGCCATTGACCCCATCCTGTGCAACATCCTACCTCTGGAAGTGAGTTTGGCCTCTACTCTTTTGACCTTCTGCTACAGTGTTAAGATCTGGTTCAGCCAACTAGTTGGGGATCCAAGAATGATAAGCAGCCGTGGAGGTGGCTGGTTCCTTGTGGAGGCTCTTTCAGATTTTTTGTATCATATTTATGGTCTCTTTTATTATAAATCATCCCAAGTTACTCACACAGTGAGATGGATGGTGTATAAACTTGGTCAATTCATTAATAAATATGTAAGTGTAGTATTTTGAAGTCAATGCTAAAGACAGGTAACTGTGTCCTGAAAAGTGATTTGTAGAGTTAATAGTGTGACCTCTCCTTGCTTCATCCTATAATGAAAAAGGAAGGAAGGAGAAAGAAAGAGAGAGAGAGAAAAGAAAGGAAAGAAAGACAGACAGATAGACTCCTGGGTGCCTTGAGTCCCAGTTAGAAAAGTAAATATATTCTCCCAGGCAGCTTTCATTGATTATGTCAGCCATAATTGTAACTCAACTTGTCATAACAAAGTTTGTACGGGAATATAAACTAGCAAAAAAAAAAGAGCCATTTTGAATTCACTGGATATTAAACATGCTAATGTCATTCAATATCCAATTACAGAGTTTCTGGAAAGACAATTAAAATTCTGGAAGATAAGGAGTCTCGGTGACTTCGTTGGACAGGTCAGCCAAAACTGCCTTATCAGCCATCTGTTCTTGGGGTGATAAAGATTTTCAATTGCTATCATAAACTTTTAAACTTTGTCATAATTAATGCGGGAGAAGGGAGAGGGGATGGTTTACTTTAGTCCTTGAAGAGCTGGGCCAGACCTTTGCTAGAGAAGATTTCATTTGGCACTTCGAGATGCTTTTGTGTTAGGAAGAAAACCTCTAAAATAAGACAATGCGCTTTTAAAGATCAAATGTGGGTATTACTATAGCCTGAAAAAATGGATTAAAATGTTCCACTTCCAGGTTAGGAAATTTCTTATGATAGTTTCATTGGGCAACCACCTTAAATGACAGGGTGTGTGGAGTTTCATAGTGTGCTTTACTTCATCAGAGCCAGTGTGTCTCTTCTGAAAGTCAAGAGGCAACCCAGCTTCAATCCACCTGATTATGGGAGGAGAGCAGATCAAGCCTCCCCAACTTGAAACAAGTTGAGGGGAGATGCTGCATCATGATAAGTAACTACCTTGCACAAAACAAAATATTCTAAATAAAGCAGCCTGGTCCACAGCTGCCAAATAAAAAAACTGAATTCTAAATTTCTCCATCCAATCTTCTCTCTGCTATGCTTTATGTGATAAGCGCTGGTCCCAAATAATTTTCTACCAGACATCAATCCTCTGCACCATTGCACTTTTGAACTACTACTTGACAAGTTTACGTCTTGTATTTTTTTCAGTGTAGTTGCCTAGTTTGATGTTACAACGGGTGATGTTTTCGAATTTAAGAAAACTTTATTATTTATTGCATTGGTTTATATCATGGGAATTTAAAGCAACCTATGTGGATTTTCCGCAAACCTTAACTCCTACCCAGTGGTGAAATTCAAAAATTTTCCCTACTGGTTCTGTGGGCATGGCTTGGTGGTCATGTGATAGGGAAAACCAACTATCACACTTTACACAAAATAACACAAAAGCTACAGAACTGACTCACACACAATGCACAAGCAGACAGACTTCACACAAAATGGCCCCTGCAACATGCAGGAACCTCACAGAGTCACAGAGAGCTCAAAAACAAACTATCACACTTTATACAAAAATACTGGTTTGGGCAATAGGTAATAATAAAATGCTTTAAAAAGTTTTTTTTTAAAAAAAGTTCCGAGCATCGTGCGGCACAGCTGATTGTCACAGCTGATTGTCAGACTTTTTTTTTACTTTTTAAAGCATTTTTTTACTCCCGTTTCCGGTGAACCAGTAGCATTTTCACTACCGGTTCGGGCCGGTAGCATTTCACCCCTGCTCCTACCCCCCACCCCTGCCCAACTATAAAAGTAGTTGAATTGAGAAAAACTCTCAATGGTACTAAATCACTTTAATGGAATACTTGGGTCTGAAAGGTAATTCATGTTAAACCAATTCTGGATTCAGTTCAACATTAAAGATGACTCCTGGACCTTCAGGCAGTCCAGCAAAGGAGACTGGTGACTCATGAAGTTAGGACACTGGGCTGACAATCATCAGGCTTGCACTTGAAACCTGATTGCTCCATGGAGAGGGTGAGTTCCTGTCACACATTCTAGCTCCTGCCCACCCAGCAGTTCAAAAGCGGACAACCATGACTAGAGGGATGGACACCACTTTGGTGGGCAACTTAATGGGGACATGAAAGGAGCCCCCAACTGGACATATCCTGGGCAACAGTGATATCACTGTTCAATCCTTTCAACCTAGAAGTGCTTTGGTGCTTCCGATATGAATATAGTAGTAGGGAGTCCATTGTTCCAAATGTTTAATATCAAAGAGGTAAAGCACATAGGAGTAACAAATGTAAGAATATACCCTTTCCCCCAAAATAAGACATCCCCTGATAATAAGCCCAATTGGGCTTTTGAATGCATGGCAATAAGGCCAAGCGCTTATTTCAGGGTTCAAAAAACTTTAAGACAGGGTCTTATTTTCGGGAAAACACGGTATTATGCACATAGAGATATGTTCTCTGATTTATAGTTAGGGAACTTGTGCGGTTTGGATACGTTAAACAAAGACCTAACTCTCTAGAGAAGGCTCTAATGCTGGGAAAGATGGAAAGAAAGAAAAGGATGACCAGGAGCAAGGTAGATAGTCTCAGTTAAAGATGCAATGAGTACAACACTAGATTAGGGACGGATTGTCATAGAGAACATCTATGCGGCTGCTAAAAGTTGACAGTGAGTTGATGGCCCATAATCGGTCAAAACCGTGGGACAGAAATGGCTCAACCATGTTTTTTAAAATATATATTGCTGCATCATTCGGGCACAATTATCTTCTTCTTTTCCTTTTCACGAGGTCAGCGGTGGTTTATCCAGCTTTAGGACAGGTGAGCCTGTGAAAACATAGGAGCTAGGATCTCATAAAAGTTTTAAGGGAGAGTAAATGACGTGTAACTGATCAAACTGTCTCTTGAAAAAACAGGTTCTTTGTCATTTACTCAGTTGGACGAAGAGACCACACTTGATATTAGTGTGTGATGGTTAGAACACAACTTCACCGAGTTCTGCAGTGCAATGATTGAATTATTGTGGGGAAAGCAAATATACAGGATTCTGGGTCCATTGGTATTTTAATGACCAGATCCTTAATGGCAAAATTCAGCACAGGTACTCCTCGACTAACAACTATTTGTGTGGTGACCAGTGGTGAAATCGAGCCGGATCTATCCGGCTCACGCGATCCGGTAGAGCCAGCGGCGGGAGGCTCCGCCCACCAGCCTGGATGTCATCACATCCTGGTTTTGACCCTCTGCACATGTGTGAAGGAGGCACGCACGCTCACATTTGCAATCCGGTAGCGAAGGTAAGTGCATTTAACCCCTGGTGGTGACCATTTGAAGTTACAAAAGCCCTGGAAAAAACGACTGTTTTTCACACAATTTTTGCAGCATCCCTATAGTCTCATGATCAAAATTCAGACGCTTGGCCATTGGCTCATATTTATGATGATTGCAGTGTCCCGGGGGTTACGTGATGACCTTTTGAACCTTCTGACAAGAAAAATCAATTGTCAGAAGCCAGATTCACTTTACAACCCTGTCACTTAAATTAACAACTGCAGTTGATTCACTTAACAATTCTGGCAAGATTTGCTTAAATGTCTCACTTAGCAGCATACATTTTGGGTTTAATTGTGATTATAAGGTCGAGGACTACCTGTAATGATTGAAGAAAGAAACCAACATGTACATTTCTCAATATCATTGTTGAGCCACTACCTTCTTATATCATTCCATGAGATCTTTGTTTTCTGTAAAAGAGAGGGGATGTCCATAACCTCAAACCTGTGGTGAAATTCAATTTTTTTTACTACCGGTTCTTTGGGCGTGGCTTGATGGGTGTGGTATGGCTTTGTGGGCATGGCAGGGGAAGGATATTGCAAACTCTCCATTCCCACCCCACTCTGGGGCCAGCCTGAGGTAGTATTTGCCAGTTCTCCAAACTACTCAAAATTTCCGCTACTGGTTCTCCAGAACCTGCCAGAACCTGCTGGATTTCACCCCTGGCTCAAACCTTTTTTTATAACCATCAAGGTACCCCAGGATCCTCTCACTGAACTTTACCAACTAATCACAAAAGCATGGCGATATGATATCTTATTATTATCCAGTGAAAAAGTAGATAAAAGAGTATTAAGCCCTTTGGGTAATTTAGCCCAAGAAAACAGGAAGGGGGGGGATTTTCTTCCTTTATCTTTGTCTTGATGTATGATATTCATATTCAGACTATGGGTAAAGTTCAAACTGACCAGAATTTATCTTGATGAGCAAATGCTGCTGTTCCCTTCCTCTATGCTTTCGGAATACTGTATTAACAATGTCCTTTAGTTTCCCTTTTAAAATTATTCATCTGCTACCCGGTTGCACTACTTTTAACTGACATTGTTTGGTCCAAAACATTGACATAACAGAGAGTGTGAGGAGCAAGCAAAGCTCCAACCAGACATTTAAAAGAAAGTTTTGTCTCTTGGGTCAACTTTGTCCTTTTGTGATTGGTTGTGCATTTTATTTAATGATACTGACCTTTGTAGTGGATGTTGGCTTCTGATAAAGGCTAAAATTGTTGACCTGCTGGGACTTGCTGCTTCAGAAGTGTTTCTTTGTTGTTGTTGTTTTTTTACTAGTTCAGATCTGTAAAGATAAGTCTTCGTTGACTCAATTGCCTTTTATCTCACTTTTGAACCTGTCCTGTATTTTTTGTTTGATAAGGTTGGCTTGAACCAAACCAGCTTTTCAGTATTTTTTTTTTAATATGCCATGTTAAATTTCTACAAAAAAGGAAATACTAAAAAAAGGAAAAAGGTAGGAGAAGGCACAAAGAAAAAAAACAAGAAATAGAAGAAGGGTGATTTTCAACTTTCTTCAATAAAGTTATAAGGCGTTTGATCTAAGCTCCAATGATACATAATATTTCTATAATCATAAACATTTCCAATCATCAAATCCTGAATCCTAAAATTAATGGAGCATTTCTTTTGATTTCTAGCAAAAAGTCCAAAAGTAGTGTTCATGTAGAAACAAAGCAAGAGAAAGTCTTTGCTTTAATCAAGATAGTTAATTTCACCAAGTTGGCCAGTACTGTTAACTTCATTTTCAGCGGTATACGTTTGTATGAACTTTCTTAAAACCTAATTTCTTGCTTTTATATACTGATAAGGGCAGGTAACGTTTTCTTCCCATTGACATCTTGAGCTTGGAAGCTCATTGGAACTACTTTACTTCTGCCCTTTGGGCTTCAAAAAGCCAAGAAAACTTGCTAAAAACTTATTTCCACCAGCTTTATATTGAACTGATTGCCTTGACAAGCTGTAGTTTGTAGTTTCTATAGACTAATTTACTACTACTAATGTAATGAGAAAATGGGATTGTTATGGAGGGCTGCCCTAATAGGGTTGTGAAGGCACATTGGAAAAAATAGCAGTTTCCTTCAAAATAAATTTAGTTTAAATGTTTGTTTATTAAAATTAGAACATTTATTTATTAAAATTAGAACAATTAACCAGTGGAACAACTTGCCTCTGGAAGTTGGGAATGCTCAACCCTGGAAGTTTTTAAGAAAAGATTGGAGAACCATTTGTCTGAAATGGTATAGAGTTTCGTGCCTGAATAGGGGATTGGACCAGAAGACCTCTAAGGTCCCTTCCAACTCTGTTATTTTGTTATTTTAAATAAATAACTTTTAAATTTATTAAAATATACTTGCTATTCATCCCACAACAAGGCAATTTGGGGAGGGGGGAGGCTTACAATGTTAAAAGCAGTAAAACCATAATAATAAATATTTCTAATGACAATAAAAATATAAATGATAATTAAAAGTTAGCATTGTGTGCATGAGGTACGCTTATTTGCATTTGATTTCTCATTTCTGGGCCGGACACAGTGGTGGGTTACAAAAATTTTTACTGCCAGTTCTGTGGGCATGGCTTGGTGGGCGTGGCATGGCTTGGTGGGCATGGCTTGGTGGGCATGGCATGGGAAGGATACTGTAAAATCTCTATTTCCTCCCAATCAACTGGGACTCAGGAGGCAAAGAATAGATGGGGGCAGGACCAGTCAGAATTTTTACTACTGGTTCACCGAACTACTCAAAATTTCCGCTACTGGTTCTCCAGAACTGGTCAGAACCTGCTGAAACCCATCTCTGGCCAGACAGAGACAGCCAAAGGGTTGGATATGGCCCAGGGGCCATAAAATGCCCAGGTCTTCTCTTCATTATGAGTGGAATCACCTCTGGATCCAGACGTCAAATCTGGTATGAATATATAAAAACAGATCTACTGCTTTTCTGTGGAATTGACTTTTTGTATCAGATTGCTGAGGAGGAACAAGTTTGGAGAGGTAGAAGAAGTGATATGGCTACAGTCCATAAAAATTATATTTCCCTTCTGAGAAACTTGTGAGATAATTGCCTTGCATGCATCTTAGGTTCAAGACTTGGGATAGACTAGGGCAGTGGTTCTCAACCTGTGGTCCGGGGACCCCTGGGAGGGGCACAATGTCATCACAGGGGATCTGCAAAGGCTTGAAGAAATTTTATGATTTAAATCTTGAGTTAAGTCTTGGTGGTCCATGGCCACAAAAAGTATTCAAAGGGGGTCCATGGTGAAGAAAAGGTTGAGAACCACTGGACTAGGGAGTTGGCTATTGCTACTATTTTACTGATGTGCTTACTGAGGGTATCATAGAATTTCTGGTTATAAAATTGGGGTATTAGAATCACTCAAGTATAAAATCTCTTAAGAGCTAAAATCTCTCTAGCCTTTTAAACTTAAATTCTAGCCCTGCTAGCTAGAGCGAAAAGTGAACCAAATTATTTAGAAAATGATTGTACCTCCAAAGGACTGACCAGATGTTGTCTTACAGAATTTGCTACCTCTTAAATCTTGCTATCCTATAAGAGGATAGGGCTGATGTTTCGTGCCCCTACATACTCTACTGTATTTCATCCATAGATATGTAAATGATGATGCAAATAATTGGTACTTATTTATAAAAGGAACAATAGCATCTCTTCTGCTACAAGGGCATAAAACACTGCTTTGAGAGCATTTTTGAAAATCTATTCATTTCTATCACCAATGGCATAGCATTAAGTCCAGCTGGAGTAAACTATCACTGATATTTGTATATGATGCTGTGGTTTAGACAGTCAGTTTTAAGTTGCCCTTAACAGCTAATAAGAGAGAGTGTCAATGGCACTCGAGAGATTCATTCTTTAATTATGGCACTTTTTAAAATCTAAATAGGTCATAAATTCCAAGAAAATGGTTAGGGAGTTTGTTTAGTAGGGCTCTGTGCCATCTAGTTTAAAGTCACCTTCCAGAACTACTGGAGTTAGCCAAGATTGGTAAAATTCTGGCTGAGATAGCAAGTTCAAAATAAGCTTAATAAACTATGAAAGTATATGTCTGTCTTAGATGGGGAAAATTGCCTTACATGCCCCCTTACATCATGGGGACTGATGAAAAAAGTTGAATAAATGTTTAAAATGACATTCTCTCGGTAAGCCTAACATTCCATACTTTATCATCTTCTGATGTCCCTTACATGAAAAAGAAGTAGAAACAAACAAGAATGTCCAGAACACTTGAATTTTATGGGACTATTTATTCCGTAATTCCCATTGGCATCTAGCTAATGAGCCTGCATGGTGGATATTTATGTAGTGGTTACTTTTGAATGTTCCAGTATTCTAATTATTCTTCTGTATTTAGAACCCTGCATTCTTTTGTATTTAGCCTAGACTTTTCCTTCCCTACCTTCATAGCTTCTTTTTATTTCTTATTCACAAAAAGTTCAATTTTGTTAATTAAATTCTTTCTTTTAATGTTCCCTTGAAACATTTTTTGTATAATGTTACCTTGAAACATTTTTTGAACTATGAACCCATCCCTCTTGGCTGTTTTCTTTTTCATATAACAAAACTTTTTCTTTCTTTTTTTTTGGTGCTATGATACATTATTTCTATCCATGCGTATTATTTGCAGGAACATTCATCCTAGAACTATAATGGACACTTTCTACTGTCATTTTGACACTACTGTATAGCTATTTTAAACTAATAGCATTTATCCTATTCATTCTTATTCATTTTCCCTATGGCACATAATAGGTATATACACATAATTTTGAATTCAGTGAGAATAGAGTAGCTTTATTGAATATCAGTGATGAGAAGCAATAAATATGTTGGTTGCTACCTAGAGATTACTAGATGGACAATAGAAACCAGGAAGAATAAGACTAAATAACATAGTACATTGGTAAGAGTTGAATATGTCTGCTATCTTATCAAGCATTAAGGAGAGTTCTTATTATAATCTCAGAAGCAGATGCATAATAGTAAAAATGTTTGGCATTATGTGGCAATTCATTTCACTTCTAAAAGATGAAATGAAAATCGGATAATTTAGAAGGCCTTGTACTAAAGAACTGCATTATCCATGACATTTGGTTGAGGCATAAAGATTCCTTGGTAAGGAACCTGTAAAATTCCAGAAGGATGCATGTATGGGCTCTAAATGCTATCTCCTTGCTATTGTAACTATATAGCAGAGCTTAACTCTTCATCCTAATCCGCATCCTTGTCTAACAGGAGATGAGGAGATAAGATGGTTCATCCTTTGCAATCTTGCTGTTTGGATTGTGTGTTGGAAAAAGACTGGTTTGCTTTTTTTTATCATAAATTATCAGAAAGATTGCCTGATAAGTATGAGCCTTGGCAGATGCCTATTACTAAGAGTTGCTAACATTGGCTTGGGTTTGTTTCTTAAATTGCTTCCTGATGTGCAGCTTCAAAAGCACAGGTGTCTTGAGAGGAAACTTAATCCAACAAAGCCTCACTAGAAGCGTATCCCACAGTCCCTGGCAAGATCTTCCTTGACAAGATCTTTAAGAAAGATTATCTTTCTGAAAGTAAACCAAACTAGATGCTCCTGTGCAAGGAGAACTTTGGCAGTCTGGCTCTTATCCATCCCAGTTTTTCAGTGAGGACAAAAACATTGTGTCAACTGAAACGGCTGAGCGCATAACTCTCTTTTGTTCTAAGAATGTCAATCCCTTGTTGACTTGATTGTTTAAAATGACAAGATATGAGTGCAAACATTTGGATGATCTCCTAGTGGGTGGCAAAGTGACAACTTTTGCTGCCTTCTAATGGTCTCAGTGTTACGATTAGGAATAATGGAGAATTGCCTAAGGATTATCTGTACCCATTCAGGCCTGGATATGGGAAGAAAATGGCATTGGTCATGCTTTTGGGTGATCTCTGGTGGGAGCAGGATGGGGATAGCACATTCACTGACCATGGTATCCTTCTGGATTGGCTTCAGAGGTTGGGAATGGGTGGAAGAGTGTTGTGCTGCTTCTCTTCCTTTCTCTGAGGCCAGTTCCAGTTGGCATTGATTGGAACTGAGAAGACCCACTCTTGGCCTCTACTATGTGGGATGCCACAGATTTGGCACTTTCTCCACTCCTGTTTAAGATGAAGCTTCTGGGGGAGATCATCCATCACTATGAGGTGAGATATCATCATATGTATTATATATACCGTGTGGTATATCTTTGCCCCTAATAACTTAAGTGATGCTTTCCCAGTGCCTGGAGACTATGGGGGTCTGGATGGGGAACAACAGGCTTCAACTAAACCCTGAAAAGATTGAATAGCTTTAGATTTTAGATGCTTCTGTATTGGGGGATTTACCATCTTGGAATGGATTGGAAATCTCATTCACAATTTTTTTTTAATACCTAGGCGAAAGAGGGAAGGATTAAATGCATCATGGCATATACTTTCACTAAAATCACACTTCTTGTTCTGCTAGATATGTTAGGGTGTGACTGTTAATGTTTCAGGCATACTCTCTTGAAAACAATAAACTGATTTATTTTTCACCTTTCCCATTCCCATTATGCATGACAATCTCAAGATATTCCTTGGTTCTCTGAGGACCTTACAGAGATGAAATGCCAAAAGTAATACTTGGAAAAATAATGGACAGTGACTTTGATTGAGCATGTGGAAAAGCTCACTTTAGGGATTACATGATGGCAATAATAGTGGCAGAATATTGTTATTTTCCTACTTTAATCATATCCATGGATAGCTATCCCATTCCTTGCAGGAACAAGTTACCGTTGTCTATAGGGATAATGTCAAGAATATTCTAGATTGATAAATAAAATCACTTGATAAAATCATTCTAAGTTGGACTCTGAATAGACAAAATTCTGTTGAGACTGAAAGGACAGTGTTGTGCGTTACTTGTGTGTATGCAAACTTTTTATTTCTCCAGTGAAGAGAGTCCTCAGGATTGGTAGTATGGGGCCATTCCTTAATTATATCCATATCACTCCAGTCTGGTGAAGGCCCACATGGGAGGTGACATGTAGTTCATGAACTAGTTGTCAGTTTTGGAAACCATTTTTTTTTTAGCTTGTGACTGCCACATATTTTAGCCTGAGAAATTGGGAGAGGTTTTTTTTTTGTTGGAGCAGTGGAAGAACAGCCATAAACAACATTCTTTGCTCTGGGAGTCAAGGACATTTGCCTGTACCTGGATGGAGTGACTGGGGATTGTTTCCAGTTGAGCCTGAAGGATGGATTGGACCATGTGATGAACTTGTGGGTGTGGAGCTGGGTTGTGAACTTTCAACTAGGTGGGGAAAACCTGGAAGCTTTCAGATTCAGGTTTCCCCATATGTGCCAACATGACATCTCTAATAAAGCTAGAGTAAATCTTTAAAGCCCTTCATCGCTTGGGACCGGATTATCTGAGGGACTGTCTCTTGCCGGTCACATCTACCCAACCCATTAGGGCGGGGAGGCAGGGAATGCTACAGGTCCCATCCCCAAGGGAGATATACCTGGTGGGACCCAGAAGAAGGGCCTTCTCCGTGGTGGCTCCCTCTCTCTGGAACATCATCTTCCCAGAGTTAGAATGGCCCCCACCCTAATTCTCTTCCAGAAGGCGCTGAAGACCTGTTTCTGCCAGCGGGCCTGGGGAACCCAGAGTGGGATGGAGCTCATTAAATGGTTCGTGTGATCGGCTGTTGCTAGGGCGGGAGGTGGGGGTTAGGGGTGATTTTATTATATTAATTTATTTGATTCTTTTATGAGTTTTACTGTTTTTTAAATGTGGTTTTTTTATATTCTGAAACCCGCCTTGAGTTGCCATAGGCGAAAAGGTGGCAATATAAATATAATAAGTAAGTAAGTAAGTAAGTAAGTAAGTAAGTAAGTGGAACTTTGAGGAATCTATTGCCTTGGAGTTTTATTTCGTTGGGGGTATCTTTTGGAACCCTGACATTAGTATCAGCTTCATTGAAAAAATGGGTGTTTCCACCTGACTTGAAGGAAGTGGTGCTAATCCACTACTTAAAAGGTCATCATGAATGCAACAATCCTGGATAATATTTTTTTCCAGTTTCCAACCTTTCCTTTTTAGGGAAGATGGTTAAGAAAATAGCTTCAGTTGACTTTGAAGGAAATAAATCATCTGGACTTTTTTTCATTTTTGTTGTTGTTGTTTAAAGACAATGAGTTTGCAATTACATATGATTCTTTTTAGCTGTTCCTCACCTATCCATTTACCTTCTCTAGGAATACGTCCTCGTTAGCTTTTATTTTTTTTATTAACTCAGATAATCCCAAACAACAATATGTTATTTTCTATCTTCTTCCTTTCACTTGTCCTGCCAAGCAGAATCTCCCACTTTTCATTTTGGCATGTCAGGTGTATATGGATATATTAGACAGTAGCACCAGAGAAACAGAATTATCAGGAATCCCTGAAGACTATTGCTGAATTGGGTTGGCCACAGATTACTGGGAATGCTGAGGAGGGGACATAAGCAATGGGTTGTCATGATCAAAAGAGCATGTAACTTGAAGAAGCTTGTAGTGATGTCTACCAAATTTATCATAGACATAATGCTTCAAAATTGTGGCCTAGCTTTCAAATACTTTCCACTGTAGGGAAGAGCAAAATCGTTACAAGCACTTTAATATCCCAGACTGAAAATACACATATCGGTTACAAAGAAATGTGGGGCCTGTCTGCCCTCATAATGCTCCATCTTTTCTGAAATCATTGCACCTCTCTGATGAAAAGAACTACTGTATAGGTGTTTGAGAGGCATGGATGATTCCCCCCTGCTAGTTCTGTTCTCTCAACTAACATGCCAGAATCAGGAATGAGTCAGAGTGAATTATGTGGTCAGTAGTTTTCCCATAAACCTAATGAATACCCAGAGATTACAAAGACATTCCAACCTGAAAGCTTTCCATCATGTTAGAGGTCCGTTTCTCCTCCCTCCCTCCTCAATTGCTACCCTTCGGTTTGTATCGTTTGCAAAGTCACATTCAAAACTTTGGCAACAATAAAAGAAAATGATAAACCCATGAAACTACAGACACTTTAAAAAAAAAGAAGTGATGTCTGTGTTTGTAAAAGAGTACAGTACTAGGTCATATTGATTTGCTTCTGAGAGTTCTTTTGGCTATATCAGGGGTCTGCAACCTTAACCACTCAAAAAGCCATTTGGACCTTCTTTCCCACAGAAAAGAAAACACCAGGAGCCACAAAACCCTTCCCATCCCTGACTATTTCTTGAGCGGCCACAAAACTAGCATATGTAGTTGAATTAAATGTTCTGTTTTATCCTGACACTTTTCTTTTCTTGGATTTATCCATGGTTGGCTTACCAGGGGTTGAAAAGCTCAATAAATCACATGCTGGTGGATGTTGCACATTGGCGGTTGTGATGCATAATTTGGGTGACAGGGAGCTGTAGCAGAGGGGTGAAAGAGCCACATGCCGCTCCAGAGCTGCAGGTTGCTGATCCCTGGGCTATATAAATCTCATCAGAAATATAACTCTACAAGGCCATTGTTTTGGTTACTTTTATTTCTGTCTCTGTTTCTCATACGCAAAAAAGCGCAGAGAAGTAGGATTTTAGCTGGAATGGTCCTCTTATCAGCTGAAAGTGTAGGGTTTTTTTAAAAAAAATATGCAAAATGTTGAAAAATACAGGCAAACAGATATCATTGCTCTGGTTTATCTTCATGTTGTTATGCACTTGTAATAATACAAAGAGCAATTTAAATTTATCTGAATGAAGGGAATAATAAAGATTCTTGATTATACTGTTGATGAAGGAGAAAAACTGTTTATTGTGTCTTGATCATTCGGGATAGGAAATTTGGGAGACAACTTAAATATGACTTCAGCAACCAGACTTCCTTCTTCAATGGGAGGGATTGTTTTGTTTGTTTTGTTTTAATAAAAGAAGCCCATTCTACTCATGCAAGCGGGGTGGACCTACTTTGGATGCCCTCAGAGAATTTCACTTGTCAGTTCTTCAGATCTAGAAGAGCTTTCTCTGCTGCAGTGCCTGCCTTTTGAAACATCTCACCTTTAAGGCAGTGGTCCCCAACCTCTCCAGCTCTGTGGACCAGTGGCAGGGCACCAGGGGAGGGGATGGTTTCACATGTGCATGCACCATTTTTGCAAATGCAGCTTTGCACGTTTGCCTGTTCCCAACCATTTGGAAACAAAACAACTACTTCATAAATGCATGGCACAACATACTGTAGGAGAACATACCCATTAGGACCATATTCAGCAGTCCATCTGCATTTGAAAGAGAAAGGACACTCTTTTGAAGACAGCAAAGTCCATATTTTGGATAGAGAAGACTGCTGGTTTGAAAGAGGAGTCATTGTCAAAATTGAACTGTCCTCTCTCAACAGAAGGGGAGGGATGTGATCTGTGTACAGTCTACAACACAGTTTTTTTCAGCAGTTCCAAGAAGGCTCCACACACATTTGCACTACTCAGGTGATCCACAGGACACAGATAAACCTCCAAGTGGCTTCAATGACTCTCTAAAAGAATGCAAATGACCAGCTTTCTTCACGGAGTATAAATCCTTCCATTCCTTAGCATCCATGTCAGACCTCTTGGATGAGAAGTGAAACATCTTTAAAGGAAAACAAGAAAGTCCACTTGCCTCTTGAAAAAGCACCTTTGGGACAACCATGATCTGGACGACAGAGAATCTCCATGCATATCTGACTAAGATTTCACAGGGCTTGAAATGGTAGGTTTTGATATAAATCATATGATAAATGATATTTCCAATCTTCTCTTTTTAGAGGAGGTTGTAGAAAGAGTGATCACGTGGCAACTTCAAATAACCCTGGATAAACTGAATTATGTAGACCAGATTTCGTCTGCATTCAGACAATGGTTTAGGGATCAGTGGCATTGATTTTATTCATGGATGACTTCTGGAGGGAACAGGATGGAGGTAGTGCATCCATTCTCTTCCTGACCTCTCAGCAGTGTTTGATACCATCAATCATGGTATTCTTCTGAGCTGCTTTTTGGAGTTGTGGGTGGATGGCACTGTATTGTGCTCGTTTTTCTCCTTCTACGTAAGTAAACAAAAAATCATTTGGATGAAGCCGGCTTACTTATGCTCCCCCCCAGTCACGTTCCAGCCATCAGCAAGGAATTCAGACAGAGCCAAAGATGGTTAACTGACAAACTTTATCCAATAAGCTGCAACAACCGGCACAGAGTGACAAACAGGAAAGTCAATGCTAACATGGTTAATCCCTCCAACCTTTAAATAGCGTCAGCTCCCTCCTGACAGCTCCTCCCCCAGGGCTCCACCCACACATCACTACCCCAGGGGCCCGGCCCTATGACCCCCCCACCCCTCACATGGCGTCCTTCAGTGATGATGATGCAGCCCAGCGTGCAGGCCATGCCCGCTTCATCCAAACATGCCACGTGTTGTGCGGTCCTGGACACTGCAGGGGAACTCGCCAGGGCTGCCCCACAGTTGGTGAGTCCTTCGCGACCTGTGGAGGCATTGCACCGCTCAGTCGTGCAGCACGTAGTGTGATGGCTACATGCCGGCAGGCATGGGATGTGGCGCAGCATGTGGGCGTGGCCGCACCATCCAGCTGGCAGTTCCCAGCGTGGCGTGCAGGTGTGGACCCGCCTCTCAGCTTGCTGCTTTCGGCACGGTGGGCAAAAGTGGACCTGCTGCCCAGCTGTCTGCTCCTGGTGCATCAGGTGGACATGGTTACTCTGCCCAGCTGGCAGCCCTGGGCACTCCAAGGGCTGACACCTGCTCTTCCCTTCCAACCAAACCCGGGTGGCCTCACTGCATCAGGGAGGCACAATCAAGTACAGGGGAGCTTCCACCCCTCCCCTTCCTTCTAACAAGCGCCTGACACCATTTGGCTGCAGCACCTCCCCCAAAGCCCCCCAGTCCCTGCGACTAGCTGATTGGCAACTAGCTGATTGGCTGATGGCTAACTGTCCCGGGCTGCCAAAAGCCTGAGACAAAAGCTGTTTTGGCAAATGGACCACGCTGAAGCACATGGGATGGAGGAGCCGTGGCCCATTGGCCGGGGCAAACAGCTAGGGATGGGCCAGCAAAGAGAAAAACTAGAGGTTAATGCATGGAGGCAGGACTCTGATGGAAAAGCAAGCATGGCCAAGGATAGGAGTCAAAAAGATCTAGACCCTTATGGGGTGCCTCAGGCTCTCCTCTCCTATTTAATATCTACATGAGGCTGCTGGGTGAGGTGGGATGAAATATTACCAATATGCAGATGATACCCAACTCTATATCTCTACCCCAAGCCCCTTGAGTTATTTAATGGATGTCCCACCCCTCTGTTGAGGTTTGAATTGAGGTGAAATGGGCTGTGCCTCAACCCTAGCAAACCGGAGTGGCTGTGAGTATTTGTATCATCTGGAGACATGTTTATTCCATCTTTGGCTCTGATGGGGTAGCACTGCTCCATACAACCTGTGCAGAATCTGACTCATGGCTTCTACTTGACGAGCAGGTAGCAGTCTTGGCTAGGAAGAGTCTATGTGTACTTTCAGGTGATGTGCCAGTTGCACCCCTTCCTGATTGGGAGGTCTGCTCATTGTCACCCATGCTCTCTCATTTGGATTACTGCAATGGGTGCTACATGGGCTGCCCTTGAAGAGCTTTTAAAAGCTTCAACTGGTGCAGAATATAATGGCACAAGTAACACTTCTGTTACTTGAGTTACTTTGACTACTGGTGTATTTCTGGATCCAATTCAAGGTGCTGGTTGTCACTTTTAAAGCCCTACATGGCTCAGGACTGGGTTACTTGAGGGACTGACTATCTTTGTCCAGCTCTATCTATCCAATTTGGTCCAGCAAACTGGGCATGCTGCAAATCCCGTCAGCCAGAGTGTCAGCTAGTGGGAAGCAGAAGACAAAGGAGCCCAGAAGAAGAGAAGAAGGCCTTCTGTGCTGTAACCCCTGCCTTGACTGCAGGGTACAAGAAGTAGATGTAAAGTCTTCAAAGATTAGAATGGCCCTGCTGATCTTTTGTAAAGAGTTTAAAAATTTGACTGTATCCCCAAACCTGGACTTTTAAGAGCCTAGTTTCTTGGCTTTACTGCTAACTGTTTACTTAACTTGACTGCTGTCTATATATTTATTGTTTTATTGTTCTATTGGTTTTAAATATTTCATTGTTTTAAAACTGTAAACTGCCCAGAGTCACTTGGTTGAGATGGATGGCCATAGATACTAAATAAATAAATATGTATAGTCCGAGGCAAGGCTGGAACATGGAGATAAATCTTCCTGCCCAAGATGCACTAAGTATCTTTTTTAGAAATATGAAACTATTGATATAATATTTACTTTACCAATAGAGACACTGATTCAAGCTTGGTCTGCTCCTCTGTCTGGATAGCATCATCATTCTAGACAAAGTTGAGTGCTGCACTTTTTTTTTTAAATAGCTGAAAGATACACCATTGGAAACATTGCTTGGCCTCTGAGCATTGGAGACATGACACCATTCAGGTGATATTAGGGAGGCTGGACTTTTTCTGCACTTATTTTTGTATATAAGGAGTTGAAAGGAACTTTTAAGAAGAAAATAGATAAGCCTAATGGAGTATTTGTTTTCTCTTTAAAGTAGAAAATTGCACACCAATGATTTTCTATGATTTGCTATATAATTTCAGCAATGCTATCTTGGAGAGGATCTGAGTTAATAGAGAGGGATGTATGTTGTCCTATAATCTCTCATTTTTAGTTTATTTTTTTTAAAAAAATCTATATACTACTAAAACTCTCCTGTCTGTTTGTAAAGTTCCATTGGATGAAATGGTGCATCATTGGACAACAAATTTTAAATCAAATGGGATAATTTCCAAAATGTGGGACCTATTACCCTGCTGTAATTGAAAATTCAAGTAAATGAGTCCTTCCAAATTAGTTGAGAGAATGGGAGTGGCAATCCAATTAATCTGGAGAATATCTAGGTGTAAGAGTTGAGTAACATCATTCACATTATATTATTTGATTTTCAAACTGGCATGTATTTAGAAACACATAGGCACATGTAGGATTATGTTTCATATTTTAATATTTGTGGATCATGTTATATGTACTTCACATTTGTCAAGCTATCTTTTTTAAATATTGTTTTTTTAAAGGCCAAAGTCGCCCAGTGAACTTCTACATCTGGAGATCATCTCGGACATAGAATTTCAGAGCCCTGGTGGTGTCATATCTGGTTGAGTATCTTAACTAGTAAATCACACTGGGGGAAGAGAGATTTCAGGACTCCATTTTGTCTATGAAATTTACTTCTGAAATGCAAGACCGTCTTCCCAAAAGGAATCTCTTGAGTTAGCTAGTAGCGATGACAGGAAAGAAAGTATGTAGAATATCAAGGGCATTGTAAGGGTATTTTTGTAATTTACAGGTTTCAAAATTGAGCTCTACCTAGCATTGAAAAAAAAAAGTTGTCATTGTGAATTCCACTACAAACTAAATCCTGCATCCACTGCTGAGGATTTTGTGCACTGTGAAAGTCATGTGGATTTTACTAGCTGAGATACTTCAGCCTTACAGCAAAATATTTCTCCGTGTTAAGTATGTTCCCATTCTGTCTTCTACCTCAGGTGATTTAAAGCAATTGCATTGGAAGAATAGCCTTTCAATCTTGTCAAACAGTGCCTTCCCCCTCATAATATATACTCAGGTCCATTCATTTAATTAAAAGAAATCGATATAAAAAGGGAGCATTTTAAGGATTTGAAAAACACTAATCACAGCAAGCACTTTCAAAATTAATGTAACTCCCCCCCAAAAAACATTATATGGTTAAAGTACCTACAACATTTATTGTAAGGCATGAAAATTAAGGTAATGTGTGTGGAGAGAGAGAAAGGTGTTCTTTTTAAGAATAAGTACAATGGAATTGGACCATAAGAGTTCATCTTAAGGAAGGCTGAGCACTGAAGAATTGATGCTTTTGAATTGCTGGTGCTGGAGAAGACTCTTGGGAGTTCCTTGGACTGCAAGATCAAATCAGTCCAACCCTAAAAGGAAGCAACCCTGACTGTTCTTTGGAAGGACAGATAAGTTGAAGCTCAAATACTTTAGCCACCTAATGAGAAGAGAGGACCCTGATGTTGGAAAAGATCGAAAACAAAAGGAGAAGGCAAAGGATGAGATGGTTAGGTAGTGATTGACACAATGAACATGAATTCGGGCAAATTCCAGGAGACAGTGGTGGACAGGGGGGAGGTCCTGTGCTATGGTCCATGGGGTTGTGAAGAATTGCACATGACTTAGAGACCGAAAACAACAACAAAAACAACAATGAACCATGGAAAATAACTTTTGAAGAGTTGTCTTCTGCACCAGTTGTGTGGTCAGAGTGAAAGTAGCAACAACATGGTCATTTTTAAAATTTTTATTTTATTTAAAATGTCTTTACCTGAATGCCTAATACTATACAGTTTTAATAAACACTAAATTAATAGACTTTAGAAAACTAAAAGCTTATCGAAAGTGTTATCTGGATGTATTTACATAAACAGTGCAGTCTTGTAGAGAATGCCCAAAAAAAAAAAGCAAACAAATGTTTTCGGATGAAACCTGCCCTTCTGCAGGCACCTTGTCTCTCTTCTGGAATTGTACAAGGGTTCAGGTCACATTTCCCATTTGAATCATTCTGAATCCCCCACAATTCTCGCCCACCCTCACCCCTCTCTTTCTGATTATGGACACACACTATGCAAAAAGAAACCTAGGGAGAGAAAGATGGCATGGCTACACAACATTGTTTGATCGGCAGTATTAGGACAGGTTTTTTTTCCCCTTTTGGAAACACCCTTTGCCTATCTTTACCAAAACTATCACATTTAGAAGACAAGAAAGTAAAACCTTGATTTTACAAACTGGGAGGAAAGAGCGTTAGTAATGCAGGATTTACATAAAGTAAATGTAAATTTTGAGTGATGTATATACAATTATGTTCTTTATGTAAAATAAGCAAATTCCAGTTTTGTCCGTCATATCAAAGTCCGTGTACTGAAGAGGTCTGTAAAATTGAGGTTTTATTGTGCATCCTTGCACCTGGTGTAAACGGCCCATATTTTCCTTCCTCCTATTCCAAATAAAACTCAAGGCAACTTTTCTGCTTTGCTTCCTAAATTTAGAGTTCACAAATGGCCTTACTTCTGGGCTTTTATGGCAGTTTGATGTGGAGAAAATGGAACTTAAAAGCCTTCACTGCCATGTGGGTAACTTTCTAAATACCTGCAGCTGAATTGCTGTAAGGTTCAATCAGTTTTAAAAATGGACGTCTTTATCTATTACGTATACTGTATACCTGTTATTAAAAAGCAGGTCAATAGTATATTTCCCTCAAAGTTGCTGGTCCATCGCTCTTCCCCTTCCCAAAGACTCTGCTGAGTTTGTCTGAATGTCAGAGGAACTTCCTTGAATTCGATTTGCTTGCTTTAAGGGGACTTTCTTTTATGCAAGAAATCTTGGATGAGAACTTTAGCGCTGGAAAGTGTTGATGCGTTAAACATTGTCTCAGCAGTACCTACTTTAAACTGCTAATACAGGAAATGTAAGAAATCAATGACATAAAAATAACAACTTGCTTCATTCACTTCTAATAATTACGCCAACCATAGCATTTTCTCTTTAGAAAGCCTTTAAGCTGTTAAAAGACATCAAATACGGTTTCAGTCAGCACTCCTCAATTCATTTGCACACAAATCTCATAATAGCTACTTGACTATTTCCATATCATTACTAGCTATCTTACATTGATATGTGGCTATTCTCTCGTATAAATAAGGACGTTCTGAGATTCTGGCCAGTCCTTCAATTAGCAAAAAGTGGCAATCAATGTAAAATAAAATAAAATAAATCAAAATATTTCAATGAACTCTGCCTTTACCCATCTCCTATGATGATGCAGAACCTCAAAAGTATGTTTTATATAGGATCAGGATTAATGTTTATCCTATTAAATGCAAGACATATAGATGTTATATTCCTTTTCGAATGTTCCATTGATTTTGGATACATGTGTATTTGTAATCAATAGACAATGTCTAGTCTCAAATAGACTAGAAAGACTAGACAAATAGACTACGCTAGAAAGCAAATGGTCCATTCCTGAGTATGCTGATTTAGAAAAAAAGATTCACTGATTGAGCATACTAATAATATGTCAGGCTCCTAGTCTAAAATCTTTGTCCTATTAAAAATAAGATATTGCCCAGTTCATTTTGAGTTACACAAGGATGAAGCCCAGGTATTAAAAATAGTTGATTCTGAAAGTGGTAATGGGACTATAATTCATTTGTTCATAAGTGCTACCAATTCAGATCCTGTTCCTGGGTTCTTAGAAGGTATTTAGTGGGATACATTGGCAGATATGTATGGAATGGCACCATAGTTGAAAGATGTTAAAAGGAACAATTGAGCATCAAAGGACATGCAAAGGATTGTCCTGTTGGTATCTTATTTTAACTCAGAATTGAGTCCTATTGTATTCAATAGGAATTGTGCCTACAGAAGCATTTATAGGATTTCAGCCAGCCTTCATACTGTTATGTTTTCATACTGGATTATCTAGTCACATTTCTATTATTCCAACATTAGATAATACAGTATACTATTTAACTTTTTTCTTTTTGTTGTTGTTTCATTCTGGCACTCAGAATTCATGGAATTTTGCTTTGAGTTGCATTTTCTGTTGCTTGAGGAGAAATAAAGGTCTTAGTCATATATCAAAAAACTATGAACCAATGCCCAGACGGGGCCTATTATTGGAAAAATCCATGCTCGTAAATTGCACAAATAAGAAACTTCAGGTGATTAATGCATAATGTGTCAGCCTCCAGAGAAGACCATAATTCATTTTTTTTATTCAGTTTGGCATCTTAATTTTGATGCCAGTATGTTAAATAGTTTATATAATATTTATGCACAAGCTGTGGGTGGCTTACTGTCATTTTATTGACAAGGCGAAACATTTCATCAATAAAATGCAAACTTCTGGCTCAAATAACTGGTATTAGTGTCAGTAATTCCGGGAGGTGGCGAAAGAGCCCTCTAGTTAAGCCATCAGATGTCACAGAATTAGTGTCAGTAATCCTAGCTAAATTAACCTGAGCCATCAAAGGAAATTTGCTGTATCAGGAAAAATGTGCAATCATCGTCTTCAAAGCATACATTCAGCATCCGAAACTATTTGACTCATTTGGCAAAAGAGGGTTTAAGGAACACCCTTTTCTATGGCCAACAGAGTGAACACTGTTTTCTACATACTTCTCATTTCAAACAATTTAACATTGCTTTTAGGTGAGCTGACAAATGATTAATGTCAAGCTTTACGTTTTAGAAGCTGCATATCATACAAAGAACCTTATCAAACACAGTCTATTATTATCATTATATTATTATATATTACTATCATTATATTAACCTAATCAAACCCAGCATTTTTTGTCACAACTGATCAGCTATATGCAGTTGGCACGCATGTTTGGTGAGCAATTATTCTCTTGCATTGTTACTTTTCAGCAACCAGTATTAAGGCAGGATGTTGTGAGTCAGCGGTAAAGAACCCTCAATATTAGTAGGCATTGATAGTCTGCTCTTTGATGGACCTGTTCAGTCTCCTTTGAAAACTCTCCCACAGCTTGCAACAAATTTCACAGTTTAACAAGATGCTACCGTGTTTCCCTGAAAATAAGACCCTGTCTTATATATATATTTTTAACTCTGAAATAAGCGCTTGGCCTTATTGCCATGCGCTCAAAAGCCTGATTGGGCTTATTATCAGGGGATGTCTTATTTTGGGGAAACAGGGTATGACATCCATCTCTCTCTCTCTCCATGTGTCATGTCCCCTTCCTCCGCTATGTTTGCTCCATTGTTCTGTATGAATGAGCAAAGGAGACATGAAGACAACACATTACATGACATAACAAAGCAAACTCTATTTATATGCTCTTGCATATAATATTGTATTCCTGGTATGAAAGAGTAGAGTTTTCACTGTGACATTTTTATATGTATTTGACCCTTTTAATGGCATGTGATTAAGAGCAGACAATTACAGATTAGCTAATGTTCTGCTGCATTTAGTTTCAATGAATTATCTTGAGGTTTAACCATAGGCGAGAGGGAAAAATTCTCCCTACGCATTATGTATGACATGCATTATTTTATATACCCACAACATCTGTCTTCTTACCCTCCTCAATTTCAAGCTAAACAGCTTGAAATTTGTGTAGCCTTTTCTTACAAGGGAGTTACTTCAGCCTCCTCATAATTTTAGTTACCATTTTTGTAACTTTTCTAGCTCTTCAATAACCTACTACAAAATGCAGAATTCCTCACATACTGGTTTGGCACCTACCTCCTTACTCTGTTGTGACCAGGACTATACTCAATACCCTCATTTGTTCTCCCACAAATTTAGTAGTAGTTCTATGTTCAGTTCTCTTCCTAATAATGCTAAGTACAAAAGAATTTACCACTTTTTTTGTCGCACCCGTGCAGCTGATATTTTCATTGAACTGTCCATCTTGACTCCAAGATGGAGTCATGAACCTTCTTGAAGACTGAGCACATTCATCACCATGAATTATCACCATAAAGTGATTGCTTTAATTATGATTTGTGGCACCAGCTATAGTGGTCTAATTCACAAATAATTTCAGGTTATAAACCAAGGATTAAAAACCATCATCCCTAGATTCACTCATTACACTAAATCAAAATTAAACCACATTTTGTGTTACCATGCAATGCAGACTCATTTTAGATAAAACTAAATAATATAGCTAAATAACTATGGCTTAGGTTTTTTCAAAGAAATCCCTCAAAATGTCTTACATATAAATTAAATTTCACTCTGATTGTTCCTTATTGCTCCTTCATTATCAAACTAATCTGGATCAACTCCAAATTTATATCTTTTACTTCAGATCAGTGTATACATAATATTAATAATCTAGTTCCACAAAACAAATTAATATATTTGTAGCATAAAATAAATTATTTGAAAATTACTGTCAGGAGACAGTACCTAAATTTTACACTCTCAGTACCTATAATTTCACTCTTTTGTTAAAATGACACTAAAATTGCTATTTGGTTATTTGCAGCACAGTATTCTCTGGAATTAATCTCCTTAAAATAACATAAGTCAAGAGATGTACAAAACTTGAAACATTTAACTGATTACTTTGGGATCTTATGTACTCTTTGATTTGATTTTCTTACTTGCATCATAAGATCAGAAACACACTGGTCTTATTTTTTTTTAAAAAAATGAAAACAGATGATGAATAATTTCATTACCTATAGTGTATGATAGCATCCCCCAACTTAACTCTTCATTGGGTTACCTACAACTTCCATCCTTTCTCGGTAAGCATAGTTTATCGGAAAATGATAACAGTAGCAGCACCACAGATCTGGAAGACATCAAGTTGGAAAATATAATAGGGCATATACAGTCCTACTGATCTCTTTGCCAAAACAGACCTAGCAGTTTTTTTAAAAAATAATAAACTATAATGTCCAAAGACAAAGGGAATTTCTACATAGCCACTTTTACCCACTAATTAATCTTTTCCATACTGCCCTATAAATACTATATTTTCATCACTATGCCACTCTTTGTTTACCAGATCCTGCAGCTTACTAATAAGGCAACAGAAGGGTAAGTATGTAGCTAGTGTCCCATATCTGCTTGCAGTGGGGGGGGGGGTCTCCTTTTTTTGCAACAAGAAGAACAAAAATACACCCTAGTCACTGATTAGTATAATGGCCAATTTGTTTCTCAATTCAATGCACTCTCAAGAGGGAAATGGCACAGTACCATACAAACTTAGTTTCAGCAGGAAATGACAGACTGGAAGATTTGGGCGATAGCTACCAATTTGAAACCTCTTATCTCAAATTTCTTGTGGGAGTTCTGAAGAATTGTTCTCTGGGGTTGTTTCTGAGTCTCAGCAGAGCTGAAAAGTATTGACTCAGCTGTAGAAACTTGATTAAGTTGTGAGAATACACAAAAGGCAAGTGCTATGCGATGGAGGGTCCCGAAGATGCCAATCTACTTCAAAATGGAACAATCAGCTATTATTATTATTATTATTTTATATGTAGATACAGCAGATCTGCTCTGGAAATGCTTACAAATCCTACTTTTTGAGTCATATTTTTGTATTCAGATCTTTAAGATGTTATTAAAGAAAAGCAAAAATTGTTGGTTTGAAAAAAAAACAATTCAGTAATTTTTTTAAACATTTTTTTTTTTAAAAACAACCCAATAAATCGGTTTCTTAAAATTGGACAGATTTAAATGAGAGATTCTGGCAATCGAATAACGAGTAATTGGGTTCACAGCTTAAAGCAGTAATTCTCAACCTTTTCTTGACTACGGAGACCCTCTAAATACCTTTTGTGGCCACGAATCACGGCCACAGATCATCAAGACTCAACTCAAGATTTAAATCATATCAAATCTTCAAGCTTTTGTGGATCCCCTGGGATGACATTGCGCCCCCTCCCAGGGTTCACGGACCACGGTTGAGAACCACTGGCTTAAAGTTTTAATAACAATTAGGCTACAAACCAGTACTGTTTGGAAGTCTCTAATGAATCAGTGGGGCTCAGTTATGAGTAGATATGCCTAGGATTCCAATATTGAGTTTTTCTGATAGCAGTTTAGTATTTTTTAACACAGCAAAATAGGTGGGTCTGATTCAGCGTCCCTCTGACTTTCTATGTAGACCCTTAGCATTTTTTTAAAGACAACTTTTCCAGTCCACTGGGCCTTAGTGAACTTCTGTTAACTGTAATACTGAAAAGCTGTTTTATACCTATATCAGACAAAGGAATTCAGGAATACGCAGTGGTAGTTGCTACCGGTTCACCCCAGATTGGGTGAACTGGGAGCGGTGGTGGTAGGAAGCTCCACCCACCCGCCTGGATGTCTCTGCACATGTGCAGAAGTGCCACAAGCACGCACCCATGAGTGAACCGGTAGCGGCCAAAATTGAAACCCACTATTGGGAACACCTCAATGTAATTGTGTACGTGTGCATGTGCACACATGCCCCCCCCAATAATATAAATATTGCAATAGTAATTACAGAAGAGGAAACTCTACAATTAAAAGAAGCTATATCATGTTCATAAACTTGGATCTACGATATGCAAAAATGAAAAAATAATAATAATAATACAAACATTCATTTTAAAATGCGGCCATTAAATAAATCAGAGAGCACATAAGGAACTCCTATTAGACCTCTTTTTGGTGCTGATTGTGAGGCAGATGTGTGGATCAAGGAGACATTAAAGCTAAGGGAGTTCAAGCATGTCATGTAGCTCAAAGCTTTCCCTGCTCTTTTCAGCATGCTCAGCATGCAACTGAGTTTCAGATAGTGGTGGTAGCACTTCAGCCTTGCTTTGTGTCTTGTTTTTGTTTTGCATTTCATTGCTTTTTTCTTTTCCTTTTAAATTTTGACTCTTTGTAACATCTGCCCATGTTTCATATTTCAATCCTATACAGAGCCATCTCTGATGCACCTCATGGCCAATGCAAGTTCTTGCTAATTGGTGTGGCTGAAACCCTTTGCTCAGCAGTGGTTTAGCAGCATGAGCCAGTGTTCAACTGAATTATTATTGCAAGGCGAGGTCATATCAAATGCAATTTCCTGCTGCTTGCTTAGCCAGGCACTACTGTAGTACTAGTTCCTTATTTCTCCCATGTTTTTTCCTTGCTGCACAATAGAGTACCTGCTGTCAGCTTAATCCTAGGCACTAGTACCAGAGTATTTTGTTAAGAAGGAGGAGGTAGAAATAACAGCAATCCACCAGCTGAGCAAGTGGGGAGTGATAAAGAGAACATAACAGCCTTTGTTTTTTGCTGATATGAGTTGGTATTGAGAAATAATTAATATGAATTGAACTCACAAAATACAGAGTAGGAGCCCTCTTCATATATTATAGATTGGATCCAGACTCCGTCCCGCTTAAAATAGAGTGACTTAAATCAGTGGGAATTAATTTAGATATTTCTAACTTGAAATTCATTGATTTCAATTATTCTACTCTTATCATTATTAAGTTGGTTTACTTGAAATCCATACATGTATTTTCAGCAATACTCTGCTTCCTTGATACACGTTGTTACAATTGCTATACATTACCTTATCTAATAAGACTATTTTCCAGGAATAGAATATCTCTTGCAATACATTACTGTAGCCCACATACTGAAATGGCTAGGACCACTTACCAGGCACATATATACACAAACATATCTCTCCTTTCTTCTCACTTCTGATTGTCCTTTATTATTATGTTTTGATAGTTTGAGGAAAGTGACCAATTCAAAATTAACCCTAGCATTCAAAAGACCATTGAATTACTTTAAAAGTATCTTACAGGTAGTTGTCACTTAATGATGGTAACTGGAACCAACAAGCCCATCGTTAAGTGATGCAGTTGTAAAGCCAATCATCACATTGACCAGGCTAACTTAACAGTGGCAGTTCCAGCACTTCCAATTGCTGTTGTTAAATGAATCCCGCATGGTCGTTAAGCCAGATGTTATGTGATCATGACTTGCAATTTACTGCTGGCTTCCCTATTGATTTTGCTTGTGGGAAGCCAGAGTGAAGGTTGCAAATGATTATGGGATGCTGAAACAACTGTAAATGCAATCAAGTGCCCAAATTGCAATCAAGTTATCATGGGAATTCTGTGATGGCACAACTTCAAGGCTTGGATTGGCCATAAACCCCCTTGTTTGGTGCCATCGTAACTTCAAATGCCACTGAACAAGTGGTTGTTAAGTGAGAACAACTTATAGCTCCCTTGTAGCTTTTAAAAGACCTACACTCATTTCCTATAATATATAAGCCATATCTTTTTCTTAAAATAGGGTGTTCAATATATATAATTTGCATAAAAATGTGTCTTGGGTGAATAATTAAAATATAGGTTATTTGGTGAGCTATAACATTAAGGTAATCCCATTTACAAAATTAGCAGAAACATATTAAAACTAGTATTCCATTTCTGTTGGGGGGGGAAGTTCTCCCTCAATTGCTTTGCCGTTTGGCCGTTGAACTGCCTAAATAAAAACACGATTGAAAAAATAACAAAGGTTTGGTGGGGTTTCTTCCTCTCTTGGAAGCTGAAATTACAGTGGGAATGACATCAGATCCACAAAGACTGCAGTCAAGAAACAATTCAAACCGATAGGTTTAGAGAACCCTTTCCGAGAATGGTTGATATATAGAAAGAAGTAGCGACATCACACATTTCACTGCTGTTTCTTGAAAAAGGAAAAGGCAACATTATTAGGAGTCTTTATCACTGTCTTCACCACCATACATATCGGCCAACTTCCTAAAACGAGGCCCCCAGTCACTGAGGTAATCATAGTCCTGGTCTCCATCTGTGGTCACCGACTCTAAAGAGCTAAGAGAGTCAGCCACTGAGCCACTGCCTTCATATGCATATGTAGCTAATGAGTCATAAGGGGGTGCAGTTGGATCTGTATCATTCTCCTTTAACCTTTGGCTAATAAAATCTCTGACATCAGTGTTGTCTCGTACCACTGGAGTCCGGCGTGGCATGAACAGCGTTTCTGGCACAATGTCTCGGCGCAATTTATTGTCCTCTATGGCTTCAGGATTCCTCAGTGTGCCAATATCAAAGGCTTGAGTGTCTTCCTCTCCGCCGCCTTCGTCATTGTAACTGACAATGTTATCTCGGATGTCCTCTTTAGAGATGATCAAAGGCTCTTTCTTCCTTTGCCGTCTCAGAGCTGCAAACAGCACCACAGTAACTGGTAAGAAGAAATAAATAAATAAATTGAGCAAAGTCGGCTGAGTTGAGAGGGACATTAATTCTCCAGCTAATTAAAACGAAAGCAAGCTACCATGAAATTTGTATTCTTTGGAACTTGTTTTGTTTTCTTTTGCAAGAAGATCTGCAAAACAGTACAATCCATAACCTCATTCTCACTTTGGAGCTCATCCTTTTAGGAGTTGTTAAGTACAGGAAAGGTTTGGTGAAATGCAGGGTTCAAGCTAAAATGTAGATGAATTTCAGTTTGGTTTTCTATTGCAACAGTGCAATCCTTTTAAAGTCACAGAAGTGATTATTTTGAGGCGAGACAAAAGAACAAGAACATTCAGTTACATCAAATGTTGATGGTGAATTGCTGAAATTATTTGAATTTTGTTCTCTAAGGATTTTTTTAAAGTGAGACAGTACCAATATTATATAAGGAAAAAAGGTATAGTAAAACTTTGAAAATGTCTTCCTTTAAAACATTTATTGAAGGTATATTATAATTCTTTAATCTATGCTATTTAAAAATGGGCAATTTGAGTATTTTTCCAGTTGCCTCTGGTGCTATATTTGCTTTTTGACACTTAAAAAATTTGGGAGCCCAGATTTGGCTCTCAAATGGCCAATTGCCAAAATCTAAGTATGAAAAATTAGGAACTATTATTTATAACTGGTGGTTTAAACAGTAGTCCCAGGGGGGAAATCTACTTACCTTCCCAACCAGTTCAGAAGTGCACGTGCTGACAACCAGGCGGGTGGGTGGAACCTCGTGCCGCCATTGCTACCAATTCTCTGAACCACCGGCCGCCACTGCTACCGGTTCAGCTGAACCAGGCCGAACTGGGAGCATTTCACCCCTGAGTAGCCCCCAACCTTTTGGGCACCAGGGACTGGTTCCATGGAGAGACATACCAGAGGGGGTGTGGTTTCACAAGCTGCCTGCATCCCACGGATGAGGCTTGTCTAGTCTGCGCGGCCTGGTTTCTCGCATGCTGTGGCCCAATAGTGGTCCACAGACCAGGGTTTGGAAACCCCTGGTTTAAAATGTGGATTTACCTCCAACCATTTCAGGAATTACAATATTTGAATGTGAGTGCTGGCATAAATAAAGCTTCAAACCCACAACTACCAAAGTTCTCAATGATACTCTTAATAAGGTCTTTCTCGCCTTAGTTTAAACTTAGTTTCTTTTAGTTTAAAGAATAACTAATCCAAATAATTTAGTTTGGAATATTTATTAGATAATTCTCACTATACTCCAAATTCAAAGATGATTGGTATAAAATAAAAATAGACACTTAGCTATATTCTGAAACTGACTGCCCCATTCTTTTCCCAACTTCACTAAAATACTTGACTGTGGAAATAAAAATACAATAAGAAAAAATATTTCTTATTGATGGAAATCATGAAATTATCATCTTCTTACAAAAATCTTACAAAAATATTCACATTATTAACGGAGCTACTCCATGATTTTCAGAAGATCCTCAAGGAAGACAACTCTACTGAGTCCCTTAGCTTAGTCTTCAAATCATAAATGAAGAAAAATAGAGTCTTACACAAATGAGACTGCTTATCCATCCAACCTAGAATTGTTGTTTTTGGCTAGCAGAACTTCTCAGGAATAGTTTTTTCCTCTTAAATGCAGATCACATGGGAAAACCCTATGGTGTTGAATATACAAATAAGGTATCCCTAAAATAACTGTTTGGAAATGGGAAGATATGGAAAGGATCATGCAAAAGTTGCATAGCCTTAACAACTATCTCTGGAGTTTATCTCATCCTTTGATCAAAATGTTTATCTCTGTGCCGTATAAATTCTGTCTCAGTCCAAACGGTCATTTGTGCTCTATATATCGTCTAATACTTTACCAACCAGTGTAAAAATACAGAGCTAATTTGCATTTTTAAATTTATTTTTAGTCTGGTACTCTAATATCACCAGAAATGAGATTTCATTCAAAGAAATAAATATGCAAATTGAATTTGTGCAAAGTACTAAGTAATTCAGCTCAAAATATAATTGTGTTCTCAGTGCTCAAGCTGGTTTTTTTTTCTCTTCATTTTAATGTGAACTTGTAGAATAGGTCTTCTTAATGGTAAAAAAAAACATGTTAAAAGCAAAGCTGAGATGTTGCTTTTCTTTTGGCTCTTCGGCAATTCTTAGCATTAAAGCTGGGTCTACTAAGATTGAAAATAAAATATATAACCAAAAGCAAATGAATGATCAAATCATCTGCTTTGTTACTCTTAAAAATAGAATTTGTAGTTTAATTATTTTTGCTGTTTTTGGTTAACTACCTGGCATTAATATTGTATTGCAGATCAAAGGAGAAGAGAAAGATGATATCAGCTATTAATTGCATTCCACTGCAGGCTATAGAACCGCAATGCCAATAATTATTATTTTAAACCTCTTCCTGACAGCATAATTTATTGATTCCTAGATTATAGAGTTATAGGGAGAAAATCAAGAAACTGTCAAGAAGACACTCTCTTCCCCAAAACTGGCAAGACAAGCTTTTATATCCAAATAGGTAGAAAACCCCATATTCATTCTCACAAATGAAGTTATCTAGTTGGATAATGAAACGTCTGCAAACAGGCAACTAAGCTCAGAGAGCATCCACAGTTCTCCCTGAGCTACAGATCATCTCATGAATTGGTGAATTTTTTGAAAACACTTTAGAATTTCAGTTGATGAACCTTTCCCACCTGCATCTACCAAACATGTCCTGACAACATTTTGTTGTTGTTGTATGATTACCTGCTCTGACTTTAAGCAGAGGTAAAGAAAGATCAGAAATAGATACAGCAAAAATTATGAGAGTATAGTTTTCTTGTCATGTTGGTTAGCATTTCAACCCAGCAATATCTCTATCAAGATGGGGAATGATGGGAATAATAATGTCCTGATTGGAAGTAGAAGGATATTTGTGGCAGCTGCATTTAAGGAATTAGTATGCCCACAGCTTCTTAGTGGGTGAACTTTAAATTATATGTATTTGAATTGGTCCATGTGAGTTCCTCCATAATTATAACCGCAGAACATAGTTAGGATTAATAATTCTGAACTGTTTATAGAGGATACGTACTTGAGTTTGTTGATTAGATAGCAAACCCACTGTAACTAACAAGTTAGCAAAATAAGTTTGTGATATTTGATTGATGTGTAGAAATAGGAAAGATGGCATGAGTATGGAGATAGCTGAAACTAAAATAGAGGTTTTCTCTTTACCACAATCAATGTATTGGGCATCACTATTGATAAATACTCAGAAGACACAGAAAGTAAAAAAATGCATCATGGGCTAATTCTATCTATACTAAAAGATGACTCTACTAATAATATGTCATAGTTATATTCATATGTAATATGCTTCATTTGTTCCTTAGCACAATTTATGTTCCCCATCCTATTCCCCATAGCCCTTGAGTTCATGCAAAGTCCTTTACCTAACAATATAATTATACAAAGGAGAATTGCGATCAATGCGCCTGTGCTAAGGCCAGTTGGGTGGATCAGTGCTTCAGCATTACAGGACAGCATTTTCCCTCTTTGGTCACAGGCACACACTCGAATTGTCACCGTCTCTGTGCTACTCTGAACTGGATACTCATTGTCTGAGATTATCACTGGTAGGAGGTACATATTCATTTCATGACGGTTATATCTCATTTTCTTTGTGAAGATTCCAGCTGTATTATCTGGAGAAAAAAAAGAATGTAAAAATCTGGTAAGGAATGGGAAGATATAAATTGTGGAAATAAAATTAGATACCTGTTTATGTTAAATGTAAATAAAATATTTAGATTAAGAGAATATATTATAATGGTATATATATGATATAGTAGAAATATATGTATAAAAGATATATTAAGATAAGAAAGAGAAAATGTATAAATATGGATTACTGATGCAAAGATGTTAAAAAGAAGATGTAAATATCTGTTTTTGTTTGTTTGTTTTAGTTAGTTTGTTTGTTTTTTGAAAAACTGTTTAATAAAAATTATTAAAAAAATAAAATAAAAAATAAATCACCCGTGCCAGAGTAAAATAGAAAAAAAAAATGTGGTAAGGCATGAGTTCTTTCTGAATGTCAAAAGCCAAATAAGAAAGAGAGAAAGTATGCAATAAAAAAACAAAAACAAAACCCAAGGATACCTTTGTTGTCGTGAAGGGTGAAATTGGAGCTACTGGCTACTTCTGGGGCCAAAGTGAATGAGAATTTGTGCCCACCAAAAGCATCATCTTTGTCAACCGCACTGAGAGTCTGGATGAGCTAGAAAAGTAAAAAATATTGTTATTTTATCTTTACTTATGGCACACAGAGCAATATCTACACCTTGTTCTTATTCATCAGAAATAATAAATAGGCTGAAAGCAATCAATTAATAATAACAAACAAGATAACAAATAGTGGTGGATAAGGATTTTTTTTTATTGTATACTAATCTTTCCTCCAAATAGAACACTTTTCCCATGAAAACTGGGAATTTGGGTGGGGAAAAAGGTTTTCACTGTTGCTTTTATATTGGTATTGTAATTAGAGAGGGATTTATTAATCCCCCAAAACGCTCGCATGTTTCAGGCATCACTGAAAGTCGGAGATTAACATATCTGTCTCAGGCTATGTCTCTTTTTCTTCCATTCAATCATGTCTGACGCTCAGAGACTGCCTGGACTAGTTCCTTAATTTTCTTAGCAAGGTTTTTTTTCAGAAGTGGTTTGCCATTGCTTGCGTCATAGGGCTGAGAGAGAGAGACTGGCTCAAGGTCATCTGGCTGGCATTGTTCCTAAGGCCAGAATATAATGGTTTCCAGTTTCTAGCTTTATGTCTTAAGCACTACACCAGTCTGGCTCTTGTTATATGTTTATTTCTCTGAAAATATTATGCACACACACATATGTGTGTGCATGCATACACACATACAGACACACACACAGACACACACACAAACACCACATCATAAGAGTAGGATTGAGGAAAAACAATCCCTCCCCCACTGCAAAATAAAAGGACTTGCAGATTTTCCATAAGTTGAACACTTATGGGGGGAAAAATTCCATTGTAACACCAATCACGATTGGAGACCTGGCTGGCACCAATACCTAAAGGATTCCCTCAATATTTGGAAATATTGAATTTATCAGATCTGAACATCCTTATGTTACACACACAAAAAATACCCTGCTTAGAATTGTCCACAGGTAGTCCTCAACTTATAACAGTTCATTTAGTGACCGTTCAAAGTTACAACAGCAATGAAAAAAGTGACTTATGGCCATTTTTAACACTTACAACTTTTGCAGCATCCCCATAATCATGTGATAAAAATTTCAGATGCTTGGCAACTGGTTCATACTTATGACCATTGCTATGCCCCAAGATCATGTGCTCCAGAGGTGAGTTTCAGCAGGTTCTGACCAGTTCTGGAGAACCGGTAGTGGAAATTTTGAATAGTTTGGAGAACTGGTAGTAAAGGTACTGACTGGCCCCGTCCCCATATATTCTCTGCCTCCCAAGTCCCAACTGATCAGGAGGAAATGGAGATTTTACAGTATCCTTCCTCTGTCACGTCCACCAAGCCACGCCCACCAAGCCATGCCACGCCCACCAAGCCACACCCACAGAACCGGTAGTAAAAAAATTTGAAACCCACCACTGATGTGCTCACCTTTTGTGACCTTCTGACAAGCAAAGTCAATGGGAAAGCCAGATTCACTTAACAACCAGGTTATAACTTGTCAACTGCAGTGATTCACTTAACAACTGTGGCAAGAAAGGTCATAAAATGGGGCAAAACTCACTTAACAAATGTCTCACTTAACAACAGAAATTTTGGGCTCAATTGTGATCGTAAGTCGAGGACCACCTGTATATCCGTGGTTAGGACTTGAATTATAATGTTTTTGCCAGGCTCTGTTTTATGAATCAAATAGAAGATTACACATAAAATAAGACTAACTGGTTGTTTGGATTGCTGAATAACCAGAGTTTGGATCTGGTGATATTTGCTCCGTGAAGATTGCAGATTCTCTATATATACTCACCACTGGTTTATCAAAGGAAGAGAATTGTCTGTCAAAAGGAACAGACGAAGAGCAGAATGGCAGATAGCGAAACGAAGTGCTAGAAAGAGCCATCTAAACCATGCAAAATGCCAGTTACAGTCTGGGCCAAGAAATGATGAGTTGATTTCATTTACCATTTCTGGCAGCTCCTTGCATCACAAAAGGCACAAAACACCAGATATTTATTTCTTCCAAAACACAAACTGCTAACCTGCTCAGGTTTTGCATTTTCGCAGACGAAGGTCTCATAAAACATGACAAACTCTGGGGCATTGTCATTCACATCCAGGACTTTAATAAATACTGGGACTTGGCTGCTTTCTTTTGGGTTGTCTGTAATAACACAAAGGGAAGGTATTTTAACAGGAGGACAAAGAGGTTTGCTTGTTTGTGGGTTTATTTGTTTGTTTTTTTGCTTTTTCAGGGCGCAAGACATTCGTGAACTGAATTCAAGCAATGAGTGATAACATTCTTTTACTGAGAGTAGCAGAACTACCCAGGACTGACAATTTATTGTCTGAGGAATAACAGAAGCAGAATAGACTAGCAGATGAATGGATAGTATGTTATTTACTGCACCTAAGTGTGACATGGCATACAATCCTGTCCTTCAAAGAATGAGAGTGGTTAACTCCTCTCCTTTCTGGCATCTGCTCCTTGAGATAGCTGCCTCATTCTTTATAATAATATGTCTGGTTCAAATTCCATCTTATGATTTCCCTTTCCCTTCCATCTGTATAATTCTCTGATATAATGTCACCAAAGAGATCGCACAAATCCATAGGATTCCTTTTCACACTATCTCCCCCTCATCTATATTACTTCTATTGCTACTACTACAAACGAAAAAAAGAAAGGAAAAAATTGCAATATTAAAGAAGAGCCCTTCTTGTAATTCTTGAGATGCTACTATTTGCACATATGTGGTTGATTAATATAAACAGATAAAGTGGGAATGTGAGCCAGTGATCACCAAGGGTTTAAGGAAAGGGAGCAAGTGGGGGAGGATTTACTATTAGAATTTTCATTTTGATTTGAGTAAAACTGAAAGACAAACTTTACCTGCTTTTATGCTTCTTATCTGTGCTAACATAAACAGAGATCTGACATGCTGTTGCTTGCAACTCTTTTTCCAAGGGTGAACTTCAAAGGAAGCATTGATATAATATTCACTTTATAGTGGGCAGGTTAATCTTTTCTCTTCATCATAGGCAATCTGAAATGCTTTGGTCCACTTTACTATAATGAAATTTTAGCTTTTCATTTCCATATCAGTTTTCTTTATTTTTAGTTTCAGCCTTATAACCTATCTGTATCTTAACAGAAGTCCTATTGGAAATAAGTTTTCCTGGAAGCCACAGTGCCTCTTAAAGGCAAATTTCCTAACTTTCTCATTCACCTTATCAATAGCAATCACAATAGCACTTAGACAGTGGTGGGATTCAAATAATTTAACAACCGGTTCTCTGCCCTAATGATTTCTTCCAACAACCAGTTCACCAAACTGCTCAGAAAGTTAACAACCGGTTTTCCCGAAGTGGTGCGAACTGGCTGAATCCCACCACTGAACTTAGAGTTATATACTGCTTCATAGTGCTTTACAGCCCCCTCTAAGCAGTTTACAGAGTCAGCATATTGCCCCCCAACAATTTGGGTCCTCATTTTACCCACCTCAGAGGATGGAAGGTTGAGTCAAACTTGAACTGGTCAGGTTCGAACTCTTGGCTGCGGGCAGAGTTAGCCTGCAATACTGCATTCTAACCACTGCGCCACCACAACTCTTGCCCCAATTCACATTTTTAATAGATAAATTTGAATATGACATCCTGGTACACTGTAGACATTTTCTATTGCAATTCCCAGTAATTTCACCTAAAATGTAGAAATATCTATTGCATAGCGCTCAACTATCATACTGGCTTCATTTAAGTACTTTATTATGAAGTGCTCCTCACAGAGAAATACGTAGTAGGAACAGGCAGCTGGGAAGGCAAAAGGGATTTTGTGGAGAAAAGAAATATACTGGAGTTTACTCCTTACTATCCATATTAATTATTACAGTGGGTCTTATTACTATTGCTATGTATGATTGTTATTATTTGTAAGTGATGAGTATCTTTTATGTATAGTTACCTTTAATGGGCGTACTGTATCTGAGCTATAAAATCTGGGGGAGAAGGGCAATAGTAGAAAACAAAAAGATAAAGACATCTCTATTTACTGTCATCTCATCATCCTCTAGAATGTTGTAGCCCAGATGTAATGGCTTTATATTATATAGGAAAAAGAAGATGGTTTAATTTACTTCAATGCCACATTTATCTTCAGTTGTTCTGATCTTATGAACCACGGAAACTTATAATTGTGCAGTAACGGTGGCTCAGCAGACTAAGGCAGTTATTAACATCCACTTACATCTGCTGCCTGCAATTACTGCAAGTTCAAATCCCACCAGGCTCAAGGTTGACTCAGCCTTCCTTCCTTTCTAAAGTAGGTAAAATGAGGACCCAGATTATGGGGGCAATAAGCTGACTTTGTATAAATATATAAAAGTATGAAGGCTATTGCTTAACACATTGTAAGCCGCCCTGAGTCTCCGGAGAAGGGCGGCATATAAATCAAATTAAAAAAAAATATGTGGTACTCTTTAATGTAACACAAGGCTCTGCTTTTCATCAAATGTGCTTTTCAATATGTTCATAAACTACTTAGATGAGGGAATAGAAGGGGACCTCATCAAATTTGCACATGACACTAAGCTGGCAGGAATAGCCAACACCCCACGAGACAGGCTCAGGATTCAAAAAGACAGACTTGAATAATGGATCTTATTCAACAGCATGAAATTTAATGTGGAGAAAAGGAAGGTTTTACATCTAGCAGGAAAAAAACCTACAGATTAGGTGAAACCTGGCTCAAAAACAGTAACTGTGAGAGGGACCTTGGAGTGGACGATCACTTAAACATGAGCCAGCAGTGTGCAGCAGCCACCAAAAAAGCTAATATAATGCTTGGTTGTATAAACAGAGGCCTAGAAACAAAATCATGTGATATATTAGTATTTATTTATTAATCTTTAGTAAGACCAGAGGTGGGTTTCAGCAGGTTCTGACCAGTTCTGGAGAACTGGTAGTGGAAATTTTGAGTAGTTCAGAGAACCGGTAAATATCACCTCTGACTGGCGCTGCCCCCATCTATTCTCTGCCTCCTCAGTCCCAGCTGATCAGGAGGAAATGGGGATTTTACAGTAACCTTCCCCTGGAGTAGGGTGGGAATGGAGATTTTATACTATCCTTCCCCTGCTATGCCCACCAAACCACGCCCACCAAACCATGCCACACCCACCAAGCCACATCCACAGAACTGGTAGTAAAAATTTTTGAAACCCACCACTGAGTAAGACCACACCTGGAATACTGCATCCAGGTTGGTCACCACATTACAAAAAAGATATAATGGAATATATCCATTCTTTGCACTTTGGAAAAAGTGCAAAGAAGAGCAAATAAGATAATTAAGAGCTTGGAGACAAAAACATATCAATAACGGTTGCAGGAATTGGGTATGGGCAGTCTAGAGAAAAGAAGGACTAGGGGTGACATGATAGCAGTATTCCAGTATTTGAGGGGCTGCCACAAAGAAGAGGGGGCAATTTATTTTCCAAAGCACCAGAAGGGAAGATAAGAAACAATGGATGGAAACTAATCAAGGAGAGAAGCAACCTGGAATTAAGGAGAAATTTCCTAACAGTGAGGACAATTAATCAGTAGAACAGCTTGCCTTCAGAAGTTGTAGGTGCTTCATCACTGGAGGTTTTAAAAAAAAGACTGGATAGCCACCTATCTGAAATGGTATAGGCCTGGGATGGTGAACCTATGGCCGTTTTTGCCCTCCCCAGACTCCTAGAAAGGCTCTGGAGCCTGGAGAGAGAGAAAAACGGGCCCATTGGGCCGTCATGTGCCAGGAGCAGGGGTGTGTGTGTGTCACACGCACAAGCATAGGGGTGGGGCGCATAGAATTATTGGTGTGGGCACGCATGTGACCCCCTCCGTGCTCCCCCCACTCCTGGCACACAATGGCAAAAAGATTAGCCACCACTGGTATAGGCTCTCCTGCTTGAACAGGGCTAGAACATCTCGAAGGTCCCTTCCAGCTCTATTCTGATTGATTAAATTGCCATTATCAATTGAAGGAGTGAAATATCACTCCTTCCTCCATCACCTTTGCTTGGATGAAACTGGACATAGTGAAGGATGATACACATGGCTGACATTTTCAAAGACGACAAAACATGCATTTTGCTTTCACTGCAATCTAATTGCCCTGAGGCTAGCTCTTGAAGCATATCTACCTGAAAGTTAGTCCCATCAATAACAACTTTTGCATAAATGGATTTAAGAGTGATGACCTGGTTTTTATTTCTCCTAATTAATTCTGATCCTAATTAAATTAACAGGCTTTCAGCAGAAGTAAGTGGCTTTTAAATTTTATTCTTTCATTTTGGTCAATGCTATAGGACTGAAATTCCCAGGAATGAAAAAACATACAGGATTTTCATTCTCCTCCCTGACATGATATATCTGTATCTCTTTTAATCTACATAACTTCTTTGCAAATCAGCAACTGCTGACTGATAGTCAATAACCAGAAGAATTCTTCTGGCTTGTTTGATATGAAATGAAATGAGGAGCCTCTCCATTTTCTTTCTGTTCAGGCATTCAGTTGCCTCTTCATAAACTATAGCCAAGGGAAAGATGAGAAAAAATAAAGAAACTCTTTTAGGTTTATGTCTTTAAATAATGGCAAGCAACCAAAGCATATAGACCTGACTCCTTTTCAGCCATGCTTGGCTAAAACGCTGCACTTGTTAAAGCAATAGTGTGTGTGTGTGTGTGTGTTTACAGACAACTTACTGATTTCAGCAGCTATTACTGTAATGTTATGCCACAATAACATTTCTCGGTCGAGAGGTTTGGAAGTAAATATTGATCCATTTCCAGAATCAATGTTGAATATTCTGTCCATATCAGTATGCCGATCCACAGAATACCTACAAATAGAAAGACAGATAAGAAATGAGTACCATTTCCATTTCTTTTCAATTCCCATTGCTTTCTAAACCTTGGTAGGGAAAAACCAATAAACTTGATCTATTTTTCAGCTTAATTCTGTATCCAAAGTCTCATTCTAATTCCTGTTCTATTGGCTTTTGGAAAATGTATTGGAACATAACTATTTAGTCTGTTTATACACTGTTTTGTCTCTGGTGGTCAATAAGCTAGAAAATGCAGACTTATGTTACTAGAGCTGCATTCCATTGTAACAGACTTTTTTTTAAGCACATACCTTATTTCCCTCAAAATAAGACATTCCCTGATGATAAGCCCAATCGGGCTTTTGAGCACATGGCAATAAGGCCAAGCGCTTATTACAGGGTTTAAAAAATATAAGTCAGGGTCTTATTTTTGGGGAAACACGGTACAATTGCAGTTCATGTCACTGAATACAAAGTCATGCTACCCATACTTATCACATGATCAAGTATAACACAGAGATACATAATGTGTTTGGGGCTGAAGCACATGCATTCCACAAGCACAGCTTCAGAAATGGGGAGAGGTCCTTTTCTCAAAAGAAAAAATCTTTGTTTGCCCGTACATTTATGGTTGGATTGAAATGTAACCTGTCCCCTCAAAAATTAGTTGCCTGACATGTTACAAAAGAAAAAAAAAAGCAGAAATGAAGGAATTCCTGGCTTGTTAAGTCTTTTCTCCGCTCCTAGGTCCAAGGTAAATTGAAAGGAAAGTCACAATGTTGTTGCTTTGAAAACTCTCCAATTGATAGGAATTACAAGATGGTACAGTGATTATGTATCTACAGCCATACCAATTACAATAAATTAAAAGTAGGAATCCAACTGTTTTGAATTTCATTAGGACATAATTGCAGAAGGAGTGTGGGAATCACAGGTGGTGAATCTGTAATACAAATGTGCCAGACATTGCAGTAATGGAAACATGTGAGACTGTGTCATGTTTCAGAAGCCCTTATTCCATATGTTATTCCAGAAATTCATAGTGATTATGTGGCAGATGATGGCTATTCAGGAAGGAGTTGCTGGCTTGCAGGCACTACAAATTTATAAGCTATCATTCAGCCCACTGACACCATTCATTCATTCATTCATTCATTCATTCATTCACGCACTCATTCATTCATTCATTCATTCATTCATTCATTCATTCATTCATATGACTTCTAGGCAGCTCGCAATAATCCATAAAGAGGAAAATAAAGCTACCCCTCTCTCCAGGAATCAGACCAAAACACTTTAAAAGGTAATACTGCTAATTAAGTTCAAGGGAAAGGAACTTCATATATTCATTCATTCATTCATTCATTCATTCATTCATTCATTCATGCCATGGTGCACTAACTAGGTCTCAAGGACAGGAATAGCCAATGCCATTCTTAACCAGCCCTCAAACCCACCATTAAGACTTTTATCTATCTTGCATCAGATTAAAAGCACTACAGGTAGTCCTCGACTTACAACAGTTCATTCAGTGACTGTTTGAAGTTATAACGGCACTGGAAAAAAACAACTTACAACCATTTTTCACACTTACGACCATTGCTGCATCTTCATGATCACGCGATCAAAATTCAGATGCTTGGCAACTAACTCATATTTATGACAGTTGAAGTGTCTCCAGGGTCACGTGATCCGCTTTTGCGACCTTCTGACAAGCAAAGTCAATGGGGAAGCCAGATTCACTGAGCCATCTTGTTACTAACTTCACAATTGGAGTGATTCATTTAACAGCTGTGGCAATGAAAGGGGGCAAAACTCACTTAGCAAATGTCTCACTTAAGAACAGAAATGTTGGCCTCAATTGTGGTTGTAAGTCGAGGGCTACCTGTATTTTATGACTGTCAGCGTACATAGCAGTGGTGGAATTCAATTTTTTTTACTACCGGTTCTGTGAGCGTGGCTTGGTGGGCGTGGCAGGGGAAGGATACTGCAAAACCTCAATTCCCATCCCACTCCAGGGGAAGGATACTGCAAAATCCCCATTCCCTCCCCACTCCTGGGGAAAGGATATTGCAAAATCTCCATTCCCACCCCACTCTGGGGCCAGCCAGAGGTGGTATTTGCCGGTTCTCCGAACTACTCAAAATTTCCGCTACCGGTTCTCCAGAACCTGTCAGAACCTGCTGAATAGCACCCCTGGTACATAGTGCTTGCTGTGCTTCATTTGCCTTCTCAGCTGCAATAGTCTTTCCCCTGAGATTCAGAGAGCTTTTACCTTATTAGCTTTTTGGAAGGAAGTCCTAGCTTTTCTCTTGGGTTCTGGGGTCAGGATGGTCATGGAAACCATTATGTATATTGTTACGATTTGTTAAGGGAGAATTTTGCCCGCAGCCCCTAACTGCGTTGCATTCTATTGTATTTCTTTTGTTTTCTCCGTTTTTAATATTTTATGCATTGCTAGCTGCTCGGGGTCACTAGATTGATGTGGATAAAGCGGTCCGCAGCTGAGTCACTACTAGACTCACTTTCTTTCACACAGTTGATCTTATACTATGGCAGCCCTATCAAAGAGCTGTTTCTGGTTGAATAGGGAGTCTAATAATCAGTGCTATGACAAGACCGGCTCTAAAAGAAGAGACGTGGGTAAGAATAGCTTAGTTATGTAAAATTTTAACCAGATTATTAAGAGTCATGTTGTAGGTGCATGAAAATTAAATGAAGAAAAAGTTTGATAGTGTGTAGTCCTTGGTGCACTCTGAGCTTGGTTGTATGCTTGTAGATGTTTCATTAGCAATAGCAATAGCACTTAGATGTATATTTTGCCTCACAGTGCTTTACTCTCTAAGCTGTTTACAGAGCCAGCATATTGCCCCCAACAATCTGAGTCCTCATTTTACCGACCTCAAAAGGATGGAAGGCTTAGTCAACCTTGAGCCTGGTGAGATTCGAACTGCCAAATTGCAGGCAGCCGGCAATAATTAGAAGTAGTCTGCAGTACTGTATTCTAACCACTGTGCCACCGTGGTTCGTAGGGTTAAGGTGACTGATTTGTCTGAATGCCAAGCTTCCAGGAATTCCCTAGCATTTTGGAATTATCTTGGTCTAAGCTGCTCACATGTGTATCACAGGATGTTCACAGGTACAAAACAATTGCTAACAGTTGCAAAAAAAGAAAAGAAAAGAAAAAGCTCACTTGTGAAAAAAAATTAAGAACAAAAACCACCAGAACATAGCCTTCACAGCACCTACATCCATCCATCCATCCATCCATCCATCTATCTATCTATCTATCTATCTATCTATCTATCTATCTATCTATCTGTATTTCTATGCCGCCCAACTCTCTGAGGACTCTGGGCGGCTTACAACAAAGACAGTATGAACAATATACAATAAGAGACGTTAAAAACCCATACAGACCGCTCATGGCCGGCTCTCACAAGATCGCAATGGTGAGATCAACGGCCCCAAGCCTGCCGGAAAAGCGAGGTTTTCACCATTTTCCGGAAGGCCAGCAGGGTGGGAGCGGTCCTGGCCTCAGGAGGTAGCTGATTCCAGAGAGCCGGGGCAGCCACAGAGAAGGCCCTCTCCCGCGGACCCGCCAGGCGACATTGTTTAGCTGATGTGACCCGGAGGAGGCCAACTCTGTGGGATCTTACCGGTCATTGGGTACATCTAGATACTGAAGGATTAACAATCAAGCAGAAAATTAATCAAGAAATTATCAGAGAAAACCACGCCCTCACGCCATCAGTAGGACAAGCTACTGTATATAAATAGGGAGCCCACCCTACACTTCAGACAACCATTTGTCTGAAATGATGTATGGTCTAGCAGGAGGTTAGACTAGAAGACCTCCAAGTTCCCTTCCAGCTCTATTATTCTATGTTCTATTGTACTCGCAATTTTGCAAGCAAACTCAGAGAGCATCAAGGATACCACAATTCAAACCCAAGTTAACTATATTCTCTTCTATTGAAAGTTTGATAAGTACCATAGGATCAGGGGTGGGTTCTATTTACCTTTACTACTGGTTCGCAATGGGATCGTGCGTGCATGATCCCTTCACTCGTATGCGCACCTTGCTTCTGCGCAAGGTTCTCATGATGTCAGGGATCGCTTCTCATGATGTCAGGGTCAGTGGGTGGAGCCTCCCGCCGGTTTTACTACCGGTTCTATAGAACCGGTCCAAACCCGCGGGCAACCCACCACTGCATAGGATGTCTTTTTATCTGGCAATAAGGATTACATGGCAATGGAGGATTTTTCTGTTAATGTGTGAAAGACTGATTCTTTAATAAGCTCATAGCTAAGGGAAAGTTTAAACTTCTTTCTGCTATGATTCCACTGTTGATCTTTCCCTGCTTTATATTTAATTGAAAAAAAATTGGGAAGTAATTCCTAATCCAATGATTAACATAACAAGTGGATAAGCCCTTAATGGTGACCCTGGAGAAGCAATAGGAACATAGGATCTATCTCTCAATAAAGTTAGGCAGGGGGAAAAAAGCAAAAAACTTATCTTTCATCTTGCCTAGGAACTAATCAATAATAAGAAAGGTGCTGTCTTATTTCCTCCCTATGCTCCTTTTCCTTTTACATTAATGATGATGATTAAAATAAACCACCACAGGGCACAGAATTTAAAGATTTAGAATTACTATAGAAAAAAACTATAGGTTTGAGAAAATACTGATTTTGACTATTATTTTTTATTTAGAGGTGGAAAAAGAAGAAAAGCAGATTTGCAACAATTAAATATATATTCCAATTGTATTGTAGATCTTGATCTGGAGCAGCGGCCCCAAAACATTTGGGCACCAGGGAGTGGTTCCATGGAGAGAGATTTTTCCACGGACCGGAAGGGGTGTGGTTTCATGCATTGCCTGCATCCTGCAGATGGGATTTTGCTGGTTTCTGGCATGTCATGGCCGAGTACCAGTTCACGGACCAGAGGTTGGGGACCCCGATCTAGAGCAAGGGTCTGCAACCTTAAATACTCAAAGAGCCATTTGGATCTGTTTCCCACAGAAAAGAAAACACCAGGAGCCACAAAACCTGGGTGGGCATGGCCAACTCGATGTCACTCACTTCCACCAGTCACATGGTGTCTCGATGTCACTCACCCCCCACAGCCACGCCTACCCAGCTGGTCATTAGGGCAGAGAACCAGTTGTTAAAAAACATCGGGAACCACAAAATCCTTTTGACATATCTCTCTCTCCTCTCCCTCCCTCCCTCCCCCTCCCTCCCCTCCCCTCCCTCCCTCTGTATCTCTCTATGTCTTCCTCTCTCTCCCCCTCTCTCTGTATCTCTCTGTCTCTGCCCTGGCCGCTTCTCTATTCCCCACCATCGCCCTTACCTTCTCAGGCCAGGCGATGAGTGACTGGGAGGGAAGGGAGAGGACAACCAGTGGTGGAATCACCTGACAGGGAGCCACAGCAGAGGGCCCAAAGAGCCGCATGCGGCTCCGGAGCCACAGGTTGCTGACCCCTGATCTAGAGGATACACTTGATCCACTATCCTGTCACTAATTTCATCCTGTTTAAAGAATCCTAGGTCTCTTTTGGTCAAAGACTGCTAATTTGTTTGAGCTGCTGGTGACTATGACTGAAAAGATCATAGCCTGTTAAGAATTAAGCTGACAACATCAAACCTGTTTGTACATTTTATAAATTACTATGTGTGTCTATCAGACTGCAGAATTTTATTCTTTTTAAACTCTGGGAAATGGTTAAATTGGAAGATACAATTTGCAATGGCTCAAAGCTTTGCTGTACTTGGAGTGCACAGACAAGACAAATGATTGGGGAATGTTGAGACAGCATCTGGTCAGTAAATTTCAGGAACAGCCATTAATTTATATGCTGATTATCATCTTCTTATCCTTGTTTCAGTGTTTCAATTACATTTTTTCCCCCACGATGCTGGAGAGACATTTTTGATCACATCAGAAGGGCTAAATTTCACTTGAGCTGGTTCTTATCTTCATGTTTTTATTCTGATTGAGATTTCCTTTCAGGCATAGATTCCATTGTAAATGACTATGACAAAGTTCACATCTCATTCGGAGTTTTAACTGGTTTAATGGTGGCTTTGATTTTGGCCACAAATATGTGGAGCAACATTTTTCCTGTGATGAGATTGACTGCCACCCTATTCATTTGGGGGGGGGGGGGCAAAACAGAGCCATTATGAATAGGCTAGTAATAAAAGTGTCATTGTTATGGTTCACTTATACTTTATGAAGTAAATGTTCTTAAAATGTTTTTTCCCTTCTTTTTAAGTAAGTTTGAGTCTTACTGAATCAAGCAGCATCTCAGCCAGGGGTGAAATCTAGCAGGTTCTGACAGGTTCTGGAGAACCGGTAGCGGAAATTTTAAGCAGTTTGGAGAACCGGCAGCAGACATTTTGAGTAGTTCGGAGAACCAGCTAATACCACCTTTGGCTGGCCCTAGAGTGGGGTGAGAATGGAGATTTGGCAATATCCTTCCCCCAAGAGTAGGGAGGGAATGGAGATTTTGCAGGATCCTTCCCCTGCCACACCCACCAAGCCACACCACACCCACCAAGCCACACCCACAGAACCAGTAGTAAAAAAATTTGAATTTCACCACTGATCTCAGCTGTAGCTAGCAAGCAGATAAAAAAAGTAGACTGAAGTGAATTGAAGCCTGAATCATACTTTGTTCCATCAATCTATATTGTATTACATGTATTGTACTAAGTCCATGCTTAGCAACCACAAATGAGATCGGCAAATGTGTCACTAAGCACTATGGTCGCTAAGTGGAAAATCACACCACAATGATAAATTTATATCATCATCCCTCATTCAGCCCTTAAGGAAACATCAGGAAATCATGACCTATAATTTTACAGATAATCCTTGACGAACAACAGTTCATTTAGTGACTGTCCAAAGTTACAATGGCACTGGTCACATGATTTACTTTTGGATGCTTGACAACTGGTTCATATTTATGACCGTTTCAGTGACCCGGGATCGTGTGAATCCTTTTTGCGACCTTCTGACGAGCAAAGTCAATGGGGAAGCCAGATTCACTTCACAACCGTGTTACTAATTTAACAACTGCTGTGATTCGCTTAACACATGTGGAAAGAAAAGTCGTAAAAGGGGGCAAAACTAACTTAACAACTGTCTCACTTAGCAACATAAATTCTGGGCTCCATTGTGGCCCAGAATTTATGTCTGGGCCAGCAAGTCAAGGACTTCCTGTGCTTTCATGATCTCCCTTAATTCTGCTTGTTGCCAGCTGGTTATGACTGGGATGCCGCAACCATTGTAAATGCAAGGATTGGGCCGCACAACTATTTTTTTTTCTAACACTGTTATAACTCTGAACAGTCACTAAATGAGGCAATCAGTAAGCAACGCCTATCTGTATGTCTGTTACATATAGTTGTATTGGCCAGTTTATTCAAGCTCAGATTGTTGCATTCTATGAGCTCCTTGATAAATGAAGTAAAATATTGTCATTCAGTGTTTTTCCTTCATAGCGATGCTCCTTGAGCCAAAGGACAAGGAGCTCATTGCAGCTGTGACTAGAAACTGTCGTTTCTAATAGTACATCATGCTATTTGTGCCTGAAAAAAACATTCAGCTACCAAGTAGATGGAGGAGATGGCAACTAAAATGCTATTCTATTGACAAACGTACATGTCACTCAAATCTGTTCCTGCCAAAGGCAGGTTTTTACAAATCTGGTTCCTTGGAGATCTTCTCTTAATTGCTTTCTTAAATACAGCACCCTCATGTTTAATGCGACTTGCAATTTGAATAGATTTCTGGGTCGACAAGATGTGTATGTGGTGGCGTTTCCCCCCCCCCTCTCACTAAGCATTTTCATAATGCCATTATGAAACATTCTTTAATGGCAGATCAAAGGACTTTCAAACTGACAGTGCTCCATGATTAGGTTTTTCTTTTTAAAGCTACAGTTAAGAAGGGAAAAATTGAGGGTTTTCAATGTAACACCCGGCGTCTGAAGGTTTTATTCCTAACTGTCAAAGGAAACTGACAAATAAGTGACAAGTACTACATATAATGGTCTAATTGCGTCCTCCCTCAAGCTGAGAGGAAAAGTTAGAGCTAGCATTTACACTTGAAATAGGGTATGCACTGGTGGGGGGAGATAGAAGTATTGTTAGCGCAGAGCAGCTGTTATAGATCTCAGAAGGTACAAAATAACGTTGTACAAAAAGATCCTTTCAGATCACATTTTATTGCAGGCATGCAGCTTGCACGGAAACACAACCCGTTTCCTTCATCTTTCTTCTAGCATATTTTTTTTCTTTTCTTTGTCCCTAACTTCATTTATTTTGTCCGAGTCTATTTTTATACATCTCTCTCCATTTTCATCCTTCTCTTTTTATTTTTATTTTTTTAAAAATACTATTTATTTTTCTTTCCAACATTTAAAAGACAAAACACGTATTTACACTTATAACAGGTTTTCCATATCGGTATCAATATCTTTCGCAACAATCATATTTACAAAAATTCTATTTATCTACATCGCTGTCCTATGTTATATCCTTATTTGAATTATAATAATATCTACTCACAAATCAATATCATATATTTCTTATACATTTTACATTCTATATATGATACTTTTTGTTAAATCCTCATAGTTACGACTCCACGTGCCTAGGCAGTGTTGCCGGGCTGGGTTGATTACAATGTTGATTGGTTCTGAGACGAGCAGAGAAAGTGGAGGGAAATCGCTGCTCGCTCATTGGTTCGGGTGTTTTGACAGCTCACTATTTAAGCGGCTGTCAGTTGCTGGGTCCCGGGCTCTTTTTCCACCCGGGTGTTCCTGTAGTGAGTTCCGTTAATAAAGTTATAGTTTGAGCAACCAAGCCTTCTGTGTCTGTCAGCCCACTGGATTTTACACTTTTTAGAACGTATACCTTAAGTCCTTAAGTCATCCTTCTCTTTTAAATGACCTCCATGGCATCTCTCTTTTCATTTTTTAAAATTCCAATTGTTTCCCACAGCAACAAGAGTTTCTTTCATTATGCAATGACCAGCAGGATCAATGGGGAAGCCAGATTCACTTAACAATTGTGTTGCTAACTTAACTGCAGTGATTTGCCTAATATCTCTGCCAAGAAAGAATGGGGCTTAACATGTCTCACTTAGCAACCAAAATTTGGGGCTCAATTGTGGTCATAAATCAAGGACTTCCTATAATTTAATTTCTTATTTGCTTCCCAAGATGGCAAGTCACAGAAAAGAAGGAAGAAAGGAAGGAAGGAGTAAAGGAAGGGAGGGAAGGTTGGAAAGAACTTCCACTTTTACAGCACATTTACAATACTGTAGAGCAGTGATGGCGAATTTTTTTCTCTTTGTGTGCTGAAAGCATGAGCATGTGTGCATGACAGCATGTGTGCATGCCAGCACCCATAATGCAATGCTCCCCACCTGCGCATGCGCGCATGACCCTCCCATACATGTGCAGGTGACCCCCCACCCACCCCGTTTTGGGCCTAGTAGGCCTCCCTGCAGCCTCCTGCTGCCCCCCATGTTCCCCCCTGCGCATCCCAAAAATCACCTGGCTGGCAAGAGGCATGTGCGCATGCACAGTGGAGCTGAGCTGGGTGATGGCTCGCATGGCCGCAGGAAGGGCTCGCTGCCTACAGCTGGCATGCATGCCATAGGTTTGCCATCACAGCCATAGAGTGTACTCAGAGGTGGGTTTCAGCAGGTTCTGGCAAGTTCTGGAGAACTGGTAGCGGAAATTTTGAGTAGTTCGGAGAACCCGTAGTAAAAGTTATGACTGACCCCTCCCCCATCTATTCTCTGCCTCCTGAGTCCCAGTTGATCGGGAGAAAATTTCATTTCATTTCATTTTCATTTATTTAGATTTATATACCGCCCTACTCCCGAAGGACTCGGGGAGGTGAACAGGCACAGAATAAAATACATAGATACAAAGGTTAAAACATAAATAAAACCAAATTAAATAGTTTAGCCCAAGACAATTAAAAACCCAATAATTAAATAGGGATTTTGCAGTAATCTTCCCCTGGATTGGGGAGGGAATGGAGATTTTACAGTATCCTTCCCCTGGAGTGGGGTGGGAATGGAGATTTTGAAGTAACCTTCCCCTGCCACGCCTACCAAGCCAGGCCCACCAAACCATGCCACGCCCACCAAGCCATACCCACAGAACCGGTAGTAAAAAAATTTGAAACCCACCACTGGTGTGACTTTAGTGTTTTGTCTCACTTTATGTTCCCACATATATTGAAAGGGGGAGGGGGAATCCAGTTCACTTTTTGTATGTCCACACTAAGTCATTTTACCAGAGCACTTGTGTACATTGGCACATGCTTTCTGGTCCCCCTTTACTACAATACAATTTTCTCATCATGTTTGTATACCAATGCCTTTTCAACTGACCCTTGTCAGTTGGAGACCTCTGGTCTGTATGCTTACTTGATGGGGTTCTTTGCACTGTCAGGATCCCGGGCTGTTACAGCTCCTATGACGGTATTTATCGGGACATCTTCCTTTACTTCTAATATATAAGCTGGTCTGCTGAAGATTGGAGGTTCATCTACATCCTCTACTTGAATTCTGACAGTAGTAATGTCCTTGAAGGGTCCCAGATAGAGGAATCTGGGATCCACATGAGGATTGCTGGCTTCCACTTTAAGAGTAAACTGTCTCCGCTTTTCAAAATCCAAAGCCTAAGAAGAGAAATATATATACGTATATATTAAGAAGAATTTTGAGAAAGCATCCAGAAAGACCTGTCAATTAGAGAAATATTGAGTTGCAATGAATGAGTTTAGACTGAATAATTTAATCTCAAGCTTTACAGTCCAATTCGGAATGAACCTCCCTTGAATACAACTTGGAAAACATAAATGTTTGTTTTGAACATAGTCAAAGAAGACTTTAATGACCATTTTATTTATTTATTTATTTATTTTTAGATTTCTATACCGCCCTTCTCCCTGGGGACTCAGGGCGGTGTACAGCCAAGTAAGAAACACATAATATAAACAATTAAAAACCAATTAAAAAGAATATCTAAATTTGGCCCAGAAATTTATTCCCTAACAACCATCTCTTTGTCATTATAAATTGATGGATGTGCAGTCTAAAGGCTCAATTTGGAAATAAAGAGATGCCTAAGGCTAATCAGACATAAATATCTTGTTTTTGTAATCACTAGTATAAAGGTGTAATTGAACACCTGATGGGCCATGCTGCACGGCTGATTATTTCCATTCTATTCAGGATTTCATGAATTGTGCAGGTATATGCAAACACCTACAGTACATCTGTAATTCCCCACCCCCCCTCTGAAAACTCTGATTTAAGATAAAGGTGTTTCTCATCTCTGACTTCTCCCCCTCTAGAAAAGCAAAAATATTTAATTGTTAAAACATCTCCATTTGGAATAGAGAAACTATCCTTACTGTATTAATATTTTGAAACAACAAAACTGGTCCATTACTCATGACAACTATATCTGTGGTAAATATTTTCAGCATCCAGAATCTGCTGGGATATGATGCAAAATAGTGAGAGGTTCAGCTTCTTATTGGAAGCACAAACACCATTTCACTTTTAGCAAGGTGTTAATGGCATCAGCTTTGTTTAAGTCAACAGAACGATGTTGACACACTTAATTTACAGTAGGTCAAGAGTGTATGCTGGCAGGAGTTCAAATTCACACTTTCCCCTCTTTTCTGAAAGGAACATTCCCAAATAGGCTTGCAAAAGTCTATCAGCTTCCTTGCCATAACAGAACATTTCCCTCACAAATGAGAAAACATAGCATTCGTTTGGAATGGCCCTTTCTTTTCCTTAAAAGCACAGCCCCCCAAATAGTACACTGTGCATTCAAAAGCAATCAAGTGTAATATTCAGTAAACTGGTGCAGCAGAAATGCTATCAGCAAGCAAAATGATAACCATCATGTGATTGCTTACTAACAAGTGCTGATGGTGAATTAATATTTCTAGAAGGAGCTGAAGGAATTGGCCTTAATGGCTTTTGCTGTCCACAAGATTATTGTGCATTAGCCTTAATGGCATCTACTAGGTTTGTGGATGACCCGTATGCTTGGTAGTAGGTAATCGTTATAGTACCATCAGTGAAAAGCACTATTTCGAGTTTTATACTTGGAGTGTAGAAAAGAATAAAAGTAGAAAACCAGGAACCAAGAAGGTTGCCATGTAAGTTTCAGCAGATTTTGGTAAATTGATGTGTTATTGGCAAACTTTTTAATGATTAAAAGTCTTTATGTTTCTCATCAGTGAACTTTATCTGTTCAGTAATACTGATACAAGAGAATATTTTGTAGCTCAGGGTTGAAATGAAGGGTCATTGGTGCTCTGTGAGCTTGGTTGTTTTCTCACAGACATTTCATTACCCAAACTAGGGAACATCATCAGTACACTAATGATGTTACCTAATTTTGATAATGAAACATCTGCAAGAAAACAACACATCTGCGAGTGTTCAGTGAGTTTGTAAATAAAGAGGCATACGTTGTTTGAATGTATTCAAAGTTAAAACCCACCCCTCTCCTAGAAAAATGAAATATTTTAGGATATACTAAAAAGGCAGAATAAGATAAAAGTAAAGGTTCCTCTCACAAATATGTGCTAGTCGTTCCCAACTCTAGAGGGCAGTGCTCATCTCCATTTCAAAGCTGAAGAGCCAGCGCTGTCCAAAGACGTGGTCAGGTGGCTGGCATGACTAAACGCCAAAGGAGCATGGAATGCTTACCTTCCCACCAAAAGGTGGTCCCTATTTTTCTACTTGCATTTTTTACATACTTTCGAACTGCTAGGTTAGCATAAGCTAACGGGAGCTCACCCCGTTACGCGGCACTAGGCAGAATATTTCCCCTAAATAGAAGCAGAAACTCAGCCCCCCCCACCTTTGTTAATGGGCCATTAAGGTCTGGGCCAGTCTATCCTACATAACAAAGATGTACCTCCTTCAAGTAGAGCCATATAAGGAATGGCCCAAAGCCCTTTCATTACATCACCACCCAGCAAGGCTCAACTAAACTTGGACTCAAAACACAGCCTACAGAGTTACCACTGCATGGCCCCATGGGAGTCTGACAACTAATCAGAATACAAGCTCAAAGACAATGCCCAACAGAGGGCATAAAACCAAGGCACTCACAGCATCTCCCCCCCCTTTTTTTTTTTGCTCAGGAATCCAGGCCATGCGATTCTGCTCAGGAATTCAAGCCATGTGATCCTGTTCAGGAACTCAAGCCATGTGATCCTGTTCATCAGTAAATCTTATTTCCCAGCAACTTCCATGAATCCAGTGTCTTTTTCCCCACTTGGAACTGAACCCAGATGGACATTTCTTCCAACAATTGACCAAAGTCCTTCTGCTTTTGGAAGTGGAAATACGTGTGTGACTAGGTGTAATTAGACAACAACCTCCTGCATATGATAACAAATATATAAAACTCTTATTTTCAGAAAATAATGTGTACACCTTATGTCTTCTCAGGGATGTGGCATTTTGCCAGCTAGTTTAATTATGTTAAGCATTCAGATAATGTTCATGAGCCTTTTTTTAAAAAAAGAACTCTTTTAGTAATTCTAATGGTAACCATGAGGGGAACATCATTATTAGTTCTAAACACTGCTTGTTCAGTTTGTTATCCTGTTCAACTTGCTTATTTCAAGGCTGAAAGGTTACTTTTAAATATGCTTGTGTGTTTGTGCTAAGGTTTGGAAAAGGTTGGTAAAAAAAAATACACGCTGACAAATCACCCTCTGACTCTGAATCTGTCCTTATCAGACAACAACACTTGAGAGCCTTTTTCTATCAGCCAAAAACACTCCTGAGCCTTTTTTAAATCTTTAGCCTTAGATCTCTGAAGTGCCCAGGCATGTGGAGACATTGGAAATATTTATTTCCAATTAACAAAACTGGGTGTTTTGTTAATATGATTTATTGGGCTAGGGATTTTCTGTCTTCACTGTGAGTTGTATTGTGTTGGGGGAGGGTGCACTGAGGGAGTTCAACCAATCTCATTGTACATATGTTGTGCGCTGACAATTAAGATTTGAAATTTGAAGTTTGAATTATTTATTTGTTAAATTTATTGGCCTCCCAGCCCACCATGGGGCTACTCTGAACAGCTTACAACAGTTAAAGCAGAAAAGAGAAATGATTAAAAAATATATAAACATAACTAAAGCAATGAAACAATAAAAATCAACAATGAAAGTACAATAATATGAATTAAAAGATAGGCGGAGGGAATGGGATGTACATAAGCATCCATTACTCAGTTCTTACCCTCATGCGTTCAGGTCAGGGGTGAAATGAAAAATTTGTTACTACAGGTTCTATGGGCGTGGCTTGGTGGGGGGGAGGTAATGTGACTGGGTGGACGTAGCCAACTTTTTTTTTTTTTAGCTTTTCAAAGCATTTTTTCTAATGCTTTGAAAAGCCTCTGCCAATCAGGAAACTCAGCTGGGATCCTCAGAGAGGCTTTTTAAAAAATACCTCTCTGCCGATCAGGCAACTCAGCTGGGATCATCAGAGACTTTTCAAAGCATTTTTTTACCACCTCTTTGGCCAAGAGGTTGCAGAAAAAAATGCTTTGGAAAGCCTCTGACTCTCCCAGCTGAGCCGCGTGATCATCAGAGGCTTTTTTTTTAACTTTTAAAAGCATTTTTTTGTCAGAAGAGGTTGTAGAAAAAATGCTTTTAAAAGTTTTTAAAAAAAGCCTCTGATGATCCTGCGGCTCAGCTGCGCATGGGGGGGGGGGGGGGGGGGGCAGGGATTTATGCTAACAGTTCTCCGAACCACCTGCTGCTATCACTACCGGATCAGGCGATCTGGTCCGAACTGGGAGCATTTCACCCCTGGTTCAGGTAAACATCAACAACCAGCTATTTTTTAATCTTTGTTAAAGAAGGGTTAGGGTTAGAGTTAAGGTTATGGAAGAAAGATAAGGCTGATGAAATAATTATTTAATTAAGGCTACCAATCTCCATGGAAACAAATGTATTGAATTAAATAACCTTGGAGCCCTACTTTATGCCGTATGCAGTAGCAGTTGGCACCAATCACTTATGTTGCCATCACCATTAGGATAGTCAACTGTAGTAACACATTTAATAAACAAATAATAAGAACGTATCTTCTACATGGGGCTAGCTCTGAAGTTTACTGGAAAACTGAAATTGGTGCAGAACATAGCTATTGTCAGGCACAGTACAGATATAATTAAGTAGCTGCTAGATTGACTTCCACTGACTGACTTCCACTCAGTTTCTGGGATCTATTTAAAGTGTTGGAATTCTTTATAGCCCTACATAACTTCACCAATTGGTATGTATAAGTCTCAGAATAAGGATCCCATTTGGAGATATCCCTGGTATATGGATGGGGGTTCAAGACAATGTTTCTTGGTGGGGACATTCAATTCGGGTGGAGAAGTCAGACTGATCTCTGTACTTTGGTGTTAAAGCAGCAAAGACTAGACTATTCCCCAGGGCATTTGAGGGATGACATCCAGGTTTGATAGGGTATCTGTGTGACTACAGTACATGGTTTTATCATTTGATTTTATCAAAATAACATTTTGACTATGTTTTGGTTTTGTATTTTATTAGCTTATTGTTGTTTCATTATTGTAAGCTAGTGTGAGCCCCGACATTCAATGGTTTACAAATCTAATAAATAAATGGCACATGTGTCTTCTTGGCACATCTTGAATACCAGGAGCTTCAACTTAGACAGCAAGGACTTTAAAGTAAACAACTCTTTGTACAGAATGAAGACAAATATACATGTCCAAGGATAATGTTGCAGGATCTAATCACAACAAAAAAACTGACCCAGATTGGATCCTTCAACATTTTGTACCGTCTAAAAAATTGGATATACAGTACTTTTGGATTTGGCTCTGCTTTCATTTCAGGGTAATTAAATGCTTTTTTTTCATTTATGAACCTTATAAATGTATATGCATATGATTCAAATCATTAACTATAATTCACAGGCCCGCAGGGCCTCTGGCATACAAGCAACCATATTCCATATTTAGCCTTCACAAGAACAGTTACTGCAGATGAAGCACAAATGGAAGTCTTACGATAGGTTTAGAAATCCACAGGGCTGAGGATTTCAATGCTAGAATGGATTCTGAAGAGTCTCCACTGGGGACATTCAACAAATGATAGGCCAGTGTGGAAATATATTAGCCAAATTAATTTTGTTGCATCTCCTGGGCCTTGAAATTAGCTGCCACAATAGAGGTACTCTGAAAAATATGTCAGTGAAATTCCATGGCCATACCTTTATCAGGAAGGGAGTCACAGAATCCTTAAAAAAAAAAAGCAGGCAGGAGATGGCTTATTATCTATTAACTTTCTTATAACATTGTTTATTTATGATACAATTTTTATAACTCACCTCAATCAAAAGATTTTAGACAAGTCACAACTGAGTAAAACATATATAAAAAGCTAAATCAATTAGAATAGACCAGCTCGCCCAGGACAGATGCCAGTAATGTTCAATTAGGATTGAAAGCTTGCTGAAATTATAAATATAATGCTAATGTGGTCTTTCTAGTCAACTCTAAGGCCATAATATAATTTTATTCTGTATCACAGTGTACAATGCCAAAGGGCTTGGTGATTGTTCAAAAGGACATTAAAGGTGTAATTAGTTTTAAATGATAATGAAATAAGAACAAGTCACCCATAAAAAATACTTGAGTATTCAGATGCAAATTATGGTTTTGTCATCAAGCCATCTCAAGGTTCTTTTTTTTTCCTTGGTGGCATTCTGCTCTTCAGCTTTATAACTCAAGCTTTTAATTTACCTTTGGCATTCTCATATGGATTTCCAGATTCAGTGCATAACTGGAAGGGATCTAATTAGTTTATAGTGAAAATTTTAAGGTATACCACTCTTATGAGAAATGTCAGCGTAAGACTGGAAGCAAATCTATGATCCGTTAAATGAAATGCTTGAAATGATAGTTCATTTTTCATTTTTCTACTACTGCTCCTTGTTATTATTTATTTATTGCTTTCAGGGTTTAGTTTTTACCTCTTTTTTTAAAAATCAGTGTGTGAATCTGGGATATGGAAAAAAAATACTGTATTTCTCTCCTGAGGTTTTGAGTAATTACAGCCTAAAGAAGGTTTTGCTCTCTTTTATGTAGAGATTAATAGAGCTAAATTTACAAAATAAGAGAGCTGCAGCCGGTAAGCCTTGTTCTTCTTTACCCTTAAATAACTTTTAAATTATGGAACAGATAAAGCTCTGTATTTGCACACATCAACTGTTTAAATACAGGAGGGTATTTTATGTTCACTTATTTTTAATGTGCTGCACTCTGAATTGTTAATTGATTGATTCAACAAGATTCTGTTTAATGGATGACTTTATCCTTGTGGAATTAGAACTGTCACCAAAGATCTTTTATATATTAAGGATTTTACCCAGAAGACACATTAAAAATGAGAATATCTTTCTGGATAAGACATACAGTCCTCTTACTGCCATAGTCGCTAAATCCCTTTTATCTTGAATACATTTTGTTTTGCCTCTTCAATTTTATTTGTGTGCAGATTGCATGTGTGTGTGTGTGTGTGTGTGTGTGTGTGTGCATTTATATTTCGTCCATGTATGTTTAGTTTTATCAAGTTTGAAAATTTTTCCACTTGTATCTATTCCCTGAGAACCTGGCTTTTTCTACAACATTCCCATGAATTTAGGATGTATTGGGAATTATTTAAACAATACTTTGTGTTTGAAACAGATGCGAAAGGGCAGAAATGTGAGAATTAATATAATAACTGAATGCAAAGATATTCCTTGCATACCTCTGAAGTGTGGAATTTTGAAACAACCCACAATCGTTCTATCAGGCTCAGCTGAAAATATTTTCAGAGACCATGCCAAGGTATTCAAAACATGCACAAGGACTGCACTATAAAACTTAAAAAGTATTCCCCCCCCCCACTACATATCTTGCATGAGACCATACATACAATTCTAGGAATCCTATCTATATTATTCATTTGGTTTCTGAATCCAATAGATCTTTTGTTTAACAACTTCTTAAGAACTTCATTTTGCAGGTCACAATAAAAGCTGGAATGAAGCATCTTAAAATACACACCTTTTTTACAATTACAATGCCTTCTTGTGTTTCCTTGTCTGTTGTAATCCCAAACATTTCTGAGCCATCCCCTTCAAGAATGCTATATTCCATCTCGGCATTTGGACCCACATCAGCATCATTAGCCTTTATCCGTCCAATTGGTGAATTAAGGGGTGCAGATTCTCCTATTTTGAATTGATAGGCACCTAAAGGTAGAGATGGAAAATTCCATCAGACACAGTTAACATTATTTCAGATTAGTTTTGTTTATTTTATTGATTAGCCCTTGGCCCATATCAAAATGCAGAATGCCAGACACAAATTATTACTAAAATCTGATAAAAACAATTTAAAATGGAATTGGAATAAAATACAATAATTTAACATGTAGATAAATAAAATATGATAAAATTACATTATTTCATCATTTTTCAACAATCTCTTTAAATTTTCCTGTTACACCTTTAGTTGCCTGTATACACACCGATAGTTACTACTAGATTGCAGCTCTACTAGATGACAGGCTGCAAAGAATTAGGCAGGGCTGGGATTTAGTATTACATGAGTATTATATGCCATTAACCCAGTGGTGGGATTCAAATAATTTAACAACCGGTTCTCTGCCCTAATGATTTCTTCCAACAACCAGTTTGCCAAACTGCTCAGAAAGTTAACAACTGGTTCTCCTGAAGTGGTGCGAACTGGCTGAATCCCACCACTGCATTAACCCATATAGTTAACTAGACATTATTAGTCGTAACCTCAAATGGCTACAGATTTGTTTGTGGCTAAATAAATCTTCACCATACAAATAACTCACCATAATTGTTTGCCTCTTCCAGGTGGCTCTTTAGACTGTACAACTATCTTTCCTCTACCTATTTAGGGAGGTTGGGGATCAAATCTGGGAACATCCTCGTGCAAATCATGTGATCTAAGACAAAAGGGTCCTCCCCCTCACCATTATCTCTCTGCCAAGCAAGCTCCATGATTAGTTATGCAAACCGAAAAGTGCGCAAGCATTAAAATGCGGGGTTTCTATAAATAAAAACTGGTGGAAGACATCATTAATTGCAGTAGTACGATACATGAGGATTATCAAACTGGTGACTATGATACACGGTACTTTACTCTGAGGAACTTAGTGGCAGCTGCAGATTAAAGAGACAGCTCTTGCTTTTGAATCCTGGCATTCCGACAGCACTACCTGTGGCAGGGAAATGGTACTACATCAACTAATTTAGCATGAATCAGTGACACAAAGAAGAAATCTGAATCTGGCTCAATTTATTCTTTCATTCTGATTATGTTCTTTATACTTAAAGGGAACTGTTTTAACTTCATTTGTTTTTTACAAGCTTGCCAGACAGCCAAATATTCAGAAACCATTAGGTGACCAAACCTTTTAGGATAGAGAAGTGTGCACAGTCCAACATGGGTTTTTATCTATAGCTATTATCTTTTCTTTAAAGCCAATTTCACCCTGTGCCAAACCAGGGGTGAAATCCAGCAGGTTCTGGAGAACTGGTAGCAGAAATTTTGAATAGTTCGGAGAACCCGCAAATACAACCTCTGGCTGGTCCCAGAATGGGGTGGGAATGGAGATTTTATAATATCCTTCCCTCACGAATGGGGATTTTGCAGTATCCTTCCCCTGGAGTGGGGTGGAAATGGAGATTTTGTAGTATCCTTCCCCTGCCATGCCCACCAAGCCATGCCCACAGAACTAGTAGTAAAAAAAATTGATTTTCACCACTGTGCCAAACTGTTCTCTTTTTTTACTTCATTCTTAGCACAACATAACTAGCCATTTTTACACAAAGAAAAAACTAGAAATATTTATGATATCAAGTAAAAACATGCAGTACATTTCAGTAATTAAAACTGAGCACCACCAAAGACCGCCTTCTGATGTTCTGCACTGCAAATGACCCACAGATACTTTGATGGGAACTGTTTTGTTATTGTGCCTCTGTATTGTTGTTTTACGGTATCTGCAAAGCTTGGGGCATTATTGGAGCATCTCACATTATAAAGAGCTCATGTCAACAGGAATTTCCTGCTCCCCATACCCACAGGCTGATATTTGCCCTATATTATGAATATTTCTTCAGCAGGGGGGGGGGGGAAAGAAAAAATAAATTCATTTCTCATACTTTTCTCTCCTGAATTTTTTTTCCCCCTTGTAGAAAAAAGAACTTGGCAATGCCTACTTGAACAGTAGTGCTTTGCAATGCATGGAGAATTCCTTGCCTCTGGAGAGCAAATATTTCAGGCTAAAGGATTCTAATCCAACTTTCTCCCAAATGGGTAAGTGATCTATGGATCTGGGTGCGATTTTCACAGTATTTGGCAAAAATAAGAGCCAAAAAAATGCGTCTTATGTAGGTGATTTAACTAGTGAAAAAGGGAGACAAAAATAAATGATGTAGACATAGATTAACAATTGGACTAATTTCCCCTATTATATTTGAATTGGTTCCTAAGTGATTTCTTTTGATCCTTTAAAATGGTACATTACAACACCAGAATAGCTGAAAAGAAAACTCTTATAAGTAATTGCCAGTAGTTAAGATGTGAACTAATCTGTGCCTTGAATAACAAGAAAAATAGAGAGTTTTTTTTAAAAAAAATAACTGAAAGAGAAATAAGAGAAATAAACTGAAAAATAGAGGGAAAAAGTAGGGAACAGCTTTCCCACAATGCAATCAGGGAATAAAATTCTACATTAGGGTAGCTAGTTACTTAACATTTTAATGATATGTTGGCAATCATAAGGTCTAATTTTCCTTTTTAATGAAATCTGTGAATTCAAAGAAGATAAATACATTATGAAATAGAGCTTTAGCTGGTTTTTTTTTTTTTTTTTTTTTGGTGCTTGCAGAGATCTGTAGCCTAATGTTGACAATAAATTGTAAAAAGCCATTCCTTTCCCCTCAGCTAGGTCCATTGACTTTTCCATGTATCTACTTGTACATAAAGTTCCTATCATTTGATTGCCAAAATTATCTACGGATGTAACTAAATAAGGAAAAAAAGTATCTTTCCCATACTCTGGGGGAAGCGGGGTGGATTGTCATTGACATCAGTCAATGTGATGTTCACCGTGGTGGTTCCTGATAATCCGCCCATCTGACCTCCCATATCCTTGGCTTGGATGACTACTTGGTACTGCTCCCGGTTTTCTCGATCCATGTTCAGCAAAGCTGTTTTGATGATACCTAGGAATGAAAAAAAAGAGATTTTAAAAATGTGTTATTCTAAGTCAGGGGTGTCAAACTTGATTTCATTGAGGGCCGCATCAGGGTTGTGATCAGGGTTGTGATCTTGGGGGCAGGGGTGGGTGTGCCAGGGTGGGCATGGCCAGCTTGACATCACTTGTGTCGGGGGCATCTATGGTAGCCCAAGCGCTCTGCCAGCAAAAACGCTCTCCAGAGCTCCATTTTCAGCTGTGACGGCTTCCTGCCACCTTCTGCCAATGAAAAGGAGCTGGGGTGGTGGTGGTTGAGCTCTGTTTTCATTGGCAGAGGGTGGCAGGAAGCCATTCGGCCCTTCCAAACTCCATTTTTGCTGGCAAAGGCACCGCGGGCCAGTCTTTTGCTGTTTCTAGAGTGGCCCTGCAGGCCAGAACTAAGCACTTCATGGGCCAGATCTGGCCCCTGGGCCTTGAGTTTGACACCCCTGTTCTAAGTAATACTTCATAAGTCAGAATGCAGTGCCTCTAAGATGAGATAAATAGTTAGATAGAGATACAGAGATAGAAATTAGATAGAAATTAGATAGAGATTGAGATGGCGACAAAGATAATGCAATGCCTCTGCTTTATACCTCTCAGTATGAGCCAGTTGTGAATTGCTGGACCAATAGCTATGTTATGATGACAGTATCTACAGTGTACCAAATATGTCCATAAAGGAATTCAGTAATTTCTATACTTAATGCTTTGATACCCCTACTCCTTAATAGGGTAACTCATGTACTTCAAAAGCCTTGGTAGTACAGTGGACTAAAGCACACTGTTATTAACACCAGCTGCCTGCAATTACTGCAAGTTCGAATCTCACCAGGCTCAAGGTTGACTCAGCCTTCCATCCTTTCTAAGGTAGGTAAATTGAGGACCCAGTTTGTGGGGGCAATAAGCTGACTTTGTATAAAATATACAAAAGTATGAAGGCTATTGCTTAGCGCATTGTAAGCCGCCCTGAGTCTCCGGAGAAGGGCGGCATATAAATCAATTTTTTTAAAAAAATGGAAAAAAAAACAAAACCCATATTCTAATATGAATATTGATATAGAACCAGGCAGACCCAGTCCGAAATCCTTGTTAAATGTTGGGAAAGCATTAGGTGACTTTCAATCAGTCATTGTCACAATCTAGCTCACAAGTTTGCGTTAGGAAAAAATTGGAGGAGGGAGTGCCACAAAGGCACTTTGAATGTATGAGGAAAAGTTTGTTATCAAAGCTGAAGTAGGCCGCAAACTAAGTAGGAGGAGAAATTCAGTAAGTCTAGTTCCATTTTTAAAAAGACTTTCGATTAGGAAGATCTTTTTCCTGCATATAATTCCTTTTCTTTTCTTTTTTCTCCCACATTCAAAGTCAAATGACTGTGCTAAGCACAGCTTTAATGGAAGCATCTACATACCCAATGTTTGCTAAATGGATTTGCATCCAGGCTAAGTTCTGCTTATTAGGTTAAGATATTCTGATTAAAAAATGTATCATGCTTATAGACGTATTGCTCTGTTGGAACTCGCAAAGCCTGCATCGAGTCAAATGGATTTCTTTGAAGAGTTTGCCTAATGACATCCTAGCTTGACTTAACAAGTCATTTTAAATTACGGAGGTTATCAGAGTATGACAGATTAAAGTCCTCTGACCTGACTCAGACTCAACAGAAAAATATGGCTGTCCCTGGAGAATACTGTAGACAACTCGAGCGCTGTTCCCATATGTAGGGTCATCGGCATCCGTTGCAGTGACTTGCATGACAAATGTACCTGTGACAATAAAATACAGAGTTATAAACTGGTGGATCAAAGGATGCCATTTCAACTGCTGTCAAGAGTTAACAGAATTTGGGTTTGAGAATAGAATTTATGAGGACAAGTCCGATACTGCAAATTTTGAAGGCCTGCCCTTGGAGCACTGGCTTGACTAATTTTATGAAAATTAGCTGTAAATATAAGCATGCTCACCCTACTTTGAAAGATGGAGTTGTTCCAATGTTTTGCAAATGTCTCAAAGGAATCAAACTGCACACGATGGCATTGTGTCATTCGTTTTTCAGTTCATTGACATTTATTTTACAAATAGCAGTTATCAAGCTGAAAAGGAGATTTAACCGGTATGAGGGAAGGGGCTTTCTATGTTCTTTAATGGAATCAGTTCATGCTTGTGCCTGCTGTTTGAAATAAAAGGAAATCCTTATTCTCCTGTTGGAAACAATGAAAGAAGGGCAATTCCGACAAGTCGCAGGAGGAGAAAAGAAATTTCTGCTTATCGTGGCTTTTTCTCTCGCTCCGTCTCCTCCCCATCTGGCTATTCTTGAAAGATCAAACAATTTAAAGAACAGGCAAGCAAATGGCCAAATTCAGACAGACAAAAATGTATTTTTTTCTGATATGAGAAAATTGCTTCTGGGGTAATAGCAAAAAGAGAGTGCGCTGAAGAACATACAGTACAGACAAGCCCAGAGAACCAGATCCCAAGTAACTGATAGCATTTTGGCTAATCTAAAAAGCAAAAACAGAGTCAGAAGATTGGTTGAGGGTCCCCAAGGAAATCCAGATCTGTAGGCAAAATTTGAAGATCAAAACGCAATGCTAGAAAAGGTGGGAAACTTTTTTGGCATGATACTAAGAAAACTGCATGGCGATACCTATATAAATTATCACAAGCCTGGCTTGGTTTGAAACTGATTTTATAAATACTCCAACAATTATTTGTTTATATAGTATACACATGCACATTCTTTCTAAATGCAGTGTCCTATAGAAGTGGGCACTCTTTTCTGGCCTGGTGACTGGATTTCTTCTTCTTGTCTGGGAATCATAAAGTGCATCCTCAGTGGTGGGTTTCTACTAGTTTGCCCTGGTTTGGGCGAACCAGTGGCGGCGGCGGCGGCGGCGGCGGCGGCAGGAGGCTCCGCCTACCCGCCCGGATGTCATCACGGATGCTCTGCACATGTGCAGAAGCGCCATGTGCGAGCAAAGTGAGCACGCATACATTCCCGGTTCCAAACCGGTAGCGAAGGTAAATGGAACCCACTACTGTGCATCCTGTGATGGATGCTTAAAAATGAATGAAAAAATGTATTTACTTATTCTATTTATATTCCATTTATATTCCATCTGTCACACTATCCAGAGTGACCATAACATAACACCTATCTCTATTTCATTAAAGCAACCTACATTTTTTCAGACACCTTTATGAGTCTGGGGAGGAAAAACCCCTTCTTGAAGCAGTTCAAATTAATGCAACTTGTATCCAATCCAAACATACTGGATAAACATAAGAATGACAATTTCAAAAATATTTAAGAGACAAATATTAATGAAATCTGAAGCTTTTCTTTTAGGTATGATGAAGAAGTCAATTGAAAAACAATGGGGTGCTATTCCTTCACATGGTGACGGCTGCATGGATTGTACTTGCCAAACATTGGAAAGAAAAAGAGATGCCAACTGTTGAAAAACAGATTTTGAAATTGACTGAATTACCAGAGATGGCAAAATTAACTGCTTTGATTATATATGTCGTGTATATGTAAAAGGGGAGGAAATTTATTGTTTTTTCCTTTCTTTCAGCACCCAGCCAGGGTGGATCCTACATGTTAAATGTTAAATTTAATTGACCAATTTCTCCCCCCCTTTTTTTGTACACTATTTTTGTTGTTGTTATTATAGTTGTTAGGGTTGAATGTATGTTTTTGTTTTGCTTCATTTTCTTTGTTTGTTTTCCTGTTTTATATATTATTTTCTAAGATAAAACAATGCATTTCTAAAAAGAAAATACTGATTGGATTGAACACTGAGAAGATTAGAGGGGAAAAAGGGGGAAAAGCCTCAAAAATGCACCAAAAAAAGCCTCAAAAATGCGCCAAAAAAAGCCCTGGAAACAGGCTGAAAAAAGACTGGAAAAAGGCAAAAAAAAAAAAAAAGGCCTGAAAAAAGGAAGACCAAAAACTTTTTGTTGTTGTTTTCCTCTTCTTATAGTCAGGTGCGTCTTATAGTCTGAAAAAACAGGCTGAGAAAAGCTTCAAAAATGGGCCAAAAAAAGCCCTGGAAACAGGCCGAAAAAGCCCCCGAAATGGGCCAAAAAAGCCTTGAAAACGTGCCAAAAAAAAAAGCCTCGAAAATGGGCCAAAAAGGCCTGGAAAGAGGCAAAAAAGGGCCCGAAAACAGGGCATTTGTAGACCAAAAAATGGCTGGTGGGTGGGCAGGGCTTCGGCAATATTTGATCTATAAGACACACAGACATTTTCACCCCTTTTGGGAGACAAAAAAAAAGTGTGTCTTATAGTCCAAAAAATACAGTATGTATACATATATATATATATATATATATATATATATATATATATATATATACATACATACATACATACATATGATTGTGAAAGAATCTCTTAAATCCATCAGAATATTGATATAGTAGGCAAAACAGAAGGTTGATGGAAGGGAGAAAATCAACCAGGACAATGTGATCCAATGTCACCAACTCTATGTGTAGTGTATATAGTTTTGGCGGGAAGTTTGAATGGTTAATGCTCATTGCTGATTGGTTGACTCCCTGGCCTGTTAGGTATATAAAGGGAGCAGTTCTACGGTAACAGTTGCTTCACACCATGAAGTAAAGAGCTGTTGTTACTCACGACCTGGCTTCCGAGTCCTCATTCACCCAACTTAATACTTTGGACACATCCAGGTGCAATAGTGGTTTGCCACTGCCTCCTACTGGGTATAGTTTTTAAATTTCTCAGCATAGCTTACAGCCCTGCAATTTCCTTGTGGTCTTTCATCCAACTATTAAACAAGATTCACGCCTGCTTAGTTTTCTAAGATCAGCCAAAGTCAGCAAAGTGTGGCCTACCTGCTGGGCTGATTGAAGATAGATAGATCCCAATGCTGGTACATGGGAATGTTACAATAAAATAGCTGCATGACACATGAAAATCAATTATTATTTAATCAGATGCTAATGTGCCCGGCTGAATTCTCCTTATTTTTGTCAAATAGACATAGTTTATCTTCATTCAAGGCAAAAACATTCCAATATATGTGTATCAGTGGTGGGTTTCAAATTTTTTTACTACCAATTCTGTGGGTATGGCTTGGTGGGCATAGAATGGCTTGGTGGGCGTGGCTTGGTGGACGTGGCAGGGGAAGGATACTGTAAAATCTCTATCCCACCCCACTCCCGGAGAAAGTTACTGCAAAATCCCCATTTCCTTCCAATCAGCTGAGACAAAGGAGGCAGAGAATAGATGGGGGTGGGGCCAGTCAGAGGTGATATTTACCGGTTCTCCAAACTACTCAAAATTTCTGCTACCAGTTCTCCAGAACTGGCCAGAACCTGCTGAAACCCACCTCTGATGTGTATACTATGATTGATGCTACTGAATTTTGATTTAAGTGGAAATACTGAGAAAACCAAAGGGAAAAAAATAGCATGGATTTGTGAATAGTTTTCCAGTTAACAAAAATTAAAACAAATTAAAATATGTATTGCAATACAATCTCAGTTCCAACTACCAAATCTTTGTTATTGTTCAGAAAGCTGTACCGAGTAGACGTCAGCACCTAGAAATCAGCACCTAGAAATTACTGTAATATTTGTAGAAGGGCATATGTGAAAACAGTTGCCGAATAAATGGCAGTAAATTCATATTTATTACAATTTAGCCTAATCTGAAAATTAACTATTAGAGGACCTGGTTATACAGAATATACTTTCTATGTAGTAAGGATGATTTTGAATTGTCCTTCTTTCTTTTATGACCATGTGCTGCTGCATAATCTAATTTTACTAAACCACCATTTTATCAAATGGATCCTACAATGATACCAGATGCTTATCTGCATCTACAAACCACTTTTCTCTGTCATCTTTCTTCCAACACAAGTGACTTAATGCAGATCTTCTGTCTTTATCTTTTTCCCCCTCTTATTGTAGAGGAGAAAAACGCACAGCTGGACATGTTAAGTACTCGTTGCTTTGATCTTTGTAATCCCAATTTTAGCACTGCCATTTGACTAGCTAATGAAAACTAATCCCAGCATGGTTGAGTGATCTGACACCTACCTACATCAGACATTTCTGGGACGCTGGCATTGTAAATGTCCTTTGTAAACAGGGGCTCATTGTCATTGATATCGTGGATCTTAATGATAAACTCTGATTCTGGTTCCACAGGCCTCCCAGTCTTTTTGATGATAGCCTGAGCACGAAGAATGTAAACAGGCTTCTCTTCTCTATCAAGTCTTCTCGTGGCCTGGATATCTCCAGTGTTTTCATTGATGATGAACAGGTCACCTGCTCCATCTCCAGAAAGGATGTACTTGAGTGAACCATCTCCTTTATCCTGGTCAGAATGAAGCTGTGAGAGAAACGAGAATTTTAAACAAAAGCATATCTGGAAAATTCTTCCAAAGCTTCACCTTTGTCAACCAAGATTTATGGTCACACAATATTTTGGCTAGAGTAAGTCAGGGAGATTATTTATTACATTGTACATCTCACTCCTCTCTAGAATATTTCTATAATGAGCGATTTCCAGCCATTCTAGTCTTTATTAACACAATTATTATTACTTTTTTAAAAAAGGAAAGGAATTATTGTAAGACAGTTTAAACACTGTGAAATGTTCGGATGGTGATAGCTCTTGCTAAAGTTTAATTTTACTACGTAGCATCCATTCAAATGGGCAACTCTGTACTTGGGATGCCAAGAAACTTAATTTCTTTCACTATCCAAGTATGTGGACCGCAAAATATGGCTTTTCGTTTCATATATACGCTTGTCAAAGAGCCAATAACATCAATAGGTAATGAAAATGATTATGACTATAATAATATATTTCTGGAGAAAATCAATCTATGTGGTCGCTAAGAGTCGACATCCACTGGATGGCTCATAATCAATCAATCATCATAATAATATATTCATGAATATAATAATGGCTGGGACCAAAGCAGCCATTAAAGAACAATTTGTGTGTGTCAGTACTTTTGAGTCAGTATTGACTCTTGGCAGCTGCCTGGACAGGTTTGTGCAGTTTTCTTGGCGAGATTGCAGAAGTAGTTTGCTCTGGCCTGCTTCCTGGGGTTGAGAGGGAGAGGACCTCACTCAAGGTCACCTAACTGGCTAAGTGCCTAAAGTGAGACTAGAATTCATGATGTCCTGATTTCTAGCTTGATGCTATAACCCCTACATCAAATCGACTCAAGGAGCAAATTAAACTAGACATTTGTTTGTTAGGAAAACCCTCTTTCGAAGATGGCATTGGCACAGGCATAAAAGTGAAGTTCCCTATTATTGGCATTTTGTTTAGAATCCCAAATTGGGATGGTTTTTTTTCTAATGTAAATATTAATTTCAGATTAGAAGTTTTCTTCAGACTTTCTTCAGGAAAGAAACGTTTCAATTGTCTCTTTTTGCTTGCTATTACCCCAGTAATTGTCCCTTCCTAAGACGCTGCTATTTGTATTAGGGGGAAAAAAGTCCCTTAACATCTAGCATGCTAAATACGAAGATATGCTAAATATGCCAATTTATCTCTGATTTTAAATTTTGTGTGTTTACTTCAATGCATTTACTCCTAGAGCAAATACATAATCTTGAATGCTGGACACCCGATCTTCACTACGAAGCTATGTGATCGGGCGTGATAAATTGACACTTAAAGCCTGAAACTTAATGTAGAATGTGTAACTCAGTAGCATCAGAGCATGTTTATATAATGCAACTGCCAGTTGGAACAGAGGGGAAGGGGAGTAGAATGTCCCAGCCTGCAGGCCAGATGAGTCATGTGCTGACCACACCCACGCTCGGTTTAGCGAAGGGGTAGCATCAGAGAATGTTAATATAAGGCAACTGGCAGTTGGGACAGAGTTCCTTTCAGGTGGGGAGGGGGAGTAGAATGTCTAACTCCTTAGCATCAGAGCATGTGAATATAATATTGTATATGAAATACTAATGATCTGATGGTCATTTTGAAAAATCCTTTTTTAGCGAGCACCTAGAAGCCAAGAGGAACATACGTGCCAAATTTCAAGTTTGTAGGCTTTACCGTTCTGGAGATTTTGTGATGAGTGAGTGGTATTTGGCTTTTATATATATAGATTTAAATAGCCTTATGAAATAGATATATTATTGAGCCAAAAATAAGAAAATTATTCCATACCTCATTTAGAGTGGTAACAAGAAATTACAGAGAAGACACCTGGTTTTCTTTTTCCCGATATACAGTTTTAAGGATGCCAGATTAAACCAACAGTTTAGCCCTGGTTTTCCCATACTTTACTCTACAAAATGAAAAACTGCTCAAGAAAATAGTAAGAAAAAATATATTCTACATGCAAGAAGGAAAGGTGAATGCCTGAGATACAACACAGATAGGTAGCCTATTTATGTTGGAATGAATAAATAAAACAGAAGATGGAATTTTTAAAAAGAATATTTATGTTTAGAACTGATAAATTCCAGGCTGAGTTATGGTACAAAACATGGGACATTGCAAGAAGCCATTTTACAACTGGGAGGCCTGTCTCTGCTGAGACCAAGAGATGGGACAAGAAGTATTTTTTGGTCACCATAATTGTTTGTGTCTAATGTACCCAGGAGGAAAATGTGTTTGTACTGGATAGGCAGTTTTGAGTTACATGTATTCATCTTTAAAGAACAGTAGCTTATGTACTTGCATCAGACATTGGGAATAAGGATGGGATTTGCATCATGACATCACCACACATATGTTGGCATTTTTTTGGATCACTGTAGCTTGCTGTGGATGCTGCTATCATAATTATTAAATTACTCTATTTATAGCATTATTATAATTATGTCCATAATATGCTGTTTTACGTGTAAAAAATCTGTGGAGTCAATTAAAATCCATTCTGATGAATTATGTATTTTACATTGTGCAGAGCTCATTTGGCAGAGCTGTAAAGCCATCATATTCAATGCAATCTTCCAGAATAATTGTTATACATTTCCTTGCAATTAAAATCTAAAGCATAAAGAGAGATCTTTCACTTGAAGCAAGGAGACCAAAGTAAAAATTCTAGCCAGCTGTGAAATAAATCTGCTCATAACGACTCTCTCTGATTTTTGTAAAATAAAATGGAATTTGTATGTCACCTTCATGTTCTATAGAAAATAACCCGCTTTAAATATAAGGAATACATGTGATAAAACTAAACACAAAGGTATGGATTAATGTATCCAGCATATCTTAAATTAAACAGGTCTTTTCCCACAATCACCCATCACCTGGAAGAGAAACTTGTGAGTCCAGAACAGTGGTGAAATCTAATTTGTTTTACTACCGGTTCTGTGGGCATGGCTTGGTGGGCGTGGCTCGGTGGGCGTGGCAGGGGAAGGATACTGTAAAATCTCCATTCACTCTCCACTCCTGGGGGAAGGATATTGCAAAATCCCCATTCCCAACCCACTCTGGAGCCAGCCAGAGGTGGAATTTGCCGGTTCTCCGAACTACTCAAAATTTCCACTACCGGTTCTCCAGAACCTGCTGGATTTCACCCCTGGTCCAGAAAAAGTTGCTTTAAGGTGCTCTTGAGAGGTACTACGGTAAGAATATGCCATTGAATCAGTTTAGTGCATTAAATCCGATAACCTGTAAAGCTCTAGTAAATATGTTAACAATGTAGCATTCAAACCATATGTCAGCTTTCCTCCACTCCTGCATTCTCTGCTTATTGGTTGGTGCAAACTACTGTCCATTGTTGCTTGAGGTCATCAGGTGAAAGAAAAACTGATAATGCATTTTTAGTTTGAACCTAAAGCAAGCTTATTCATTCAATCAATTAATATATCAACTGATACACCATATTCCAATTGTATTAATTTTGATCACCACCAACAATTGGGGCCAATATACAGTAATATAAAGAATACAAGTTATAATGACAATGGGGAAGAAGCATTAAGGAATAACCATGTGATGGAAACAATACTATTGCACAACCAACACAAGTCCCAAGCAAATCCCAGGACTGTTGAAAGAACTAGGACTTCAGAGTTTTCCTAATGGTCAGAAGTATCAAGGCTGGGTGAATTTTGAGGGATTTGATACCATTTTAGAGACAAGGAGTAGCCCCAGATAAGAATAACATGATGGGACCAGGGCCATGCTGACTGCTGCCAGTTCTTACCAAAGAGGTAGAGACCACTGAAAAAAAGGCAATCCCTAAAGTATGAGAAGCCCTGATTCATGAAATCCCAACAGTTCTTTTTCAAAAGGCAACTGGACTCCATTTTCCTTGAAGACGTTTTGCTTCTCATCCAAGAAACTTCTTCAGATCTGACGGAATGCTGGGGGAATGGAAGGATTTATATTTCTTGCAGTCATCTGGTCATTAGCACCCTTTCTGAGAGTCACTGAAGTCACTTGGAGGTTTATCTGTGCCCTCAGGGTCACCTGAATAGTGCAAATGGGTGTGGAACCTTCTTTGAACAGCTGAAAGGAAAAACAAAGTCGAGAAGTCGCCTTCTGAAAAATGATTATCCTTTGGGAGGATAATCATGACCTGGGTGACTGAGAATCTCCACAGACCTGAACCATGAAGTTTTACTAGGAGATCCTTGATTTTTCAGTTTTAATATGATATAGAACAGAGTACCAGAAGAAAAATGCCATTTGCAAAGATATTGCAGTTGTTTCACACTGTTCTCCCTGCACTTGTCTTTGCATAGCCCTATGCTTCACATAAACTATTAGCAGTGGGGGATGCTGCTGGTTTAACAACCGGTTTGGTGAGTGTGCGCTTTGTATGTGTGCCTAAGGCGCTTGCGCTGAAAATGGAACATTTAGGAGCTCAGCTGCTTACCTTCCAAGTCAGCAACAGCGAGGAGGGGGAAAATCAGCTGTGTTGAGATGAGCTACAAAGCAGGAAATAAAGGACAGGATAGAGCGGTGCTGGGTGAGCAGGGCCAACTGATCGTCGGCGCTGCTGGTTCGCCCCTAACCAGTCCAAACCGGCTGAATACCACCTCTGACTATTAGCTGTTATTGCTGTTCATGCAGAGACTTTAACTCTTTTCATTATGGGATGGGATGCTGCTTTACTTATGTGATGCATTAGCATACTAGCATAAAGCATTTCTAGAACATACACACACACACACGCACACACACAAATAAAAGCAGTATTTGAAACCAAAATACTCAGCTTTTATTCCAAGATTTCTTGGAGTTTCGTGAAATGGTATAGCCACTTTTCAAATTAAGCCAATATCAATTGAAAGTCAGTACCAGATGCTTAAAAAAATAAATAAATAAGCGTAGTCTGTTTGGTCAGTTAATACATTTGCAATGGCAATTTCTTCTAAGGTATTTCCAATTAAAACATTTATTGGGCAATCACCTTGCCTCATTTATTATTTTTTTAGAAGGGGAATGTTGGTGTCCAGAATAATTATCTTCCACTTGTGACCGTCTGTGTTTTCCCATGCTTTTCCCATCTTTTTACTAAGTTCAGGAAATTCACTAAAGGAGAAAATAAACTATCCACATAAAAAACATTGACTGCTCATGTTAGGAATGTTTTATTTCAATAACCCATGGAAAAAAGGCAACAAGATCTAATATTGAGATCTCATGTTGGACACAGCCAGCTGGTCAGGTTAAACTGCTTGGCTCCAGTTCATGAACATATCAGTAATGTATTTTCTTCATTCTTTTAATACAAGACAAGTTAAGGAAAGTGATATATGGGCTATTCTGCTTTTCTTTTTCCTTCCATCGAGCATAATATGCTAGGGTACAAACAACTATCAACCACGCTCCTTAATATGTGTAGGAGTATGGAGGTGACTATAGATGAATGCTTAGAATGGGTGGCTTGGCCACCTGTCAAGGTGGCAGGTTGCAGAAATGGAGTCAGCCAGGCTATTTTTGAATCTGGGTCTCGTGTTCTTCTGAAAGAATGCAGAAATAACCACAATGATAGTCATAGGCATGGAGGAAAGTCTCAAGAGGAAATGGATTGGGAGGAATTGATAACGTGTGAGCATCATTCTTGGCTAAGAAGATGTTCTGCCCCAGCTACAGGTCCCAAGAAGTGTAGCGCACACACACAGCTCCAAAAACTCCGTTTAATACAAACAGACCCCTTTCAAAATGCAGACTTTAACCACCAATGTCCTTATCATCCTGCTATGAATTACAGAGATTAAACAAAGTCCGACAAGGGTTGGCAATCAGCCCAGAAACCAAGTTGTAACAAAAAACTCACTCTCAAAATGCTCTGCGTAGGACCAAACGTTGTTTCCAGGAACATTTGCTATCTGTGTGGGAACTTAAATAGGCTAAGGGAGTGGCCAATTAACCCCAAGCCTTACTCTTGAGGAGTCCTCCTCCTGAGTAGCCACTCCTGCCTTTTGGCAGGCCTGCATGCTCGAGCATTGAGAAGCGGCTCTTCCACTTCACTCTCTTCACTTGAAGGAGCCTCTGGAAGTTTTGAAAGCCCTGGCTGAGTCTCTGCCTCTGGCACCACATCCTCTTCAGCCTCCTCACTGTCCGACTCGAGCACCAGCTGCACAGGCTGCTGGCAGGACACCACACCAGTCTCCTCATCATCGGAATCAGCCACAATCCGCGCAGGCCACTGGTGGGCCACAGCAGAAGGGAAGGGAGGCTGTTGTAAGTGGCTTGATCTGGCAGTATCCAGATGTAGCTCATGGAGTAGGAAAAATGGACTCCCATCCCTCCCCCACTTAAAGCAATAGCAACGGGAAAAAGTGTGGTCATGTGAAATACCATGTGGGCCAAAGCAACAAAAACCTGTAACGCAATCATTAGTGTCACTTAGCAGAAGCTGGATCTCCTAGTTTAAATTGTTTTTTGATGCAGTACAGGATTTCTCTGGAGAAAGTCTAAAGCTTGTTCAAAATATCAGCAAACCTGTACATAAGGGAAATTGCATGAAACTGGACAAGTGCTTGAGAATGAGCAATGGCACCAGTGGAAGCCAGATGTTCAGTCTTTCTTGCAAGGCAAACAAAATAATCATGGAGGGCAATGTCCAGTGACTGGAGGAAAAAGGGCTTGTCCATTACAGGCTGAAGTGGCCAATAGGAATGGGCATATCCCAACGCCTGACCCTGTCTACAGCCAAATCTTTGATGAAGTATGGCAGATGCTATGTCCGTGATGGCGAACCTATGGCACGTGTGCCAGAAGTGATAAGCAGCGCCCTCTCTGTGGGCAGGAGAGCCGTCACCGCAGCTCAGCCCCGCCATGTATGCATGCGCACCTCCCACTGACCAGCTGGACTTTGGGTCTCTGCCGTGGATGCGTGGGGAGTGGGGCGCATATGGGGGGGAATGCATGCACATGCATGGAGGGGGTGGGGCACAAGGGGGGTGTATGCATGTGCTGGGGCTGCATGTGCATGTGCGGGGCTGCATATGCATGCGTGGGGCTGTGTGTGCATGCGTGGGGGCTGCGTGTGCATGCGCAGGACTGCATACGCATTCATGGGGACTGTATGCAGGGGGCACATGAGCATGCCCAGGGGGCACAGGGACGGGGGTTGCATGCACATTGCATTTTGGGGGTTTGGGCATACTTCGGGCACTCAGTCCGGAAAAGATTAGCCATCATTGTGCTATGTCCATGGTAGTACAGTAACTGTACTGGGAAAAAAGAGGAAATGCTCCCGAAACACCCCATTTTAACTTGCCTCAGCTATGAACAGGGAAAGAGATGACATCATCCTAAGGACAGAGGGTCAATAAATAATAACCAGGTCATGTTCTTGCCATGGTTAAGAATAAATTTCTGTAAAAACAGAATGTGCGATTTCCACTTCTCATATTAATATCATCTGGCATTAGCATCCTATACAATAAGCTGTTCAAAATAAGATGTGGCTTTGCAAACAGGCTCTATCAACCTGTCTAGCTCCCCACCAATCAAATGACTCTCAATGGATTGCATGGAATATAACACAAATTTAAACATCCAAAGTCCGAATAAAACAGCAAGAGAGGCTATTCAAAAGTCATAAACACAGGCTAAACACAGGCTACAAAAATTGAAGAAACAAACTTTAAAAAATGAGTCATATATAAGGGTAAGAGAAGTATTTCTGAAGTATTTCAGTTTTTAACAATTTCCAAAAAGAAAAAGAAAAAAAAAAAGCAAGGAGGAGTTAGCCTGATCTCTTTTTATAGTACTTCTCATGAAAAAAAGTTTTAAGTTTACGTTTAAAACTATTAGTTACAACAATTAATGAAAATCTACATTGAGACATTTTATTAACTATAGAAAAAAATGAAATATAAGTAATATAAAAGATAAAGGTTAAGGTAAAGGTTCCCCTCGCATGTATATACTAGTTGTTCCCAACTCTAGGGGGCGGTGCTCATCTCTGTTTCAAAGCTGAAGAGCCAGCGCTGTCCGAAGACATCTCCATGGTCATGTGACTGACATGACTAAACGCCAAAGGTGCACGGAAAACTATAGAACAAAAGTTTTACTTATAAAACTTATAGAACAAAAAATATTACGTATTTTTCATTCAACTATAGAACAAATGAAAAATAAGTAATTTACTTATAGAACAGCCGCATTAACACATCATTAAAAGACTTTGTAAAATGAACACTTGTTTTTTCCTGATGCCAAAAATTAGTCTTTTCAAACTCTACTTTGCTAGGGAATGTCAGGGGAAGGCTACCATTGAAAAGGTGTTGTTGGGTAGTCATTTCTCACTTCTGGGCATGTGAGAGCATAGAATTTTGTAGAAATTGAAGATTCTGAACCATCATCAAAGTCAGCTCAATACTTTACAGTAATCTAAAGAGGAAGTTGTTAGTTTATGGGTTACCACACGGAGAATATCTGAGAATATCAAGATCACATGAGGTGTTAATACCACTTTATAATACCTTGGTAAGGCCACACTTGGAATATTGCATCCAGTTTTGGTCGTCATGATGTAATAAAGGTGTTGAGACTCTAGAAAGAGTGCAGAGAAGAGCAACAAAGATGATTAGGGGACTGGAGGTTAAACATATAAAGAACAGTTGCTGGAATTGGGTATGTGTAGTTTAATGAAAAGAAGGACTAGGGGTGACATGATAGCTATGTTCTAATATCTCAGAGGTTGCCAGAGATGCAACCTAGAATTAAGAAGAAATTTCCTGACAGAACAACTTGCCTCCAGAAATTGTGAATGCTCCAACACTGGAAGGTTTTAAGAAGAGTGGACAACCATTTGCCTAAAATGGTGTAGGGTATCCCAATAAATTGTGAGGTGGTGAAAGGGGCTATGTTCTTTAGAAGACCATGACAGACAAAAATGGACACAAAAGTTATCCAAACTTTAAACTTTAGAGGAAATTTAACACCATTCAGAACAAGCTGGATTTAAAATGGAGATACAACCCATCTATCATTAGCACTTCTATCTTCTCTGGAATAAGCTTCAGGGTTTTGGTCCTCATCCAGCCCATTACAGCAGCCAAGCACCAGTTGAACAATTCTGAGGCCTCACGTGAATCTTATGACATTTTACTGTTAATGTCTAAATGGTCTCTCTCTCTCTGCTTTCTTGCAAGGATTGAATAACATGGGGAGAAAATGATACAGAGTCCCATCATATAAAAATCATAAGAAAAAAAAATCCTCAAGAACTTTCTTTTGGAGAAGCATTTCAGAGTTAACCTACTCAGACCCCAGAAGAATGTCACAGTATTGAAAACCAGTGAGAAATGCAGAACATTCAACAAGTTACTCTCTCCATTTTTCTTCTTTGGCGCTAATTGTTCAATGGGGGACTAGACAACTTCAGTGCCAAATCCAGGTCTAAAGCCTGATTGAAAAGGTGTGCAAAATCCATTTCATCCAAGAATGTGATCGATCACTTTAATTCATGGTTAAAAAGCTATTTTCCCACTCGCTTTCTCTTTAAACATTAGACAAAGTTTCAGAAGGGAAGTGATGAATTATTTCTTTTCTACATTCTAGAGCCTGATAAAGTTTCATGGCACATACATGGCAAATGAACATTGGCATATATTTTCAGCTGTTTATATATGACCCTCCTTTCCTCTGTATATCTTTCTTCTAAATTATTCCAAAGAAAAAGATCAGGTTGAAATTTATAAATCGCCCTGGAGACGTTTTTGATTAATTAATTGAAACATTAAGAAACTCTTGCCATTTCAAAATCACTGCACTTCCCCTGACTATTCCAGTAACATACAGCATTGAAAAAAGTGATTTATGAACATTTTTCACACTTACAATTTTTGCAGCATCCCCATGATCATGTGCTCAAAATTCAGATGTTTGGCAACTGGTTCATATTTATGACTGTTGCAGTGTCCTGGGGTCATGTTATCCCCTTTTGTGACCTTCTGACAATCAAAGTCAATGGGGAAACCAGATTCACTTAACAACCAGGTTAGTAACTTATCAACTGCAGTGATTCACTTAACAACTGTGGCAAGAAAGGTCATAAAATGAAGCAAAACTCGCTTAACAAATTCTTGCTTAACAACAAAAGATTTGGGCTCAATCGCGGTCGTTAGTCGAGGACTACCTGTTTTACTCACCAGGGCTGTTAAAGTTAAGTTATATGCAAAGTCGGAGAGTTATCAATGAGCCCTCTGTGAAGTAAATTATTCTGTTCACAGGTGATGTTTAAATTGAGCTTTTTATTTCATTTCCCATGTCTGTTAACTAAATGAGAAAGCTATACTGACTAGAAGAGCAATTCAGCTGGCTGTGCTTTCAAGGAGCAGATAAAGATCCAGCTCTATTGGCAGCTATTCCCAAATACACCGTTGCAATCTATAATCTCTTTGTACCATCTTAGCACTTAGGTACTGCTAAAATAGAAGAAATGCATTACAAGAAAAAAAAAGGCAAAAGTGGACACAAATTGCAGAGGTGTGTTTATATGCCTTTATCTAAATTTAGAAGTAATTGCCATAATTTAAACAGAATATAATTAATCTCACTGTAGGGGATGATGGCAACCAGTCTACCTGCTCGGTGGTATATGCAATGCAGTGAGCCATGTGCAGATCTGTACATTGGGCAAACAAAACAACCACTTCATAATCACATGGCACAACATAGGAAAACAAACCCATCAGGACAAGACTCAGCAGTCCATCTGCATTTAAAAGACAAACACCACTCTTTTGAAGATAGAAAATTCCACATTTTGGACAGAGAGAACAGCTGGTTTGAAAGAGGGATAAAAGAGGCCATCTATGTCAAAATTGAACAGCCCTCTCTCAACAGAGGGGGAAGGATATGACATCATCTATCTCCAGTCTATAACACTGTCCTTTCAGCAGTTCCAAGAAGACTCCACACTCATTTGCACTACTTGGGTGACCTTGAGGACACAGATAAACCTCCAAGTGGCCTCAATGACTTTCCAAAGAATGCAAATGACCAGCTGTCTACAAGGAGTATAAATCCTTCCATTCTCCACCATCCAGTCAGAGCTGAAGAAGCTTCTTGGATGAGAAGCGAAATGTCTTCATAGAAAAACAAGAAAGTCTTGGGGAAAAAAAACACCTTTGGGACATTTAAACAGAGGTTACAATCAAACACAAAATTGAAGCTTAAAGTGGCTGGTGAGCATCAAAGGAATCCCAAACCCTGATGAGACAGAGGAAGCAATGGTTTAATTTGTTACTGTATTATCTATAAGAGCTATCAGATCAGGGATGAAATTCAGCAGGTTCTGACAAGTTCTGGAGAACCGGTAGCGGAAATTTTGAGTAGTCTGGAGAACCCACAAATACCACTTCTGGCTGGTCCCAGAGTGGGGTGGGAATGGATATTTTGCAATATCCTTCCCCCAGGAGTGGGGAGGGAATGGGGATTTTGCAGTATCCTTCCCCTGGAGTGGGGTGGGAATGGAGATTTTGCAGTATCCTTCCCTTGCCACACCCACCAAGCCACACCCACAGAACCGGTAGTAAAAAAAAATTGAATTCCACCACTGTATCAGATGTATTAACAATTATGCCTTAGCATTATCTGTGAATGTGGCTTCTGTAAAAAATTGCAAAAACCCCTCTCTCCACCAAAATACTGACTATATTATATTTAAAATCTAGGCACATTTTATATTTTTTCAAATGTAAGTGGAGAGGGCAAATTTATGCTCATTGATGACTGATGGTTTGAAAATGATAAAACTCAGGAATTTGCACAGCAGGCAAGCATGTTAGAATTGCCACAAACCTATATGTGATATGTCACAGTTTACAGCTTATTTATACTAAGGATGTTTTCTTGTTTCTGTGGTGATCAGATTTATGATTTGCTGGTACCAACAACATGCAGAACAAAGTATTTCAAACACTGAATGGGAGCTAGGTGATTTGCTGTCAAGCTAAAATACTGGTTTGCACATGGCAGATGCTGACTTCATTTGCATTGTTCCTTCTCCAAAATGCTTATTTTAAACCTAAGATTTCTGTGGCAACAGCAAACAGTTTGTTGTGTACAAAGGAAGCAGTTCAACCAGGTATATCATATCAAGACTGAACAATATTGAATAAATGAAATTGTCAGCTTACACCTAGTTTTTCTTTCATGTTAAAATATCCTTTTTACTTTTAAAAATGTTTATTTTTTTCTACTGATAAAACAAAAGACATTAGAGTTTTGTTTTCCTGCTGCTTGTTTTATTAAAACATCTAGGAATGCTAATCCCAGTGAGTCGGTAAAAGTTGCAAAAATTGTTCCATCAAGATACCAACTATATTACATTGAATAACTAGGCACAGTTCTATTTTTCTTTCAAATGTTAATTGGATGGTGCCAGTGGTGGGTTGCACCCGGTTCGCACAGGTTCTATAGAACCGGTAGTAAAACCGGCAGGAGGCTCCGCCCACCGACCCTGACGTCATCAAAATGCTTCTGCACACACGCAGAAGAGTGAGCGAGCGAGCAAAGCAAGTGCGCGTGTGTGGCCCCGTTGCGAACTGGTAGTAAAGGTAAGTAGAACCCATCCCTGGATGGTGCCAATAGTGACAAAAACAAACAGGAATGATTAATTTGTCTGATACTGGTGTACAATTGGTGTACGGTTAATTTGATAGTAACTCAGAAATTTCAGTTGAGTGTCCACAACTGTTTTGTGTATATCTGAGTTCTCCTCAGTTGGTTACTCTTTATTATTTCAGCGTAAGATGACTGTTCAGCTTGCTTCAGATGTTTGTCCCAAACATTTCTTGTCAAATTAGATTAGAGAAGATCCAACTCTGTACGCAAAGTAAATCCCAAGAATAACATTACTGCAGTTTGAGTTGTGTTGTATGCACTGCATTGCAATAATTTGATTCAGTATGATGTTTTCATTGTTCACAAAGCATTCTTAAAACTTTGAAGAAACATTTCATCCAATCTCTTCACAGCTGGATGATAAGGTACTGTCGTTACATGCATGATTCTATTCTTTTTTCATAAAGTTTCAAAACTTTTCCACTTCAGATTGTGATCCCTTGCCAGTCACAGGTAGCTGTGGAACATCTGTACTTCCAAAGAGTTATTTCAGACAATAATACGGATATGGAAAACATCTCTTGTCATTCTGTATAGATTTCCACCACAACTAAAAAGATAGTGCTCATAACAAGCCTGTCAACAATTCTGTGCAGGAAACCCCTTTGCCTCCAAAGATGCAAAACACAGTTGCCAGCAAAACATCAGACAATCTGTTCTTCAAACTATGGTCACCAAATCCTGAAGCCCAACTTTTCTTGTGAGATACTGGCCATGAAAGGCTACAACAGCCATTAATCTTACAAAACCTTCATGAATTGTTTGCAAGACAGATCAATCCTTCTGGTGAAGTAGTGCAGGTTTTTTTGGTGTTTGGGGACCTGCTAGCAACCTGAGAACCTTTGCAAACTGCTCGCTACTACTATTATCTCTGTGAACTGCATGACTCTTTATTGTTCTGAGTTGTATCTCCTTCAATACTTGAGTTTTCAAGTATGAATAGTATGATGTCTCTCAGCCCCCACTTGGTACAACTGCTGTTAACTGTCAGTTTATAACAGCTTTGATAAAACTCCATAAAATGTGCTTTTTGCAGTTTATTCCAACCATTTTGGGATTGCTGCATAGATTTTAGACAGATCTCTCTGAAATTTCTTGGCTGTAATGGAAAACCCTCAATCTTTGTGAGAGAAACATGTCAAAAAAAAATCCATCTGATGTGGATTTTCCAGATCATTTGCCCTGTAGAGGTAAATAAGGCAATTTGTGTGATTACATGTCATTTTGAATTCTAGTCTGTATGTGTGCCTCCCAATGGACAAGTTGTATTCAAGTCATTGCTGTAAACATAATCTCTTTGTTGGGGGATGGGGGTGGGGGTGAGTAAGAATTGACAGTTGAGGCTGATGAACAGTGATGAGAGTAAACTCCCTTCTGTACAAGTAGTTAACCTGTTTGACTTCCCAAACCAAACTTTCCTGCCTATTTGTGCATTCTTCTTAATATCAGTTATTGAACCTTATGTAAAAGCTATGTAGCATTCATTCCCATCTTTCGTGACATGTGACATAACCACATTGATACCAAATGGCAATGGAAAGCCCCCCGCCCCAAAAGAGTGAGATATTTTGAGGAATATTTAAAAGGCAGGATGTTATATTTCTCCAAAGGGAGAAATGGAGAAACATGCTCTTAAGGGAGACAGAGACCAGCCTCAGTCTCCCTGCCCCAAGCAGAAACTGAGGAGGCCAGCTTTTAGAAATGAAGATTTGGTAATCCATTCAGAAAGACTGGCTCAAGCAGAAACTTCAGATAAGCAACACAATAAGCAACACAATTAAGCTAAAGATTGACAAAATTAGCTCTGACAAACACCTAGGACCGTGATGGCGAACCTATGGCACACGTGCCACAGGTGGCACGCGGAGCCATATCTGTGGGCACGTGAGCATTGCCCTAACTCAGCTCCAGTGCATATGCACACGCTGGCCAGCTGATTTTCGGGCCTTCTGGGCCCACCGGAAGTTGGGAAGCCAGTTTTTGCCCTCCCCAGGCTCCTAGAAAGCCTCTGGAGCCTGGGGAGGGTGAAAAACGGGTCTTCCAGTCCCACCGGAAATCAGGAAATGGGCTGTTTCCAGCCTCTAGAAGGCCTCCGGCAGGTGGGGAAGGCCATTTTCACCCTCCCCAGGCTCCAAGAAAGACTCTCAAGCTTGGGGAGGGCAAAAAACAGGCCTAACATGCCCACAGTGCCATCGCATGCCAAAAGCAGGGGGAGGGCACATTGAATTATGGGTGTGGGCATGCATGTGCGTGATCCCCCGCGCTCCCCACGCTTTTGGCACACGAAGGCAAAAAGGTTAGCCATCATTGACCTAGGATTTGCATTTCCTCTTTTGCCTTTAGAGCCAGCTATGACCCCTACATAATCCCTACATGACCCCCCATAGGAATTCAGAAGGTATAAAAACCCACCCACTTTAAACTCCATTTTGTCAGCTGCCCCAGAACCACAAACCCTGGTGGGACTGTTCACCAATAAATGGATCTTCTTTCCAATCAGCCTCCAGCCTCCATTTTGTTTCCAGCATCTTTCTCCAGGATTGGAACTGAACCAGATGGATTTTCCTTCAAACATGGCTTTGTAAGCCTACTTCTCTGGTAAATACAGGTTATATGAATAATGCTGAAGTGGTTGAAATTAGGGACAGGGCTTTTCTGATTCACAGGGTGGGGAAGGGGAAAGGTAATTTATTAGTCTGTATTCTTTTGCAAAGTAAAATAAGATCCCCATAATGGTGTAATGGTTACATATATCAAATGGATACCATGTTATGGCTTGGATTGGTCCATTTTATCTAACAAGTAACTCTGTAAAGACCCTTGACCTGAATAAGTCCATCATCTTGTCAGGTAGGACTAGCAGAACTACTAGTGATAGTGTGGGATGGGGTCCACAACCCTGGTCTGTGAACCAGCACCGGTCCATGGCATGCCAGCAACTGGACCACACAAACAAGCAAAGCCCCATTTGCAGGATGCAGGCAGCACCCAAAACCACGCTCACTCTGGTCCATGGAAAAACTTTCTCCACAGAACCAGTCACTGTGCCCAAAGGTTTGGGGTCACTGCTGTGGGAGACCCAAGGGGGGGGGGGAGTACATATTAAGAGACAAGGTCAGGCAAAAGTTTCAGGATCCCAGATGTTGCACATCAGGCCTGTTTTATCTTTAAAAAGTTATTATGCCAAGTTGTCCAGTTTTTAATGAAAAAATCCATCCAGTGTTCTTAGTTCTTAAACTGCCCTTGTCGTTATCCCACAATATATACAGCAATTTTACTCATTTCTTTTTTTAATGGTCTAAGATGAATTAAACTCACCGTTTGGACAACACTAAGACTTGAATATTTATAGGCCTAATAGCAATCAGGAAAGCATATTTTTCTTCAAAGATACATGCAAATTTACACTAAAGGGACTTGACCCCAGTTGAGAAAAGACTTAAATCAATTTCCAACCATTTGAAAGGTATTAACCTTGAGGGACTAAACATATAGTTACAAGTTATTGATTCAGAACATGTGCCAATTGCTCTCTGTCTCTCCTTAACCTTATCTAAATATGCTGCTCCTAGTGTGGAAGATTACTACCATTGATCTCTTGAACAGAAGGAATCACAGTGGACACAAGAAGCTTGAGCATATCCAACGTTGCTTTGCACTGCACTGCAGAAATTCATATTCAATACCTTACACATTGCATAGGGTATTTCTAAATCTGAAAATGCTTTTTAAATGGAGATAAACAAAACATAAAGTCATATTCTCAAACAAAATTATTTAGCTAAATTTTAACTAATATTTCTTTTAAAAAAAAAGAGCGAAGAACTGCAGCAATAATTAAAATGCTGCACTCAAAATCTCTCTGTACTATGTACAATGTAATACCCTGTTTCCCTGAAAATAAGACATCCCCTGATAATAAGCCCAATCGGGCTTTTGAGTGCATGCGCTAAAATAAGCCTCCTCCCAAAAATAAGCCTTCCCCGAAAATATTTAAACGCAGAGTTGGAAATCAGGTAAGACGGCAAGAGGAGCCCCATCTTGCTCCACTTACCGCAAAATAATAAGACCTCCCCAAAAATAAGGCCAAGTGCTTATTTCGGGGTTCAAAAAAATATAAGACAGGGTCTTATTTTCGGGAAAACACGGTACTATAAATATTTGTATCATGTTGTTTAGAGCAGGCATGTCTTAACCATTTGGCTTGCCTGGGCTGTACTGAATGAAGATAAATTTGCTGTGGGCTTCATATAAAATATATGAAGTAGTTAATGTATGTAAATAATAAATTTCCTTTAATTTTTAATATTTTTATTACAATCGGGGGGGGGGGTGTATTACTAGCTGTCCAGGGCCCCATGTGATTTGTGGACCATGGTTTGGACATGCCTGGTTTAAAGACTTTATTGAATCCTCTGTATTACAGGACTAGTACATGAAGTATTAGAACATGAGTTCAGTGGAGATACTAGATTAGCAGGCCATAGTTGCATATTTTATTTGTTATTTAATTTGAGTTCAATTGCAATTATGGGAGCTGGGATTGAAAATAACTTGCATATAAGAGTTTAACAGAAGAGCCAAAAGGAATGAATAAGATTGATAAAAATAGGAGGTGCTCTTGAATCCTTTTTATCAATATGGACTAAGCAGCATAGGTGTAACCAGGATCTTTTCAGAATGAACCAGGGAGTAGTCAAGGAAAATTCATGACGAAACCAGGAAAAATGATCAGTCACACATCAAGGTCAGGACAAAGGTCCTAAGTTCTTTGACTAATTAGGAATGACTTAAGCAGCCATCAGAGTCCTGAAAATGTACAAAAGAACCATTTGAGTGATGCTTAGATTTTCACAGGGACTACCACCATTAACAAGTCTGCTTCTAGAATCTTCGACTTTCTGGTTGAATCAGTCATCTATCTATCCATCAATACTATAATAGCAAGGCACAATTTTTCAACAGTTCTGTGTAAAAAGAACCATTTTGCCTGGCAGATCAATTAATTCATAGAGAATGTGTCAGAAAAAGGAATGCCTCTGAAACAAATAGCTACAAATTAAGGAATTAAGCAAGAACATTCCTCAGACATAAACTTGATGCTAGTCTACATATTGGTAAGCCCAACAGGCATGAAAATGTCAGCTTGGTGTGCGACATGATCCTTGAATATTCTCAAGACAGGAGTAAAGGAATACCTCTTCTTCTTGGGAAAAGTATGATTCTTACGAGGTACTTTCAGTACTTTGAGTTGTACATTTTTGGCTACCATGAGTTGGAATGCCTGACCTAAGGATGTGGAATGGAAGTTATTCAATAAGGAAATCATAACCTGATGAGTTATGAATCCAAGAGCTGTGGCTGAAAGTGATATACAGGTAAACTTCAACTTACAACAGTTCACTTAGTGACTGTTGAAAGTTACAACAGCACTGAAAACAAGTGACTTATGTCTGTTTTTCCCACATACGACCATTGCAGCATCCCCATGGTTACATGATCAAAATTCAGAGGCTTGGCAACTGGTCATTTTGTGACTTCCTGACAAGCAAAGTTAATGGGGAAGCCAGATTTAACAATCATATTACTAACTTAACCAATGCAATGACTCACTTAACAACTGTGGCAAGAAAAGTCGTAAAAATGGGGGCAAAACTCACTTAACAAATGTTTCAATTAGCCACGTAAGTGTTGGGCTCAATTGTAGTCGTAACCCGAGAACTACCTATACATGAGAAAATGATTCCACTTTGTGAAACAAGTAGGCTAAGAGAACTTCTTTATATCTTAAGAATTTTCTGGGCTATTAACCTGTTATTCATATTTATTTGATACTTATTTTTTCTTCATTGATTGCTCACTGATTCTATCTATCTATCTATCTATCTATCTATCTATCTATCTATCATCAATCTATCTATCTATCTATCTATATATCATATCTATCTATCTATCTATCATCATCTATCTATCTATCTATCTATCTATCTATCTATCTATCTATCTATCATCATTATCTATCTATCTATCTATCTATCATTATTATCTATCTATCTATCATCATCATCATCATCTATCTATCTATCATTATCTATCTATCATATCTATCAATCAATCAATCTATCTATCTATCTATCATATCTATCTATCTATCTATCTATCTATCATCATTATCTATCTATCTATCTATCTATCTATCTATCTATCTATCTATCATTATCTATCTATCTATCTATCATCATTATCTCTCCCCCCCCCCTCTCTCCCTCCCTCTCTCCCTACCTAATCTTACCTGGTTACACATAGTGATTAACTGAATAAGCCCCTGCAGTTTTCTTGGCAAAATTTGCCATTGTGCCATTGCCTCCTTCCTAGAGAGAAAGTTATTGGTCCAAGATCACCCAACTGGCTTTGTGCCTAAGGCGGGGTTGGAACTTATGGTCTCACAGCCTCCCACTTTCTAGCCTGATGCTTTAACTGCTATACCAAACTGGGTCTTTTTTTCCTTACATATACTTATGCCATATTCCTAAAGCATATTTCTTAAAGAGCTTAAGCTCCCCTGAACTCAATGGGATGATTTATCTGTTAATTGTGTATCTTAATAATGCACATTGTTTTAGAAAAAAATAGAACATGATTTTGCATACAGATGTTTTATAAGAGATAGGTGGCTATTATGTAGTGTGAGAAGTATAGGAACATAAATAGGATTATAGATAGAATTAAGCTGAATCTCAGAAGCCTATGTGGATTGGGCTGTGCTGCATTGATTTTTGTGATTCTGATAGGCGAAACAGGGTGTTTCTGAAATGAACCAGGGACAACTGCAAAAGAGGAAGGCATTTTGCCTGCAAAAAGTAATAGATGTATTTTTTTCCCTTTGTGAAATACCAGAGGAGAGGAGAAGTGAAGTAATACCAAAGAATACAGTCAAATGACTGACTACATCACGGAATGAATACTTTCATTTTCATCTGAAAATGCTCACCAGGGGTTCTACAATCACAATGATTGGGAAGGGGAGGATGTTTATCTGTAGCAAAGATTGAAATACTGAATTAAACTGCTCTCTGCTTGTAGCCACTGCATACCCATAGGAGAAAGTTAGCATACACAGATATCTGTGGGGAGGCATTGGGTAAAATAGGTATTAAGGCACAGGTTCTGCTCCTTTTGTACCTATATGGGATGTTGCAAGGCAAGTGTGAAAGAGTGGTGCTTCTGTTGTGATGCCATGATGCAATTTTTGTCGTTTTGGCATCATAATGGTTAACGATGCCGAAGTTAGCGTAGCCAATTTGGTTAAGAAAAATAAGCACTGTGCTATTTATTTTTGAAGATATCCAAGAATATCAACCTTGCCTGACCACCATTCATTTCTCATAGATCTAAACATCTGAAATAAAAGTTCACATGATAATGATTTTCCTTTACTTCATAGGCCGAATCTAAGTTAATAAATGGAGAACATGTTCTCTGTATGCCCTTACTTGACTTCTCATAATATAAATACAGATCCTCGCTGTCTGAAGTTCACAGACTAATTTTCAAAGCAATGCTTTACCACCCAGCTGGAATTTGAAAACATGATATCAACAATAAGAAAAATCTCTGGAAATTCTGTTTCCCACAAGTCTCTGAAGGAGTAGTGAGAAAGAAGAAAGTACTTCAGTAAATACACTTCAGTAATCAATAAGGAATATACAAATCTCAATACAGTATTTAAAGATTCCTCAAGATCTAATTGGGGTAGAGATTGTATAAGGAGGGAGTCAAGCTATTTTCCAAAGCACCTGAGGGTAGGAGAAGAAGCAATGAATGGAAACTAATTAAAGAGAGAAGCAACTTAGAACTAAGGAGAAATTTCCTGACAGTTAGAACAATTAATCAGTGGAATAACTTGTCTCCAGAAGTTGTGAATGCTCCAACACTGGAAGTTTTTAAGAAGATGTTGGATAACCATTTATCTGAAATGGTGTAGGGTTTCCTGCCTAAGCAGGGGGTTGGACTAGAAGACCTCTATTCTATTCTATTCTATTCTATTCTATTCTATTCTATTCTATTCTATTCTATTCTATTCTATTCTATTCTATTCTATTCTATTCTATTCTATGGAGGAGATTTGATACTGGTTAATAAAATTATGTATATTGGAGAATGATCAGAGAGAGGCTTTTCCAATTGTGGGAAACCCTCCCGCCCCAAGAATGAAATGTTTTTGAGGAATATTAAAAAGGCAGAATAGAATATTTCCCCTAAAGGAGAAATAGGGGGAAAAAAACCTTAAGGGAGGCAGAAACCAGTTGCAGTCTCCCTGCCCCAAGCAGAAACCTAATAAACAACACAATTAAGCCAAAGATTGACAAAATTAGCTCTGACAAATTACCTAGGATTTGTATTTCCCCTTTTGCCTATAGAGTCAGCCATGACCCCTACATAATCCCTACATGACCCCCCCCCATAGGAATCCAGAAGGTATAAAAACCCACCCACTCTAAACTCTGTTTTGTCAGCTGTCCCAGAATTACATGTGGTTGGTGGTTCTGTTCATCAGTAAATGGACCTTCTTTCCAATCAGCTTCCAGCCTCTATGTTGTTTCCAGCATCTTTCTCCCAGATTGGAACTGAAGCAGGTGGATTTTCTTTCCAACACTTTCTTATGTAATACAAGAATGCCAAACCATTAAATAAAACTGAAATGGTAGCAGATTAAGGCCATATTAAAAATCTTATTTTCATGCTGCATAGTTCATCAAAATATGTTGAAGGGATGATTTCCAGAGAAGAAATGGTTTGTGCTTTTTTGTTTGACAAAATAATGAATTTTGCTTTATTATTTGCAGTTATTAATTATTAAAGTACTGATTGAAAATAATTAAAGGATTATGATCAATGTATTTTATATATTTAACCTTTACAACATTGATAATTTTATATCTTATAAAATAGCATCCATTTAGTGCCACTATATGTAGTTTTAGATTGCATGTTTTTAACATAACTACACAGCAAAAGAAACTGTGGTAAATGGAAAGATTTAGTAACAAATAAATGATTAAGCAACTATAAGTAAGTCTGATAGGAAAATATACTAGGTGCATTAAATTATGTATATTTTTAACTTTATTTTTAATTAAAAATGGACAAGTGTAACTTAAATTATACAGATGTTGAAAAATATTTCAACATAAAACAGAATAAGGCTTTCTCTAAACAGGGGTCTCCATCCTTGGCAACTTTAAGACTTGTGGACTTCAACTTCCAAAGCTGGCTGAGGAACTCTGGGAGTTCAAGTCCACGAGTCTTAAAGTTGCCAAGGTTGGAGACCCCTGCTCTAGAAAGCTAGAAAGTATTACCAATTTTCTTTGAGACTGTTGCTTTATCCAAGTTCTAACCAGATGTTATTTTCTAAATGCACAGATGGGAAAAGTCTACATACACTCAACTGGTTTTCCCCTATATTGCTTTCTTCTGCAGGGAATGGGGAACAATTCTACGTCAAAAAGTCCAGGCCCCTTCCTAATCCAGGAAAATTAGCTGACCTGTCCATCCAGTTGTTGGGCATGACAATCAAAATCTGAGAAAATCAAATGCAAGAATCAAAATCAGAAAGATTAGTTTACCAGTTAGATGGATGTTTAAAATAAGAGAGTGCAGCTTTCATCTTGTTTTTGCTTTTTTGGGTGGGGCTTTGAGTATTTTTGGCTGATACTGGTTGAAAGTAGGATAAAGGTAAAGGCCTAGCCGACAACAGCCAAGTTTGAGTCTAGACAACAAGATAGACCTAGTAAAACTAGTTGCTCTATAGATTCTCTGTTATTTTATAGAATGAAACCCACGTCGTGCAAATGTATAGTGTTTACTTGAGATTTTGGGATTGAAGAGCAACTGGTCCTTGAATTGATAATGGTTGAGACTAAACTCTTCAGAACCCTTTTTCTTTTGGCTTCCTTTTAGCTCCCTAACCTGGCTACATATCAATGATGGTCAACCTTAACAAAATTAAGAAGTGTACACTTCAACTCCAAGAATCCCTAAGTCAGCATTAGTGTACAAGTGGTGCTCATTCTGATCTAGTCTTTAGCAAGTATCTTACTGATGGAACAAGCTGAGCATTTCCTTTTTCCTGGTACATCAGTGGTAGAGGGGATTTCTTTGGAGCTTTCCCCAGAAAACATAAGGAAGGTAATGCAGGGTTAAAGAAGAAGGATTTGGTGACGTATCATGGAAATCAACAATAGCCTAAACCAACCGCACCTTGTCTTTGCCTGCATTCGCTAGAAGAATCAAACAGTGGTACAATGCTGTAATATAATAAGCAGACAGCCAGTGGAAATGCGTTCAAAACACAACTGAAGAAGAAGAAAGCAAATCTTTTCTATTAAACCATTCCTTAGAGGAACTTCACTTTTATTCACTCTAAGATTTTTCAGCTATGGCTGAAAACAGACGGTATAAAAAGATCCTCTGGAATAAAACTAGCAACTCTCTTTGAACTTCTCAGTTAAGTGCTTTAAGTAAAGGGGAAACTCTATAAATCCACTATTCCCTGTAATTCAAAAAGGAAATAATGTTCCCACTTCTCTTGACTCAATAGCAAAATGTTTCCATCCTCTGACTATTCATTTAAAAAATGGCTATCACACTCATGTGAACAATGGGAGCTAGAAGAGTGGGCCATTAATAACAAAAGGAAAATACATCTTTGGTTTATGGCCAATATAAATTGAGATAAGTAGCAAAATTTTAAATCTGATGCTCTAAGAGTTATGATATAGAGGTCTGTGCAGGTAGAATACTGTAGAGATAATATTATCCTTGAAGGATAAAGAGTGAATAAAGAAGCAGGAACATTATTATAGGACCAAAAAAAAAGGTATGCTGATCTCAATACACTGTCTATGGGCCTTACATTTTTCTTAACACAGTTTTTAACTAATGAGGCAGACCATCCTAATGTAGAAAATTGGGAGTTAAACCAAACATTAGGCGATTATCATTTTTAACAGAAAGATTTTAAAACCATAGCCTTCTTTTGGAGTCAATAATAAGGCAGATTGATGTGGCATATATGCTTTTGATGCATATCCCATTTCATTTTTGTCTTAAGGGGCAGTTTGGATAAGTAGTACAGAACTTCATTATGGAATAATATATATATAACCCAGTGGTGAAATCCAAATTTTTTTATTACCGGTTCTGTGGGCGTGGCTTGGTGGGCATGGTGTGGCTTGGTGGGTGTGGCTTGGTGGGCATGGCAGGGGAAGGGTACTGCAAAATCTCCATTCTCACCCCACTCCAGGGGAAGGATATTGCAAAATCCCCATTCCCTCCCCACTCTGGGGCCAGCCAGAGGTGTATTTGCCGGTTCTCCGAACTACTCAAAATTTCTGCTACTGGTTCACCGAACTGCTCAAAATTTCCATTAGTGGTTCTCCAGAACCTGTCAGAACCTGCTGAATTTCACCCCTGATATAACCTCAAAAATATATACATCTGTATTTGACAGTATGTATGGTAGGGAACAGCACTCTAAGCGCAGAAGCTGTTTCTCCCCAAAAATCTTTTAAGTACAATGTGATTTTGAGGGGAAGTAGATTCTAACAGCCTCAATTGTGTGTGTGCGTGTGTGTATGTGTGTGTGTAAGAATTCATGTTTTACTGTGTATATTGGCTGTAGTTCCTTTATGATTTCTACAGTAATGTTGGCCTTCCATTCTGTTTGTACAGGTAGTCCTCAACTTACAACCACAATTGAGCCCAACATTTATGTTGCTAAGTGAGACATTTGTTAAGTGAATTTTGCCCCATTTTATGACCTTTCTTGCCACAGTTGTTAAGTGAATCACTGCAGTTGTTAACGTAAGTCAGTGACAGGGTTGTAAGTGAATCTGGCTTCCCCATTGACTTGGATCGTCAGCAGGACACAAAAGGGAATCACATGATTTCAGGACACTGCAACCATCATAATTATGACATAATTTGCCAAACATCCAAATTTTGATCACGTGACCATGGAAAGACAGCAATGGTTACAAGTGTGAGAAACGGTCATAGGTCACTGCAGTGCCATTGTAACTTCGGACAGTCACTAAATGAACATATGACAGCATAAAACTTCACTTCCTGTCCAACCAGAAGTTGGGAAATGGGCCATTTCTGGCCTCCGGAGGGCCTCCAAGGGGGTGGGGAAGGCTGTTTTCACCCACCCTAGACTCATAGAGAAGATCTGGAGCCAGGTGAGAAAGAAAAACGGGCCTACAGGGCTGTCGCATGTCAGGGAGGAGGGGGGTTGCGCACGCATGTGCAGGGGTGGAGCACATAGAATTATGGGTGTGGGCACATGCACACGTGAGCCTCCCCCCCCCTCCTGGCACACGATGGCAAAAAGGTTAGCCATCACTGGTCTAAGCCATCTAACCATTGAAGCGCAGCATCATTTATATTAGGGGTGGGGAACTATGGCCCTTTTATGACCTGTGAACTATGGGCTGGCTCAGGAATTCTGGGAGTTGAAGTCCACAAGTCATAAAGGGGCTGTAGTGACCCACCTCTGGTTTATATGAAAAAAACAACAACCAGATACTAGACCGGTATATACCCTCCGCTTAGAGGGAGTAAGAAATTTGTAAATTAAACACATATTCATTTGAAATGTGCAAACTAAGTATACACATTTAATTCATATTTAATATATATTTAAATGCATATTTTATGCATATACATATTGATGCTATATTTATAGGACAATTGGTATCTTCATATATGATACACTTGTAGAACAATACATATAATGATACACTTGTAGGAAAATTGGCATATTCGTGTAATCTCCATCAGATTATATACAAGAGCAGGCCATCAAGTAGACAGTAAAATGAATAAAACAAAGATTACACTTTTTTCTTTCTAAGACTTTTACACAGAACCCATTCATCTTAACTTTTTCAACTCTACGAAAGTTCTTTTCATTAGCTGCCTATCTTGGAGATTTAAATAGCTAGTTATCAGTTCCAATTTAATGTGTTTTCTTCAGAGAGACTCTGGGGAAGAAAAAGAATCTATTATTTTACTTGCTTAGAAAATAATCATAGTCGTGTTGGGCCATGAAGAAAGTATTCAAAATCCATAGCTGAGCGATGTCTTTGTGAAGATCAATGGAAATGTCACACACACACATACACACACACACCCAAAAAAGAAGCATATGCCTTTAAAATTTTTAAAACACTTAACAGTACATCTTTAAAAAATTGGAAGGGGGAAAAAAAGTTACAATAGGAGTTTCAGCCACAAGACCAGAACTAAGACCACATGTGGAATACTGCATCCAGTTTTGGTTACCATGTTATAAAAAAGATATTGATATTTTAGAAAGGGTACAGGGAAGAGCAACAGAGATGATGGGGCAACTGGAGGCTAAAACATATTAAGAACAGTTGCAGAAATTGGGCATGTGTAGTTTAATGAAAGAAAGGACTAGGGTTGACATGTTAGCAGTGTTCCAATGTTTGAAGGGCTGCCACAAATAAGAGAGAGTCAAGCTATTCTCCAAAGCATCAGCAGGCAAGACAAGAAGCAATGGATGGAAACTAATCAAGGAGCGAAACAACCTAGAAGTAAGGAGAAATTTCCTGACAGTTAGAACAATTAACGAGTGGAATGGCTTGCCTCAAAAGTTGTGGTGCTCCAACACTGAAGATTTTAAAGAAGAAATTAGACAACCATTTGTCTGAAATGGTTAAGGATTTCCTGGCTGAGCAGGTGGTTGGACTAGAAGACTCCAAAGTCCCTTCCAAACTCTGTTATTCTGTATTTTATTATGTAAGTTCAAATTCATTATGAAGAAGTGTTTATATAATGAATGCATAATTAGAATTAAGTATTGTCAATATCAGATTACACATATGAACAGAAGAAAGAAAATGAGCACTGTATTCCACAGCTTTGAAAAACCAAGGGCTGTAAAATCTCAAAAATATCCTCCTATTATATTACCTGGTGGCCAATATCTGCTGTTGATTTTTATTTCTGTCAGAAATATTAATTTATTGGCACACCATATTTCATATACTACCAATCTAGGACAAAAAAATACTTCAAGTTTGGAGTAGGAACTTTCCACATGAGAGGGAAAAGATTTTCTTAGAAGCGGCACAAAGATCTTGGATATTATGTCATAGTCAAGAATATTTTTGTTTATCAGATGGACTTACATTTTCCCTTCTATGTATTCCAAATCAAATCATTCCAAATCTGGTAGCAATATGAACTTCCTTGTCCTATTTCTGTCCACTGATGACCATGCAAGTTTTAGCTGGTTCATTTTCAGACTGGCTGGATGAGTATGAAGAAGGGATTGGTCTTCTAACTACTTCATTGTCAAGATTATTTATTGATATGAGAAGATCATTCACTTGTACCTAGTGAGAAGTTGATCACCATAGAATCTTTCCCTACAGAGAGAGGGCCTAATGCTTTCTACATTACACAAACTGCCATAGTGAACATCTGAATTCAGGAGGAGAGGGTAAAAGTACATTTAAAAAAAAATCCACAAATGTTTTACCGGAAGCAAATGAATAAAACATCTCTTTCTTTCAGCAGCAGGTTACAGCTTCTTACTAGATGATGGATGCACTTGAAAGAAAATCTCATCTTTTTCTTATTGACAAAGGTGACCCAGTGGAAGCTGAGCATTCAATGCTGGCCACTCTGTAGACATATACATTACTCATATACTGAGAATAAGGGAGGAGGAGGAGGAGGAGGTGTGCTGCGAACAAAAGAGAAGGACGCTGGAGCCCAAGCCCTAAGCAATACTCTTATTACCTTTTGGATCCAAAATGAGAAATTCGGTCAGCTCTGCAGATATGCATGCACAGCACAGAGATACGCTGTATTGCTAAGACTGCAACAGATAGGCATTATCATAGGTTTTTAGGCAGTGGACTATCTGCCACAGGAAGCTGCAGACTGTTAATTTTTAAAGCGGGTGAGCTGATACGCATGCTGTGAAGGATGAAATGGTAAAATTGTGGAGCAAATATTGCATTTTGTTCTAATACCGCCCCACGAGAAATATCCTCTGCATGATGCTAATTTGATTATTAGAGACAAGGTTTAATGAAGTCTCCTCCACGATGGCAGGGCAATGAAAAATCAAATAGAGTTCGAATCCTGAAATGATAAGCGTCTGAAGCTCCACGACTGTATTCATCCTTAATGCGGGGCTATCTGGAGGAGATGAAATTAAGCACATAGCTTAGGTGTTCTCTGAGAAAATAACTAAAGTTTATTCTCAGTCTGAATTTCATTACATTAAGTACAGGGCTGCAGAGAGACTTTAAAATCAGTGAATCACAATCACCAAGGGTTCCAAAATTTTAGAGTTATTGCCACCATTTGCCCAATGAGGCTTATAAGACACAAAGAGTGCACGGAGTATGACACTGCAGTGTAAACTTTGCAAGTCAAGTTGGCGAAACGTTCATGCACTTGGGCTCGGAGGACAACTTTGGAGTTTATAATAATGTGCATTACACAGAGGAGAGCAAATGGTTGCAGAGCAAGCTTTAGAAAGACTGCCTAAAAAGCACTGTTTGCATCTACAACAAATGGAGTGGTGCAGAATGTTCCTATCATATGTGCCCTTTTCTAAAATAGTGTATCCCAGTTTCCACCTCTCCTTCCAATAATTATTCTTTGGCTCATCGCATGCTCACTTCTTTTCTTCCTTCATTTTTGCACTTCTAGGAATCTTGAGTTCCTACAATCAAAGATGAATGAGTTTGCATTGATGTACGTAATTTTCTTAGAGGTATGCATGGTACAGTATTTCAGGGATTAAATTTGCTGTATTGAAATGGAGGGTTACAAATTCAAGGTCTGTGACGTGAGGGGAATAGGGCAGGAACAGTAAAGGCCTTATGCTTCTCCCTGTTCTTTCCTGGCATTGCTCAGATAAATTGAGTCGACCACCATGGTTGACTGAGCCGAGGTGGCACAGTGGTTATAGTGCAGCACTGCAGGCTACTTCAGCTGACTGCTAGATGCAGTTCGGCAGTTCAAATCTCACCAGGCTCAAGGTTGACTCAACCTTCCATCCTTCCGAGGTGGGTAAAATGAGGATCCAAATTGTTGGGGGGCAATATGCTAACTCTGTAAACCACTCAGAGAGGGCTGTAAAATCACTATGAAGCTGTATATAAGTCTAAGTGCTATTGCTATGGTTCCTAGGTCACCACCAGTAGCAACCCAAGCAGGGAAATGACTGGTTTTCTGCATCATTCTCCATTACAGAATAACAGAGTGGGAAGGGACTCTTGCTCAAGCAGGAAACCCTATATCATTTCAGACAAATAGTTGTTCTGGAGGTTAAAAACCTCCAGTGTTGAAGCACCTACTACTTCTGGAGGCAAATTGTTCCACTGATTAATTGTTCTGACATGTCATGAAATTTCTCCTTAGTTCTAGGTTGCTACTCTCCTAGATTAGTTTCCATCCATTGCTTCTTGTCTCGCCTTCAGGTGCTTTGGAGAATAGGTTGACTGTATTCAAGTTTTGCAGGTTATTAAAGGTATCATTCATTGCTGAGAATCTTCTAGAGTATCTTTACAAGACATTTCTGCCTGTCCAATAAGATCTAGTAGGAAAATCACCTTTTGAGTACCAGTTTTAATGGATCACTTTTTTCATAAAAAGGGACATATTTTTTCTCTAGTGGTCTCTCTTCTTTGGAATGGTGCTCAATGAAAGATCAGATCCGCACCAACTATGCTGCTATTCATGAAATGTTTCTGGAAGTTTTATGAGTCTCCTTTCAACAGGAGGCAACTGTTGCTGTTGGCATTGTTGGCCTTGGTGTGTCCATGGATTCGATTGGGGTTTTTTTTTTCTCCTTTTAATTTTTTCTCTTTTACTTCTGTATTATTGTGAGCTCTTTGGAGCCTTATTGGAACTGACCTGCATATAAATTGCAGAACTAAATAAATAAACACAAAGCCAAAGGCAAAATGGTACTGTAGGAAGCAGAGCCAGTTACCAGTGTGTACTCCCTGAGCCCCAACACTATTGTTGACCTGCCCAAGCAAGTAAAAATCTATCTAAATTGCTACAACTCAAGAATTCTAATCTGAAACTGTGGCTGGGAAGTGAGTGATTAGTTCATGGCCAGCCATGAAGCAGAGTTAGTCTGACTTTCTATTGTGATGCCGTAGAGAGCTGGAGATCAACTAATAGATTCCTACCTATGTACCTTTTGTCAATCCCTACTCAATTACACAAGCACAGAAAAAAACAGTTCACATTTTTTTCTAAGCCCTTCTCTCTAAAATTCCTTCTACAGGTAAATTTTGAGTTTCAGGTGTTCTAAAGGATGCTAAGCATATAGCATGATTAAGCATTCTATTAGATGCTAAAGAAGATACTATTTTATCTCATAGAGAGGGAGAAAGAGGGGGCAATGGTGCCAAGACAAGGTGAATATTAGATATGGGACATCTGGAAGCAGGAGATGGAAATTAATCAAGGAGAGAACCAACCTAAAATTAAGGAAAAATTTCCTGACAGAACAATCATCCAGTGGAACAACTTGCCTCCAGAAATTGTGAATGCTTCAACCATTGAAGTTTTTAAGAAGAGATTGGACAACATTTGTTTGAAATGGTATAGGGTTTCCTGCCTAAGCAGGGTGTTGGACTAGAAAACTTCCAAGGTCCCTTCCAACTCTGTTATTCTGCTAAATTGTTGAGGAAACATATTCCTGGTGCTTTGTGTATGTTGTATGAAGGATTGAGGGAGATCTAGAAGGTCTCCAAATACCCCTGAGATAACAATTCATGGTAGTATAGGAGATGGCAAAAGCAGAGTTTCCTGAGTGACCAAGGAGGATATTGTGTTCATCAAACAGCATTCAACTAGAACTGGATGGTGCAGCTGACCAGGTCACATGGAGAGCTGACAAAGGAGACTGATAGTAGCATTATAACATGGTAGGTTAAATGCCCTGCAGCACAGATGTTAAAGATCAGGTGGTGCAGCAGATGCAAAAGGGCTGGTGGTGGTAATGATGCTAGCAGTATGTTCAGCAGGGGCCAATCACCTAGCAAGTGGTGGCAGTGAGAGCAACCCAAGGTTGCTCAACCACAGTGTTTGGAAGGTCCAGGCACTTAGGTGATAGCACCCACTGGTAGGAAGGTAATGATTTGCTGGATGACCAATCTGCATCCTATAGTTGTTGCCAGGCTTCCACTCTGGACAGAAGTCAAGTTGTCCCCTGTATGTGGTTGTGAGACTAGAAGAATATTTTTGTCTATTTCATCTGTTGGTAAATGCTCCTGGAGCCTTCCATCTCTCTGCTATCTAAAGAATTGGTTTGTAAATCAGAGCAGACTTACGATCAACAAAGACCATTTTGGTGAATGGTGTGAAGAGATGAGTGGCAATCAAGGTGGAACAGTCAGCAGTGATGACTCTTAGTTTGTCTCAATTTTTTTTAAAAAACAAATCTTGAAAGTGCTGATTTTTATCACTGGTTGTCCAGGTGAGAGAGGGTGTGAGCTGGAGTGTAATGTAGTGTTTGTGGCAGCAGGTGGTCTGAGCTACTCAGTATTGTAACTACATTGGCAGTGGTGCTCCTCAGACTTATGGCATTATCTACCTTAAATCCACCTTTCCTGGGTGCACACATTTAGAGGTCACTTGGAAATTAATAGTTACCCTGGAAACCATGGAAACAGAAGAGATAAGAGATAGAATGCTGCTGGAGGAAAATGAAAAGTAAACTCAACAAAGCATGGATGTGATTCTTTATTAAGAATTAACTTGTGGCAATAAAAGCAGCAAAACGTAACTATTTTCTGCTCTTCCCATAGTTTCAGATAGGCAATTGGTGGCCCTGTTCAAGATCACTGGTCCCTTCATTGTAAAGAGGGGCAATAAGAATATTTAAGAGGCCATTGTGAGGACTATTCAAAGCATGTCAGATAAAACTGCCTGTATCTGCTGTGAGCTGGAGTCAAGCTTGTAAGAACCTATGGAGTTGACAAAAGTACAGTCTTGGTTATCTAGGAAGGTTTTGATCTTGTTGATCTTAATGAAGTAGACACAGTCCTTGAGGCTGTAAGTGTGACCATCTGTGTACTATTCCCATGTGCCTGGATGTCAAGGATTCCTGGGAAACTACATGCTGTTGGAACCAAGCAATGGTAAATACATCCTTGAGGGAAAAGTGGTCCTGCCAGTTCTTAAAAAGAAAGTGGTGCATCCCCTCCTCAAGAAGCTATAGCTGGATCACTGATGGGATTCAGCCAGTTCACACCACTTTGGGAGAACCGGATGTTAACTTTCTGAGCTGTTTGGTGAACTGGTTGTTGGAAGAAATCATTAGGGCAGAGAACCGGTTGTTAAATTATTTGAATCCCACCACTGAGCTGGATCCAATGGTACTGGAAAACCTTTTGTCCTATTTCAAACCTTCCCTTTTCTCCAAGCTGATTAGGATACAGCTTCAAAAGACCTCGGAAAAAGCAAATTATTTGGATTTCTTTCAGTTGGGTTTTATATATGGCTACAGTACAGAATGGATCATACTTGTTGATCTTCAAGGGGACTAGGATGGGTATGGTGCATCTATCTTGGCTCTCAAAAACCTTCAGTACCATCAACTGTGGTATTTTGGTGGACCAACTTGAGGATTAGGAGTAGGGGAGCATGGTGTTGTTCCTTCCTCCAGTGCAAAGGGAGGGAGTGAAGGAATCGTGTCTCACACCCAGTACGAACCTTCCATACTTTCAGCTGAATGACTGGAACAGGCCAATTGTGCATTTTTATTTTATTTTTATTTTTATTTTGATTTATATGCCGCCCTTCTCCGGAGACTCAGGGCGGCTTACAATGGGTTAAGCAACAGCCTTCATACTTTTTGTATATTTATACAAAGTCAGCTTATTGCCCCCACAAACTGGGTCCTCATTTTACCTACCTTAGAAAGGATGGAAGGCTGAGTCAACCTTGAGCCTGGTGAGAATTGAACTCTCAGTAATTGCAGGCAGCTGGGAGCTAAATGCTACTTTTAACAGTAGCATTAGTCTCCTGTGCCACTCAGGCACAGGCATGAAGATAGGCAGACTGATTCTGTCATCTGAGAATAAGAAGGTTGCAAGAATGAACCTGTGAGATGTTGGGGGTTGAGGCCAAGGATTTATCTGCTGTTAGAATTAGAGGTAAGCTTATTGCCAGCCTCATTTCCCCGCCTCTTATTCTTGAGAGACAACCTCTGTTTTCCTTGCACTGATTTGTTCCTGGAGTATTTTATTAACTTAACATGGATCAATACTAAATATCATATGGCTTATATACTTTCCTTCGCTACTTCAAAAGAGCTTACCAAGGCTCAAAACGCGAACAAAGAATAAATAGCAGCTAATGTGGATTTGATTTTGTTAAATGTAATTTATTAGAAAATTGAATCTTGCCCTTTTTAAAATCACTGTGTATTATATTTCACACCTTTCATTACCTCTGCCAAATGCAAAGTTTCCTGGTACAGCATTTTACATTTTTTGTTGTTCTTTTAATTTAAAACTTGGAATTCAACCAGCCTTGTCTATGCTGGCAGCAGGCTTCAGACGAATACTTGACAGAAGAAAATGAAGAGAGATGGTGTAATGAGATGCTTGTTACTGAATGATAGTTGGTTTAATGAACTCTTCTAGGTTGCCTAGAGGGTTCCAAAGAAACAGATCAATATTAAGGAGCTATGCATCTAATTTGAAGAAATGAGGTTTGATCCATTTTCCAACTTCTGTTTTTATGTTCCTCTTCTATGTCTGAGGCTCTGTGTTTGATTTTGTGAATACAAAATCAAATGTTTAGGTTTTTTATGAAACCGTCCCCACTCTCTTCATATCCACAAACATTGTAGCTGCCTATGATTTCACTACATTGTTATGGATTGATGGTACAGGGGATTTTTATTCATGTCAGTAACTTGAGGATGGAAAAAAGCAGAGAAATCAAGTGGGTGTATCTACAGGGGGAAAAAAAGAGGCTAGGAAAAAAAAGGTGTACAGAATGCAAAAATTAAAAAAAAAGAGTTTTATGATTTTTCTCTTTACTAGCCATGAATGTAAAAAAAATAAAATAATAAAATAAAGCCAGCTACCCAAACAGCCTGACAAACAAAATTTAAGGCTGGCTGTGAATTGGATAGCAGGTGAAGAGATGGGTATTTTCACCTGGGAGAAAGTTAGAAAGTACTAAGCTTTAACAAGTGAAAAGAATTTGCGCAGAAAAATGTGTCTGAGTGCTAAAGATTCAAGGGAGAAGACCCTTTCCCATTTACATCAGTCCGTTGTTTTAAATGAGGGACAAGGCTTATTGAATTGAGAAGAAGTCAAGTCTGTCTTTATGCTTATAACTCAAATGTAGCTAGTTTGTGTTTCCTTCTTTTGGAAAAATTCTTTCTGAACAAAGAGTTGGATTCAAATTGGCTTTCCCAACAGGCGCTAGAATCCGGTGAAATTTTCAATTCTGTCAAGCTTTCAAAATCCTGTTATCATACCTACCACAGCAAAGTAGCATTCCTGGAATCCTTGCAGCATCTGTTTCCTGACCTGGTCTACTTCAAAGAGTTATCAGCTGCGACTGGCGGAACAAGTGTGAGACCCCAGCAACAGTGGATTGTAGGTTCAGAATTCCAAAGAGCTTGCTAAACTGACTCACACAAACAGCACTAGCCAGCAGTAAGACCCCCACATCTTATTTTCTTTCCATCTTCAAATTCCTGGGAGGTCTGCCTGCCATCAAACATCTATCACCACCCCCACTCCATCTACAATTTGCATTTACATATGGGAAAGTTTCTCATTTTCTTTTTCCTCTGAATTTTTGCCACTAAATACTAAGGAGGGTATGTCTCTCTTCCTCCTACTTCTTCTTTTTTTTTTTTGTAAAAAGTTTTTATTGGTTAAAAATATACAGTATTATAGTTTACAATATGTTGAATTTTCAATATCTTTGTAAAAAGATATTTCAATTATTATTCTCTTTTTTAAGTTCTCACACAACAGACATTATTATGTTAAATCAAAACAAATAACCAGGTTGTATAAAAGTTATATAAACAGAAAAAAGCAAATAGCCAAAGTGTTATACAAAATACAATAAAAAGAGAGAGAGAAAAAAAGATGTCAAGTAAAAGACATTAAATAATGAATTCCCCTCCTTTCTTCATTTCCTGGTTCTAGCTCTTAAAACCATGGTCTGGCCTCCCCCCTCCCCCAGGGCCGCCACAGCTCCGTCCGTCCCCGCTCCTTGATCATCTAATACTTCCCCCTCTTCGGCTCCTGTATCTTCTCCATCTAGGAAGGATTTATGTTGGTCAAAAAAAGCCTTAGCTTCCGCTACGTTATTAATTTTCTTCTTACTATCCTCCCAAAAAATCATCAAACCCTCCAGAATCAACCACCTAAAACCTACTCCCTTAAGGTACAGCTTGTTTGATAAAAAATAATATTTTCTCCTTGATTCTCGTACCTGTCTGGGAATCTGCTTCAGGATGGTGACCTCCTTGCCCCTGTACACCAGCGCCCCCAGTCTTTGTTTTCTCAATATCTCATCTCTCAGTTCCCTTCTTACAAATTTAATATGAACCTCTCTTGGTAGACTATGTAAAATTGCAAATTGTGAGTTTACTCTATACACCAAATCCACATCCCTTCCAATGGACTCCAAATCTCTTTCTAGAAATTCACCCAACATTTTAACCATCACTTCTCTCAAATTTTCTTGGTCAAGTTGTTCCACGTTTTGAAACCTGAGAAAATAAGACATCTTATCCAATTGTAAAGTTAGCATTGCGTTTCCTCTCCCTTCTTCCACCCTCTGGAGTGCCCTTACCTCCCCCTCCAGACCCCCCATCTTCTTCTTATTTTGCTCTGCCAGCTGTTGAACATCATTTAAATCTTTTTTCATAAGTGTCATTTCAGATTTAATTTCAGATAATCCTTTTTGCAAATCATCCAACTTGTCCAACTTCTGATCCAATTTCGCCAGTCTTTCCAAAATTTTTTCCATGTCAGCTGCTGCTGATTTATGACCCTTAGCCATCTTGCAGTAATAGAAGATGAGAAATCAAAAGACAAACCTCCAGAGAAGAAAGAGGGATTGACAGTCAGTGTAATTTTTCAAATATCCACCAGTGGGCGCTCACAGGAGCAACGAGTCCGGAGTATAGAGTAGGTCAAACAGGAAGCCTTAGAGGAGAATGTTGTCTTCAATCATAAATAAAGAAGCAGGAAGTCGGACCGCCGCCATAGCCCACCACCGGGAAGAGAGGCCACCAGACCTCTCCAACAAATTCTGATAAAGCCATCCTCAGAAGAAAAGTCAACAAAGTAAGGGGTTTCCTTCCATTTCTTTCCCCCTACTTGTCAGCCACGGCACCTTTCCAGCTACAAGGCGGGGGGAAAACTCCAACCCCCCCTCTCACCTCCAGGATGCCTGCTCAAGTCGCCGGTGAATCAGCTCGGTCCGCTGTGCTTTGTAAATAAACACCGGTCCCCTCAGGCGCTGTGGCGCCTCCGCGGCCTCAGAAAAGGCCGCCGATCGCCTCCCACCCCCTCTGGAGCCTCGGGCGCGCCAGCATCGGCCTCCCGGCCCCTGGATGTGAGGCAGGGGACCCCTGGCGAGCCGCCCTCAAATGGCAAACGCCCCCAAAAATGGGGCGTTTGGCCCAAAGGGCCTCCAGATGGGGGGGGATCAGACACTGGGGCCAGAGCTAGCCCGATCAGTGTCCGTCGCCCGCGGGACCGGAACCGGAAGTCCCTCCTACTTCTTTAAAATTTTGAATTTATTCTTTTAAAACACTCTTTAGTTAGAAGATCTCAATTGCATATTAATTCCCACATAACGTATCAGTCCAGCAAGGACTACTGTTCTTAAGTAATCTCATCTGGGCATTAATTAAAAGATCTTATAAAGGCTGAGAACTCTTTCTAACTTAAAGGAAACTCTTCAGAATACCTCTTAGATTAAAGAGTAGCTGTAAACATAAACAATATAAGCTCCTTGCACATTTAGCTATTGACGCACTTATATGGACTTTGCTCTAAATCATGGGACACTTACATTTAGTCTTCATATTCCATGTATTTCCCATTCATACCTCATGGCTAACTGTTCAATTACCAAGACATGAATTGCTCAGGCACCCAAAAACACATAAAAGGCCAACTGTGAAGGGCCGATGGCCATGGCATTAATAACACTTACATAACTTGTATCTGTTTCTAGCTTTACACTTATGCCATTTCCTTGCTTTGCTTCCCAAACTCAGTCTTGGGTTTTATTATCCATATTTTAATTAACAAGGTTTCCTTGTAATTTTATGAGCATAATTAAGCCTTTTGAATGGCAATCATTTTGGAAACAAAATGATGAAGTGTTTTAAGATCTTTGTTCCAAAGAGACACATTAGATTAAAAAACGATAATTTTTTTAAATTACTAAGGTTCTGATGGACATATTAGCATTGCAGGAGCACTTTCTGATTCTTTCTGGGACACAAAGGAGGTTCTTGTTATATATCTAAACCATATTGCCCAATCCGTTAAAAAAAAGCCCTGTACATTTTGGTAAATGAAGCAATGCTTCTCTCTTGAGTTTCTGTCACAAATTTGCTGAAGCAGTTAGCTCTTATTATATAATGAGCTCTCAAACAAGCAGGAAAATTATGATTTATCAAATTAACTAGCCCCAAATTGGAGAAGCCACATGATATGGGATTCCCCCCCCCCCTTTGTCTTCTGTATTTTGCAATATTGTGATGCAAAGCATGATCCCAACAATGCAAAGCCTTCTAACTATGTGTCAGGGAAATATTCTGAATATTGCTTCCAAGGACATTTTCATTCATTCTAGCTGAAGGGACACATAAATCCAGAAACCCGTGCTTGAGATCTTTGTTATTTTTCACATAATAAATGAAAAATATGGAGACAACAAGCTCATACAGTTGTCTTTCCGTAGAAACATTTCTGATGTAAGATCCATGAATCAAGGCAAGCTGGATGTGGTCAAACAATAGATGACAAGACTGAACATCAACATCTTAGGAACGAGGAAACTAAAATGGACAGGAATGGGTGAATTTAATTCAGATGACCATCAAGTATACTACTGTGGGCAAGAATCCCTCAGAAGAAATGGAGTAGCCTTCATCATCAATAAAAGAGTAGGAGAAGCAATACTGGGATACAATCCCCAAAATGACAGAATGATCTCAGTTCGAATCTAAGGCAAACCATTCAAACCACAGTAATCCAAGTCTATGTCCCAACCACTGTTGCTGAAGAGGATGAGATTGACCAGTTCTATGAAGCCCTACAGCACCTTATAGAATTAACACCAAAAAATGATGTCCTTATCATCATGGGGGATTGGAATGCTAAAGTAGGAAGCCAAAAGATAATTGGAATAACAGGCAAGTTTGGCCTTGGAGTACAAAATGAAGCAGGGCACAGGCTGATAGAATTCTGTCAAGATAATACAATGGTCATAGCAAACATTCTTTTCCAACAGCCCAAGAGATGACTCTACACATGGATATCACCAGACGGTCAACACAGAAATCAGATTGACTTTGTGCTCTGCAGCCAAAGATGGAGAAGCTCTATACAGTCAGTAAAAACAAGACCAGGAGCTGACTATGGCTCAGATCATGAGCTTCTCGTTGCAAAATTTAGACTTAAATTGAAGAAAGTAGGGGAAAGCACTAGGCCATTCAGGTATGAACTACATCGTATCCCTGATGAATATACAGTAGAGGTAACAAATAGATTTAAGGAATTAGATCTGATAGACAGAGTGCCTGAAGAACTATGGATGGAGGTTCGCAACATTGTACAAGAGGTAGCAACTAAAACCATCCCAAAGAAAAAGAAAGGCAAGAAAGCAAAATGTTTGTCTGAGGAAGCTTTGCAAATAGCTGAGGAAAGAAGGGAAGCGAAAGGCAAGGGAGAAAGAGATAGATACACCCAGTTGAATGCAGAATTCCAGAGAATAGCTAGAAGAGATAAGAATACATTCTTAAATGAACCGTGCAAAGAAATAGAAGAAAACAATAGAATAGGGAGGACCAGAGACCTCTTCAAGAAAATTGGAGATATGAAGGAAACGTTTCATGCAAAGATGGGCATGATAAAGGACCAAAATGGCAGCGACCTAACAGAGGCAGAAGAGATTAAGAAGAGGTGGCAAAATTACACAGAAGAACTATACAAGAACGAACTTAACATCCCTGATAACCACGATGGGGTGGTCACTGACCTCGAGCCAGACATCCTAGAATGTGAAGTCAAATGGGCCTTAGGAAATCTGAGCAACAATAAAGCTAGTGGAGGAGACAGTATTCCAGTTGAGCTATTCAAAATCTTAAAAGATGATGCAGTAAAAGTGCTACAGTCAATTTGCCAGCAAATTTGGAAAACTCAACAGTGGCCACAGGTTTGGAAAAGGTCAGTTTACATTCCAATTCCAAAGAAAGGCAATGCCTTTTGGCAAACTATCGCACCATTACACTCATTTCACATGCTAGTAAGGTTCTACTTAAAATCCTACAAGCTAGGCTCCAGCAGTATGTGGATCAAGAACTACCAGAAGTACAGGAAGGATTTTGAAGAGGCCTAGGAACTAGAGATCAAATTGCCAACATACGCTGGATCATGGAGAAAGGTAGGGAGTTCCAGAAAAACAGCTACTTCTGCTTCATTGACTATGCTAAAGCCTTTGATTGTGTGGATCACAACAAATTGTGGCAAGTTCTTAAAGAGATGGGAGTACCAGACCATGTTATTTGTCTCTTGAGAAACCTATATGCGGGTCAAGAAACAACAGTGAGAACTGGATACGGAACCACTGATTGGTTCAAAATTGGAAAAGGAGTCCGGCAAGGCTGTATACTGTTACCCTGCCTATTTAACTTATATGCAGAGAACATCGTGAGAAAGGCGGGGCTAGATGAATCAAAAGTTGGAATTAAGATTGCAGGGAGAAATATCAACTACCTCAGATATGCAGATGATACCACTCTAATGGCAGAAAGCAAAGAGGAACTAAAGAGCATGGCCCCGTTGCGAACCGGTAGTAAAGGTAAGTAGAACTCACCCCAGCAATGGCTTGTAGTATGTTCATGGCATTACTTAGCCATCACTGAAGTGATATGAAGTCATAGGTGTGTAGAATCAATTGTAATAATCCAAAAATGAAAAAAAAAACCCAATCATCACATCATCATAAGGCAAACCATCTCTTTTTGTATTTGCATGCTGGTATTAGATACAAGCATGTAAGCCATATGGTTTGCATTGTGACATTTTGACATATATCGTTACATTTTGACATATATTCTCATGATAGCAGTACAAAATAAAAGGTTATTTTACCTTTCTTTTAGCTCAATGATATTTGGATGAGTCTAGAAGATATTATACATCAGTAATGGGGTAAAAAATTAATCTTCCAACAACTTTTTTCCAGATTTACAAGCAGCTAATTTAACAATCAATGGTGACAACCTCACATGTATTTCTGACTCGCTTGTATATAAAAGCAGGAATATTTACATGCATCTTCATAAAGGAAGAAGTTCTACTAAAATACATTTTAATAGGTCCTTAAATATTTAAATAGTATTAAGTTAACGTCTCTCTGCTGAAATTAAAAGGGCAAGTTTTAAGTTCCGATGCTGGAACTCAGCAATGTATAATTTCTGAAACTTTTTTTTTAGCAATCAAATTGCAGATTTTTTTCTAAACATGTATGGTTGTTTATGTAAACATCACAATTCCTTTCATCTTTTTCAAATTGTTAGCTAAGCTCTTAAATACTCCCCATAGTACTTTCACAAGAAGTACATCTACCCCTAGAGATATTGATTAAAGACAGCTGGTGTGGTGGCACAATATCCCATGCCATACTTTGTTTTAACCATTAGGAAAGAATTAAAGTATCCTACCTTGCCAACGTACTGATAATCAGAGCCTGTGTATTCCTCCAGAAGGAAGAATTGATTCCACATCCAGCTTCTTTTGGAACGACTAAGCTCCTTTCTGCTGTTTCTAGATAAATCCAAAACTTTTGGGTTTTCTGGAAAACCAGTAGTTTTTTTGGATAATGGTATAGAATAACTTTGGTGAAGAGGACCAAACCAAAACAGGAGCCAGAAGCAATGATAAGTTCTCATGATGGCAGTACAAAATGATGCTGAAGTGATGATTTTCCCCCAACCTCAAATGGAAGCTAGTTCTCTGTGCTGAGGCCAATCACATTCCTTCTTTGTTCCTTAATGTTTTTTTTTCCCCTTTAAGTCTCGGAGGAATTCTGAAAGAGAAAGAAATGACAATTTATCAAGCATTTAGAAAAAGCTATTTAGTACTCAGTGCAATAGCAGAAATGACAAAAAGGTAGATGCCATTGCTACAAAGAGAATATTATATGGTTCTTAGTTGCAGATTGCCATTTACATAAAGCGAATGCAACATCTCTGTTGAGTAGGAGGAATAATTGTGTAATTTATTATGTTTGCTGTTCTACTTACTTGAAATATATTATTTTTGGCAATTTGATTATGTCTTTTACATGGTTCATGATAACTCTATTTATTTTAACAACAAAAAAAAGTTGGTTTTCAGTTGGTGCTAATTGAGAACCATATGGCATAAGTGAAGACTTCCTCCAGATGTGTAAACCATGCACTGTATCATTTATACATTTCTTGATTAGCCGTAGATAATGAGGTGGAGCATGGTCTAATCAGTGTACCCTAGGGAGCTATGTGCCTGTTTGTATTAATGAATAGTACTGAAAAAATAATTTAGAACCTTGGGTATTTTGGTGGTTCATTTTTAGTATTTGTCCTGAAGGTTTTTTAAAAAATATATTGATTCATCTCCCATCCTTTTAGTGATTGAACAGTCCATTTCTAGGAAAGGAATTCCATTTTTTGATGTTATATATTTGAAGAATTTCATTTTTCTCCTATCTTGGTAAATTATGTTTTGTTTTATCTGTCACATTCAATTCATACCAGGAGAAGCTAATAATAGGACATAGAATGTGAGGATCAAACTATCTCTTATCTTGAAGGACACCGAATAAATGTACTGTAAAATAAGAGTGTAATAATACTACTTTCATTTAGAAAAGGCCTACATATGCAATATTGCTATGTTTGAGGAGGAAATGGCATGGAGGATAAATGAATCCAACCTTTCATATGATTTGTTGGAAGAAGTGAAACTAGTAAACACAAGGACTTGAAAATGGGACATATTAGTAAATTCTACTAGACAGAAGAAGACCGGAATAACAGCACTCTTTATCAACTTCCCTCAGACAATTTAACATCCGGTTACCACAGTAAATCTCAGTTTTCCTTAAACTTAAAACTTTACTCAGCAATGACTCTCAATACTATTCAACTAGATTAAAGTTATTATGGACTGACTACAAAAACAAAGTAAGAGAAAGGACAGTGTATGAAATTTTAAAGAAGAAAGAAAAGAAAATTGAAAAGGAATAAAAACACCTAGGTCATATATTCATGGATTTCAAGGAATGGAAGCCATATTTCATTGTCACAGACAAGAAGGAAGACTCAGACACAACAGATGGTTTGCCATTTGCAGAGCAAATAAGGAAAGCCTTTATATAAGATCTGTGCTTCAGTTTTAAGACTAAGACTTTTCCTTCTGCCTTTCTAAGTTAACAGATGCTTGGTCCCTTTCTTTATGGTTGTGGGAAGTAGTTCAACTCTGTTGACATAATGCCTCTCTATTGCTGCCTTGCCAGTTTCATCTTTAGCACACCTTCTTTTCTATTTTCTCCTTTTCCTCTCTGAACTTGCTGTTATTAAGTGCTTCTCACTCTGTCTGCTTTAGGACATAAGTGGGTCCTCTTCCATTTCCATTTCTTCTTGGTAATACCTTCCTCCTTTTATGTCTGTCACCTAACTGTCCACCTAAGGGGGAGAGATTTCCATTTCTTCATTGTTTCAAACTGATAAGAATCTCCCCAGTTTCACCCCCTCCCTCTTTCAAGACAACAGATAGCAGAAAGGAAGGAAACTATTTTCAATTCTTCTACTTTGTCAGGAACACCCCCCATTCAGAATTCTTCCTTTCATAATCTTTGGGTGGAATAATATCTATCTCTCATTAATCATACAACTATATTTCCCCTCGAAAAACGTCTATTGCCCCTCCATATCAGAATTGGTAGCAGATTATATGTCCGATTGCATGGTTAGTGGCAACTTGGTCTTATACGGGCATTGCAAATTGAACTGCCAAAGCGATATGGCGTGTAAATGTTATCTTTCACCTCCCAAAAAAGCTCAGTAACAAGAAATCTGTAGGAGAGGATCAGGCAGAGTCTGAGGGAGGGGTCAAACATGTCATAAATCATGAGTCCCTGCATGCCCACAAAAGTTCTAAGCCCAGCCCAATTGAATGCATTTTTCCCACTCATTTCCCTTGATTGTTAATAGGTCAGATTTTTGTAGACAGTTTAAACTTGCAATAAATCTTTATACTCATTTGAATTGCTTGAATCTCCTGATTTCCCTGCGCTTGACAAAGCCCTTTCAATGAATCATATACCATATTTTTTGGAGTATAAGACACACTTCCCCCCCCCTTTAAAAAGGATGAAAATGTGGGGACATCTAATACTCCAAATGTAGCTTTTTCGAAGGTTTTCTTCAGCTCTAACAAGGCGCTAGTAAGTGAAGTGACTTGACTCTCAGCTGTAAAGCTTTTTTTCAGCCCTAAGGAGGCGCTAGCAAGTGAAGCAATCTCCGTGCTTTGCCTGCTTTTCTCATTGCTTCTCTCTCCAAAGATCAGTTGTGCTTTAGAAGCTGTTTTTTATCCCCAAGCAGGGGATAAAAAGTGTGCATGCTCTCTCAAAACCAGCAAACTAATGTGCTGAAGCTGACCAGACTAAGGACGCTAGCCAGATGAATACCTGGTAGGCAGATTATTTTTTTCCTATTTTCCTCTCCAAAAACTAAGCTGCGTTTTATACTCCGGTGCGTCTTATACTCTACAAAATACTATTTTAGCTTGTCTCTGCCAGGCTAAGATCCAAAACCATGTTCTACTTCAGTTTCTTTTTCTTCTCTCCACCAGTGGGAATGGTGATCTGTAGAAAGTACCTTATAAAGCTATATTATTAACAAATAGAAAAGAGTTTTAAAAAGTTATTCAAAAGTGCTATTGTACTGTTGTACAATATCATGAAAAATTATGCCAAAGAAAAACATGTGGGTTCATTTTCTTATCAGTTGTAACACTGCCTTTTCCAAAAAGGATACTTTACATATTTCCAAAAAACAATCCTTAAATGTCTGAAATAATATCACTTTTCCATTTTTCAGAAAAAGTCTTCTGACAACCGCCCATACCTCATACAATAATCATTTCTTCAAAGACAGAGTAAAAAAAGTTTTGAGGAATAAGTCAGCATCACATACAAACCTTTAACTTTTAAGGATTTCACCGTGAATCCACCGAAAGAATACTAAAACGCTATTGCAAAAAGATATTAATGATTCCAAAGTCAATAAACTCACATATTTTTTTATTTGTCTGACCTGATGGCTGTCTTTTCAAATACACTATTTGGTTAGAAGAATTCTATTTTCCTGCAGCAATAAGTCAGATAGCAACCAGCAAAGCTATGAAACTGAGACAGGAGGAGATAAATGCTACCTATTTCTCTTCTGCAGCTTTTGAGGTCCATCAGACAGCATTACAGCTGATGCCTCTGAAGAATTTTGGAAGTTTTATTATCTGAAATTTTAATTTTTATCAGTACAAAATAAAGGACTCCACTACTAAAATGTTTCTGGGCACTGAATCCATTTCAAATCTCATTTGGGTATCTATGGATAAATGTGTCACAGAGAACTGGTTTGAAGCTATTGCTTATGGCTACAGTCCTACTGCAAAAATAATTCACTTTCAAATATAGATGAATAGTTACAAAAAGTTTGATAGATAATGAAGATGAAAGCAAATCCCTTATATTTTAGACATTGGTATGGCTGCACATGCATTCTATGGATTAAAAAAGTAATACATGCAACCTATGTGTGTGCATGTGAAATACACACAAAACAACAAATCTTTTGCAGATTTTATTGTAATTTCCTTGATTGTTGTAAGCCGCTCTGAGAAGGGTGGCACACAAGTTTAATAAATTATTATCTCATATTGTTCTGATTTCAGAGGTGAGGATGATTTTGATCCTGTTGGCCTTTCATAAGGCCTTGAAGATCTGCGCCCCCAAATATGGGATGCGTTTCCTGAATGTAGTGGCATCTATGTTGGCATTTTTTTCTCTCAGCTACCATAGATATTTAATTTTGTACTCCGTTGTAACTGTTTTTAATTATTTTATAATTGTTTGCCCCCCAGAGTCACTTGTTAGTCCTTGACTTACAACGGTTCATTTAGCAATCATTTAAAGTTACAACAGCACTGATTATGATTATTTTTCACACTTATTACTGTTGCGGCATCCCCATGGTCACATGATAAAAATTCAGACTCTTGGCAACTGACTCATATTTTTGATGGTTGCAGTGTCCTGAAGTCATGCAATCATCTTGTGTGACCTTCTGATAAGCAAAGTCGATGGGGAAACCAGATTCACTAACAATCGTGCTGCTAATTTAACAATGGCAGTGATTCACTGAGCAACTGTTATAAGAAGGGCTGTAAAATGGAGCTAAACTCACTTAACAAATGTCTCACTTAGCAACAGAAATGTTGGACTCAGTTATGGCCGTAAATCAAGGACTACCTGTAAATAAATATCAATGGAATAGCAATCAACCAGAGGTAAAACTGGGATTTAAAAAAAACTGCTAATGATCATCTAACTCTGAACCAGTTAATGGAACAAGATTCAAAAGAACCTGGTCTTCTCTTCTCTTCTCTTCTCTTCTCTTCTCTTCTCTTCTCTTCTCTTCTCTTCTCTTCTCTTCTCTTCTCTTCTCTTTTCTTTTCTTTCTTCTTTCTGTCTCTCTCTCTCTCTCTTTCCTTTCCTTCCTTCCCTCCCTCCGTCCAGGGGTGAAATCCAATTTTTTCCCCTACCAGTTTTGTGGGTGTGGCTTGGTGGGTGTGGCAGGGGAAGGATACTGCAAAATCTCCATTCCCACCCCACTCTGGGGCCAGCCAGAGGTGGCATTTGCAAGTTCTCTGAACTACACAAAATTTCCACTACCAGTTCTCCAGAACTTGTTAGAACCTGCTGGATTTCAGCCTTGCCTCCGTCCCTCATTCCCTCAGAACAAATGAACTATTTTAAAATGAATATGGGTGTGTGGGTGTGTGTGAATGCGTGTGTGCATGTGTGTGGATTATTTTTCCAAATGCCAAACAAATAAGGCCCCAAATTTATCAAATATCCTTTGAACAAGTAACTCACTATATCCCAGGAAAGTGCTATTTATCAATCAACTCCCAGCAGTCAATGTGCATATGTGACTGGGAAAACAAGTAGGCTTCTATTAAATTGGTAGAATTAAATGGCATGAAGGCAATGGAGGAGTGCAGCACTGATGCCCACAATGCTACTACTAACAGCCTTCTGATTTATTCTCCTATTTTCAAAATGAACCTCCACTTTCTTAAGAGAGGGTTTTTGATAGATTCTTTTCACACTTGCGTGGTAGAGTTATTTAAACCCAAACAAGGTAACTTTATAGAATGTAGGGAACTCCTCCTCTCTCTTTTATTTTTGTTTGAAGCTTTGACTGTAGGCTGGATGAACGCACTTTCCCCATCTGGGCCTGGGAAAGAGGAATTCCACAGGTGAGTTAATTAGGGCAGCCACGGGTTGAAGTCCTGGCGAGCTGCCAGCAAACAGCAGGCTTGTCATCCCGCTTGCTCTGAGTAGAGAAGGAAAGTGACTGATGAAGAGTTTTGTTTTCGCTCCAGGTGCCTGGATTCCTCTTCCTGGGAAGGAAAGCTTCTGTAGGCATGTATGGAGCCGAGCATCTGAACCCACTGATTATTCTGTCATTAGTCCAAGCTGGATGGCATGGGGAGGAGGTAGTGGAGCTCACCCTGTCTGAGGCATCTCCATCTTTTTCTTTTCTTTTCATTACCCCCATAGATGAAACCAGCGGTGAGCCATTATTCTTTCAGTCAAGCTGGAAAGAGCCAAGGAAGATGGAGAGGCTGCCCATTTAAAGAAACAGCCCTCCAAATGTCAATTGGCAGGGAGCAATGGCTCCTCTGAGGAGACTTTTCTGCACTTCAGATTGGTCGTTTTTCACTGCTTTGATATCGTGGAAGAGGTTTTTAGAGCAGTCCTGGATGAAATATTGCTTTTGAGGAAGATACCACAGCTGTTAAATGTGATGTTTTAATGTCTCCCTGGCTAGAATATGCTACGGATATCCATAGCAGGGAGTTAATCGTGAAAGATCTTATTTTCACACGAAATCTTTATCTGACAGAAATCCAGGGTCTTCACATATCCAAGCCTCTTTACAAATCAGGATTTACATGAGCACCACATATTAAATAAAACACGGTATCTTTTCCTTTATTCAGTATCATGTGGCTATTTAATTCAGCTCATGGAAATAATAAAAAGAAATAAATCTGCAATTCTGGGCCACTTGACCAGATTGGATCCCTAGCAAAAGAGAAAATGGAGGGATTTGTATACACGATGAACAAAATATTCTGCATGGAAAGTGAGGCAAAAAGCAATAGGACGCCAAACGTTTGGAGGATATCTGATAGATTTAGCTTGTTCTGATACCTGCAGAGTGATGTATTTCCAAAATTCTCTTTTTTGAAGAAGCTATTAGTGAAATTAGTTATTGAGGTCTTCTTCTTGGCTGTTCTTTCTTTTTCTATTGTCTGTCAATAATTAATTAAATTTGTAGAGCACTCGACTCCCAATGATTCTGGGTAGCTCACAAGTAAAACTGTTTGTACAAATAGAATAAAAACACGAATAAAGAATAAAAGATAGCAAAAGTGACAGAAACCAGACTGGAATGGACAAAAGTAACAGACACCCCCAACCAATAGGGGGCTTCAATGAACCTCACCAAAGGCTGGGCAAAGAGCCATGACTTTAGGGCTCTTCAAAGTACCAGAAGGTTGGGGGCCATCCAGATCTCAGAGAGCAACCTCATCCCAAAGGGCAGGCATTATAACTGAGAAGATGCATTTCTGGGACACCCAATAGATACCATTTTTAAATGAAGGCAATCTGGACCATGAGTGACAAGGACTGTCCAAAGGGCCTCTGGTGAGACATAACTCATTTGGTAATGTAAATCAATCAATCAATCAATCTATCTATCTATCTATCTATCTATCTATCTATCTATCTATCTATCTGCCTCTAAGCTAGACAGTTGTCAATTTATTCAATTATTTTTATTCGCATAAAATGATACCTTAAAATTATAATAAATTATACACACCCACACATACACACCCACACAGAGACATATATATGTGTTCTTACCTAGCTTTTTATTTGCTATCTTCACAACATAAATCCTTTTCTGACATAATGACAGGAGTTTAGCTATAAGCACAAATTTAGTCAAACTGTTAGGAAAGAAAAACGGACTTCACATTTTTTCCTCCAACTTGACATCAATTAAACTGTTTTTTAAATCTAATATCTATAAATAATTTCTCTCAAAAACCTTTAAATCCAGGGAGCAAAAGAAACCACATTCATTCTGCCCTTTAGGAGGTTTTGTTTTTATTATTTGCACTCTGGAATTATAGATAATACTTCTGAAATGTTTCAGTGGAAAGTGACAGCATTCTTTAGTGGAATAAAACGAAATAATTGCCTTCATGGATAATACGGTGATATACGTACCTTAAAGAAAAAGAACGGCAAGATACCAAACTTTGTGCAGAATTAGATTAATGAATTTGGACTCCTACCATCAGTATTACTAAAAGCAATGACAAATATTATGAGCTTCTTAGATAGGGCCGAGAATTAAGATAAGTATATGCAAGAAAACTTAACCTAGATACAGTAATTCAGCTCAAAACCTCCTATCTTAGTTTTGGGAATTGAAGCTTGTCTTTACATCTCTAATGTGCCCAGCTATATTCCATTATACCAATCAACCCAATAATTAATGATATTGGTATTCATTAATTCAGAAGTGCTTACTAAGCTTACTACTTATTTAAGCCCAGCTTTTTACTAAAAATAAAACAGTTTGAAGAACTCAAAAAGAGTATTTAGGTAGTATGTGACATTTCAAATATTTTACAAAGGGAGTGTACATCTTTTTTCAGATTCCCCATAGTCCATATTAACATATATTCTCACTTTCCTCAAGCAAAAGATAAGGCACAGAGCAGAAGTTGGAAAAGAAAGAGAGCATATTGTGTAGTAAAGGTAAAGGTTCCCCTAGCACATATGTGCTAGTCGTTCCCGACTCTAGGGGGTGGTGCTCATCTCTTTTTCAAAGCCAAAGAGCTAGTGCTGTCAGAAGACATGTGGTCATGTGGCTGGCATGACTAAATGCCAAAGGCGCATGGAACGCTGTTACCTTCCCACCAAAGGTGGTCCCTATTTTTCTACCTGCATTTTTAAAGTGCTTTCGAACTGCTAGGTTGTCAGAAGTTGGAACAAGTAATGGGAGTTCACCCCATTACACAGCACTAGGGATTCGAATCAACAAGCTCAGCATCTTAGCCCCTGAGCCATCCCATCCCTATATTGTATAGTACTGTATAGTAAGTATGGGTCTCTACTGCAAGCTGTAGTATATACTTACCAATGAAAAGAAATATCAGAAAACTCCAACTCTAGTGAAGAGCCTTGTTCCACTTCAGACACCAAATTAAGTGAGATTATATATAGTTCTATAACTGGATCAACTAAATCTGAAAACCCTCTGAAAATCAAGATACCAAGTTTACATCAAATTTAATAGGGCATCACAGTCTGTGGCTACTGTACCCAAGTACTAATTCAGATCTTGGAGTAATTAAAGAAGTCAGTGATACTTTCTATTTCAGAGCAAACACAATAATCAACTGGACAAGAAGTATTCAAAAGCTCCAGTTAATCTCCCAAGAAGCTTTCATACAGTCTCGGAAGCCCTCTTGTTAATAGGATTATGCTCAAGCCCTCAATTGCTTTGATCAAGTTGTATGAAAATCTTCAAATATGTGATTGCTCAACTTGGCATTCAGGTGTTCAGTAGGATAGATTTATTGTTTCACTCAACAGGACAAAAGAAACATGCATGTTGAATTTTAGAAAGATAAATCAAGTTTTTATCTAACCTTTTGAACTGTTTACCGTCTGAGGTTTTCTTGGTAACTAGCTTCCCTTGCACCTTGTTGCCTCGGTTAAAAACAGGCACACCCGAAAGAAGAACTTCTAAAAAGATTTAAATACCTATGAAGTTCTTGCTACAGAGAGATAGATTTTTCACAAATTCATGTGTCAGCAGAGATAGGCAAACTGGAAATTACCTCCATGGAGATTTATAATAGTGCCATGTGAGTTTGGGGATTTATTTCACTATTCTAAGTCTTTTTTAATTCCTTAGAAGAAAGTCCTGTTCTCAAATTAATACAGATCAATAAATTACAGTCACCCTGTCTGATTTTTAAAAAATTATTTGTGTTTATTTATTTGATGGGGCTCATATTCTACTCCAATTCAAAGGACTTTGAGTGGAGAGGACACTGCAAAGCATTAGGGGCCGATGATGCAACAGTGGCAGTTTCTACTTGTCCCAGCACCCAAAATCAAAAACAAGACCTAACATCTGAATATCTAGAGAATTGTGTCTTCAATTGTCTGTAGAACAGGGGTGTCAAACTCGCAGCCCACGGGCTGGATGTGTCATGCACTGGCCACGCCCCAGTTTAGCGAAGGGGGGAAAAGTCACGATGTGTCATGTGAAGACAACGTGACGATGCGAGTTTGACATTGTCTGCTGTAGAACATTGTGACAATAGCCACCTCATCTCCATTGCTCTGAATTTGTGGGACCAAGATATAGGGAACTCATTTATTCCTAATTTCAAAAAATACATTTTTGCATCAGTTTTATTTATTTTTTATTTATTTGTGTATTTGCTTTAGAAATAAAAATAGCTTAAATTAAGAGTATATGGATGTGTGTGTGTACGGTATATAACAGAGGTGTGTTTCAGCAGGTTCTGACCAGTTCTGGAGAACCAGTAGCAGAAATTTTGAGTAGTTTGGAGAACCAGTAGTAAAAATTCTTACTGGCCCCACCCCCATCTATTCTCTGCCTCCCAAGTCCTTGCTGATCGGGAGGAAATGGGGATTTTGCAATATCCTTCCCCTGGAGTGGGGAGGGAATGGAGATTTTACAGGTTCCTTCCCATGCCACACCCACTAAGCCATGCCCACCAAGCCATGCCATGCCCACCAAGCTACATCCAGAGAACCAGTAGTAAAAAAATTTGAAACCCACCACTGGTGTATAAGTGTATATATGTGTATGCACATGTGCGCACAGATGCTTGGCAGTTGCTTTCCTGAACAGAAAGTGGAAGGGCACATTAACTGGGGACAATATGATAGCCTGCAGTAGCTTATAAGTAGGTATGTCAGTCCAGAGAAGATTTTCTTAAACCAGCTTAGAGTCAAAATGGCATCAGCACAGGAAAAGGACAACTTAAGGTCGCAATGCAGATATGCCCATAATTTAAATATATAAATGCACAACTTCATAATTTTCACATGTACGAATCTTTATTTATAAGATCTATTCCTTACCTCCCTCCAAAGGTTCAAACTTATTAAATGGGCCCAAATGGATATCACAGAAATGCTAAAATATTAATGGGGCCATTGTATGTTGAGGTCAAGTACAAGCAAAAGTGGAAGTCCAGTCGTAAAAGGAAAAAACCATTCCTGCTTGTACACAAACACACTCAGATAGAGAAGGAAGAAACATCTATCACTATCACTATACATTCCTAATTTGTCCCTGTTTGGTTGCTTCACTCAGCTTGCCAACACTGAATAACATTTGGGGTGAGTTATTGTGCAAGGTACACTCAATAAATATTGTAGTTGAATTGATTGAATTGCCTGGGAGCACTTAATATAGTTAAAATAGAAAATGAAGAACATAGTATGAACTTGAAGGATATAAGCCTGATACAGAAAAAGAATGAACAAGAAACCTCCAATTCTGTTTACTTAAATATGAAGATACAGCACTTTAAAGGATAACTTGAATAATGCTTATGTTTCCATTCCTGATGATACATAGCACTGCAGAGCCATTCATAATGAACTTGATTTAAAATAGCAAATAAGCAGCTCTGAGGCAGCTTTCAAATTATGTTTCTTACAAGCATTACCCTGAAAGCTTTCTTTCATTTTCTGAGTTATAAATTAGATTCTAAACTACTTTTCCTGGTCATCCTCTTCTCCATGGATCAGCCCTTTCTAAATTATAGCCACATATACCGAAAATGCTATTTCCAGAAAAGAAGAAAAAGAAATGGAAAAAAAGGCCAATTGGATGTTCAATCATATTGAATATTTGGATCAGGAAATACTGATAACTTCATATTATATACTGCAAACTCCGGAATTTAAGATTTTAAAATTTTAAAAGAATTAAAATTTTATTTTACTAAGCTTTCGTCAGCCATCTGCTGACATCATCAGCAATGTAATGGTAGTTTAATATTCTGACAATGTCAGCAGATGGCTGACGAAAGCTTAGTAAAATAAAATTTTAATT
>WNWU01000053.1:7032128-7045110 GCA_012654045.1 Ptyas mucosa | reverse complement strand
ACACACACACACACACACATCTCCCTATGCCAATGTCAACTTACTAGATCTTATGAGTTGAAATTGCCTGGCAAAGAAAGATATCTGTTTGTAAAAGGTATTGGATTATCAAATGGAATATATGTATTTATGCATGTATTTATTGCACAAATTTATATGGCTGCCCATCTCACACACATACAAAATGATTCTGGGCAGCTTATAAAAAGCTATAAAACAACATACACAATGATGATTCAGGTAACCATCAAAAGACTCCATACCATCTGTGAACTCTCATAATGAATCACTCCCCCCTGATCCATCAACACCCTGAAAACTGGAAGAAGCAATTTCCATAAATGAACTCTGGATAACCATTCAATTGTACTATGTTTCTCATCTACATACTTGGATGTTCTTTCTTTCTTTCTTTTTTTTAAGAAAAGTTGTTCTTGTATGGTCATAAACACACCAACTGGCTACTTCTAGAACTTGCTGGAGATATATATATATATATATATTTTCAAAACTAGACCAGGTCACTTCTTGCCTCCAGCATTGGAATTATTTGAGGGGAAGATTTTAGTGCACATTCTTTATGGTTCAGAGCTTTGAGGAAAATAGAAGATTTGGAAGCTTTTTAAAACAAATGTTAAAACAAGGATAAGCATCTGATGCCCTCTAGATGTTTTATACTTGAATACCCACCAGTTTCTGGTGGCATGATCTCTGCAAGCAAAGACTGTGGCAGCTAGAAGCAAAATATCTAGAAAGTCCTGGTTTTAAAGATTAATTCTGGCACTTTCTTGTAGGACATGAATCCATTTCTATTTGGGATTTACCATTGCTTTTTATTACAGTAAATAAAGCATTTTTCTCTCATTTGAAAACTGAAATATACCTTGATCAAACTTAGATGTCATTGGATCAACTAATACTGTTGTCTTCTTTGGCAAATAAATAGAAAAAATGTTACAGAAAATTTTGGAGTACATAGATAACTAATAGGAGAATTCTTGAATCAATTTTCCAATTCAAGAATAAGCTCATCCATTTCCATGCTCTTGCGCCATGTGAATGATGGAAGACTGAAGAATTGTAACTCAAAATATCTAGAGAGCATCAGGATAGCTTCTTTGGATTTTAGACACTTCACATATCCAATGATACTAATGACTGAACAATTGTAAATTCTTAAGAAACGTGTGTGTGGGGGGGGGACTACACTGCATACCTTAAATCCCTTTTAATTAGGCAGTTACAGCAGAGAAAATAAGGAAAATAGGATTTTCAGAGTGTGAGGAAAGGCACTAGCTACAGGTACTCTATTTATTGTACATGTTACAATAATTGGTAATTCATGTTTTTCAGTCTTGCACTAAAAGCACTTACAAAATGTTATTCTATAAAAGATATGAATGTATGAACAGAATAGACTAGAATAACAAGAGTTGGAAGGGAATTTGGAGGTCATCTAGTCAACCCCTGCCCAAGGAGGAGACCCTAAACCATTTCTGACTAATGGCAATCCAGTCTCTTCTTGAAAGCTTCCAATGATGAAGCTCCCACAACTTCTGAATGCAAGCTGTTCCATTGGTTGATTGTTCTCACTGTCAGAAAATTTAACCTTATTTCTAGGTTGAATCTATCCTTGATCAGTTTCCATTCATTATTCCTTGTCTGGCCTTCAAGTGCTTTGGAAAATAGGTTGACCCCCTCCTCTCTATGACAGTCCCTCAAATATTGGAACACTGTGATCATGTCTCCCCTGGTCCTTCTCTTCACGCAACTAGCCATGCCCAGTTCCTATAATCATTCTTCATATGTTTTAGCCTCCAGTCCCCTAATCATCTTTATTGTCCTTCTCTGTACTCTTTCTTGAGTCACAACATCTTTTTTATAGTGTGCTAACCAAAACTGGATGCTGTATTCTAGGTGTGGTCTTACTAAGGCTTTATAGAGTGATATTAGGACCTTATGTGATCTTGATTGAATCCCCCTGTTAATGCAATTTAGGATTGCATTGGCTTTTTTTTGGCTGCTGCTGCACATTATTGGTTCATATTTAATTGGCTGTCCACTATGACCCAAGATCCCTTTCACAGTTACTATTATTAAGTCTGGTTTCTCCCAATCTATATTTGTACTTTTGGTTTTTCTTGCCCAAGTGTAAGGCTTTACTTTTCTCTACATTGAATTTCATTTTGTTATTCATTGTGTTCAAGTCTGTCAAGATCTATCTGGATCTTGAGCCTATCTTCTAGGGGATTGGCTATTCCTACCAGGTTAGTATCATCTGCAAATTTGATAAGTTTCCCAGGGTCTAAAATTTGGCACGACTCACTTAACAACTGGCTTGCTTAATAACAGAAATTCTATTCCCAATTGTGGTCGTAAATTGAAGACTACATGTAGCCCAAACAATACTCCATCTTTTTTTTAGGAGGCTAACTATTAACAAGTGTCAGATTCATATAAAGGTAGCAAAGCACAATCTCAAATCTTTCTGGAATGATCTCCTGTCCTACAGGTCAGCGGTCCCCAACCTTTCTGACTTTGTGGACCGGGAGTGGAAAAGAAGAGATGGTTCTGTGCAAGCAGCTGGTGTGCACGCTCATGCACACAACTCCATTTGCATGAGCAGCGGGCACACACATCTGACACTCACACAAATGGAACTTTGCACACAAGTGGGTGGCCCTGCTGCTCGCACAAGTAGAACTGTGTGCACGAGCGTACTCACCCACTGCTTACACAGCCTGGTTCCGAAAGGGCCATGTCCTGCTACCAGGCTGCGGTCCAGAGGTTGGGGACCTCTGCTACAGGTACAGATTCCCTCTCATGGAAGGATATTAATGCAGTGGTGAAATCCAAATTTTTTTGCTACCGGTTCTGTGGGCGTGGCTTGGAGGGCGTGGTGTGGCTTGGTAGGCATGGTTTGGTGGGCATGACAGGGGAAGGATATTGCAAAATCTCCATTCCCACCCCACTCTGGGGCCAGCCAGAGGTGGTATTTGCCAGTTCTCTGAACTGCTCAAAATTTCCGCTACTGGTTCTCCAAAACCTGTCAGAACCTGCTGGATTTCAGCCCTGCATTAATGGATTTTTATTTCCCCCCTCACAGGGGTGAAATGCTCCCAGTTCTGACTGGATTTTCCAATCCGATAGCGATGGCGGCGGGTGGTTTGGAGAACTGGTAGCAAAAATCCTTGCACCCCCCCCATGCCCAGCCGCGCAATCATCAGAGTCTTTTTTTTACTTTTAAAAGCATTTTATTCACAACCTCTTCAGCTGAAAAGATGCTTTTAAAAGTTAAAAAAAAAGCCTCTGATGATCGCGCGGCTCAGCTGGGATTGTCAGAGGCTTTTAAAAGCATTTTTTTCTGCAACGTCTTAAGATTGTAGAAAAAAATGCTTTTAAAAGTAAAAAAAGAAAAAGTTGGCCACGCCCACCCAGTCACATAATTCCCCCCCACCAAGCCACGCCCACAGAACTGGTAGTAACAAATTTTACATTTCACCACTGCCCCCTCCCTATATTTGTGTGCTTGGTTTCCTAGTTGTTAAGCTATTTCTTGTATTGCTTTAATATTTCACCACCATACTTAGGAAGTTTAAATACTGTGACTTTTAGGAGCTGCAGTCCAAGTTCTCTGGAAAGCACCAGCTCAGGAAAGACTACTTTATGTAATTGTTGCAAAGATTTGCAAAGAAAATCTGGGATTTTTTCTCAAGTAAAAAAAGTTGAACCCTGTTCCTCCCTCTCCCCTTCTCTAGTTTTAGATATCAACATCAGCAAGTTCATTCAAGATGAGAAGGTAGAATGTAAAACATCTTATGAAAGTTATGGGGGGGGGGAATCTACAAAATGCATTTTTTCAAGATTTGTTTTCTTCACATGCCTCCGATTCTGCCCTGCAGTAACTGAAGAAAATGACCCCTACATATCCAAAGGTGCTGAACCCATATTCCCCAAAGCGTGAGCAAGATAATGTGGTCTGAACTCTGGATGAAGCTAAAAGGCCAAGTACCTCATACTAAAGCAGTAAAGAAGATGCCCATCCTTAATTTAAGTATCAGTGAAATACAGCAGTGTAAATGGCAGAATATAAGAGGTTATTGCTGGAGTGAATTCTATGCATACGAATCATTTCCTTTGCATGATTCCTAGTCAAATTCAAATATTCCCAAAGCCCCATAAATATGTCATTTAAATGAACTATTTGAAAATAGCGAAAATGAGAATGGCAGTTAGCAATCAGAGAATTCCAATTTATAAATCACATTTTCACTTATTGTGCTGGTAATGACTGTTTTACCCCTGAAAATGCAGCAATCATTCAAACAGTATATGGGTAGTTGCCGAAAGCAGGACTGGAAGAGAAGCACAATTAGGGCTATTTTATTCCTGTTTTGTACGGGATATTGACTTTTAAAATATGTACCCTGCACTTTGATTACCTAGAGGGTTTGAAACAATGGATCTATTGGCTTGTTCAGGATGGTGTAGATTCTTGATTATTACTGAGCTTTCTCCTCTTGTAGTTTAGCACACATTGAAATCCACATTATGTTCTTAAACTTCCATACAGCATAGTTCTAAGAACTTTTGCTGTTGTTCAGTCACTAATTGTGTCTGATTGTTTGTGACCCCATGGAGCACAACATGCCAGGCACCCTTATCCTCTACCATCTCCCAGAGTTGCCCAAATCCATGTTCATTGTGTGGATGACACTGCCTAACCATCTATCTCATCCTTTGCCGTCTCCTTCTCTTTTTGCCTTCAGTCTTTCCCAACATCAGGGTCTTTTCCCCTCTTCTCATTTGGTGGGCCAAAGCATCTGAGCTTCAAGCTTCAGTACATGTCCTTTCAAAGAACAATCGGGGTTGATTTCCTTTAGAATTAAAGTTGTAAGAATGAGAAAAGTCACATTTTGTTCAATATTAGACATGAGCTTCTTTTTTTTTAATATCCCAATGAAAATTAGGTCTACATGTTCTGGGGAGTCTTCCTGTTTGCTCACTTTGTTTCAGAAATCATCCACAACTAATCAACACTCAAAAGAAAAAAAAGATCTCCATTACTAGAAAACACAATATTATTTCCTCTTTTTCTGTTGTTTGTGTGTGCGGGCTACCAGGAAGCAAGGAAACCTCTCCAATATGTGTGTCCCATGCCTTTATATTAACACATATAAAAATGAAAGGGTCAGTTGATTGCAAATATGCTATTTTGAGCTAGAGAGGCCAAATAAGTTGAATAGATCATGATAACAATGCAAACAATCATGGCTCTAATCATAGTAAGTGCAGGATTGAGTGTCCTGCACTTACTATCTCATAAAGAGTCTTTAGGTTTTCTTTTAACTTTTTTTTTTAATTTGATTTATATGCCGCCCTTCTCCGGAGACTCAGGGCGGCTTACAATGCGCTAACCAATAGCCTTCATACTTTTGTATATTTAACAAAGTCAGCTTATTGCCCCCACAAACTGGATCCTCAATTTAGCTACCTTGGAAAGGATGGAAGGCTGAGTCAACCTTGAGCCTGGTGAGATTCGAACTTGCAGTAATTGCAGGCAGCTGGTGTTAATAACAGTGTGCTTTAGTCCACTGTACTACCAAGGCTCTTCAGCAAGTTGTTCATGAAAGGAAAGTTTTAAAAATCATACTAATTCTTGGGTACGCCCAAAGAAATGGTTGAAACTGAACTTACTTTTTTTCACAGACAAATTGTTGATATACCAAAGGTCATGATACTTATTTACTATCTGAAGAACATTATCATTTTCAAAATTTTACTCTCCACTAGATATTCTCTCACTCCGTCCCTTCCTCCCTCCCTTTCTGTCCCCCCCCCCCACCTTCACCCATCTTGACTTCTACAGAGAGGCATTTTTATATTAAAATCTTGACGCTTACTTAATACCACTTTTTACTAGTCTACCATTTCAGGGGCTTTAGGATTTACTGAATAAGCTAATATTCCCCAGCCGTAACTCAAGAGCTACAGTAAGCTCAAAAGATTGAGGCTAATATCATGCTTAAGAACTTCAAATCCACTTAAATATAGAGATGTTATTATCAAATGTGTGGAGATTTGTGACTGCAGCTAGTGTATAATTTACTAGTTTTGTTTGGCGCGTGGGATGACAATCAGACAGATAACTGACATATGCATTTCCCCCCCTTTTAACAGTAGGTTGCATTAAAGTTAGGGATATGGAGGTGGAAGGCCTCGAAAAGCAGTTGTCAATTTATTTATTGTTCCAGATCTCATCAGGCCTTTATTCATTCTGCTTGTACAATGCTATTACTGGGGTTTCTTTTCTAAAAACAGCATGTGGCATTTCAAGAGAATATCTCTTTTGTTCAACGGAAAACAGTACGAGTTACAGTCTACTATTTGTAGCCCAGGTAATCTGGAAGGTACTACAAGATATCTGCAAACTATCTTTTATGTCCAGGACTCATGGAGTGAGAGAAATTGGAAAAAACATGCACTGCCCATGTCTCATCCACTGGAGCCCTAGATTTCCAGGAGCAATATATATATATCTCGTTTGGCCATTCAAAATAAGTCCACCCCTGCTTTTGAGATTCAAATGTATTAATTAAATATTATTCAGAAGAGGGAAGCTGCTAGGAGAGCAATTGTGACCACACAATATGTGTCGAGGGATCCAGGGAACTTTAGAATTTTATGATTATGGAATGCTTTGTGGAAACAGTCTTGGGACACAGGTAGAAGAACTGCAGGTTATAGAAGGGTCAAACAAGTTGCAACTGTGTCCCCAGAAGAAATGGGGACATGGCAAATGTTTCAGAATAGAATAGAATAGAAGAATAGAATTCTTTATTGGCCAAGTCTGATTGGACACACAAGGAAATTGTCTCTGGTGCATAGGCTGTCAAATGTACACACAAACAACAAAGTAATAGATCACAGACAGTGGTGGGATTCAATTTTTTTTACTACCGGTTCTGTGGGTGTGGCAGGGGAAGGATACTGCAAAATCTCCATTTCCACCCCACTCCAAGGAGAAAGATACTGTAAAATCTCCATTCCCTCCCCACTCCACTAACCAGCTTTCCAGCTCCGTTCTCCTGTGCAGGGCAACAAAAGGAGACCCAGCCGATCAGCTGGGATTCAATCAGCTGGGACTTGGGAGGCAGCAAATAGATCAGGGAAGGGGCCAGCCAGAGGTGGTATTTGCTGGTTCTCGGAACTACTCAAAATTTCCGCTATTGGTTCACCAGAACTGGTCAGAACCAGCTGAATACCACCTCTGATCATAAAGCATAAGATACAAACAAACTACCAGTGATAAATCATAAGATACCAATAGGAGAAGGAAGAAGGAAAGATGAGAATGATAATAGCAATATAGTCCTACTACATGGGTAAATATCTTTAGGCATAAGACAGTGCTGTGGGAGTTAGGGTTTAGCAGAGTGATGGCATGGGGGGGAGGGAATACTACCTTTGTGTCTAGTTGTTTTGGCACACAATGCCCTTTAGCAGCATCCTGAGGGGAGAAGTTGAAACAGTTTATGTCCAGTATGTGAGAGAATGTGAAAAGGGACCCTCCCTAGTTTATTGGGCTGAAAAGATGAGGGAGAAGACATATATTTCAACTGAAAGATTGTTGTCAGCCTCACGTGGTAATCCAGACAAGAAGCACCCCAAGAAGTACTAACTCTGATTTTACTATAAGGCAGTGGTGGAATTCAATTTTTTTTACTACCTGTTTTGTGGGCGTGGCTTGGTGGGCATGGTGTGGCTTGGTGGGCCTGGCTTGGTGGGCATGGCAGGGGAAGGATACTGTAAAATCCCCATTCTCTCCCCACTCCTGGGGGAAGGATATTGTAAAATCTCCATTCCCACTCCACTCTGGGGCCAACCAGAGGTGGTATTTGCCGGTTCTCCGAATTACTCAAAATTTCCGCTACTGGCTCTCCAGAACCTGTTAGAAGCTGCTGAATAGCACCCCTGCCATAAGGTTACATTAACAGAATATTGCAATTCTGAAAGTAGATCTTTCCCCCTCTCACTTTTGCAGTCCAAAAAACGAGGATGGGTCCCTTCTGAGACACTTGTTAGCCCCCCCCCCCCCAATGCTTCTGTGGACTCAGTTACACTTGTGCATCATTGTCTAATCTGCGGCTCTTACTCCTGTTCGCCCAAATTCACTCCTGCATCACAGGATATTAGGAGTCATACAAAATGGGTAAAAACAGCCCTTCAGTAATTCTGAGTTTCCAGCTATACAGGTAATCCTCGACTTATGATCACAATTGACCCCAAAATTTCTGTTGCTAAGGGAGATATTTGTCAAGTGAATTTTGTCCAGTTTTACAACCTTTACACACGGTCGTTACACACGGTCACTCACGCCCTTGTCACCTCTCGCCTGGACTATTGTAATGCTCTCTACATGGGGCTCCCCTTGAGGAGCACCCGGAGGCTCCAACTGGCGCAGAGTGCGGCCGCGCGGGTGGTGATGGGAGCGACATGGCGCTCCCATGTTACTCCTCTCCTGCGCGAGCTGCACTGGCTCCCAGTGGTCTTCCGGGTGCGCTTCAAGGTGTTGGTTACCACCTTTAAAGCGCTCCATGGCTTAGGACCCGGGTACTTACGGGACCGCCTACTACCACCAATAGCCTCCCACCGACCGGTACGTTCCCATAGAGAGGGGCTCCTCCGGGTGCCGTCGGCCAAACAATGTCGGCTGGCGGCCCCCAGGGGGAGAGCCTTCTCTGTGGGGGCACCCACTATCTGGAACGAGCTCCCCCCAGAGTTACGGAGGATCCCGGATCTTCGTGCCTTCCGCCGTGAGTTAAAAACCTTCCTGTTCCACCAGGCGGGCCTGGCCTAATTCTTCCCTTTTCCCCTTCTGTTGTAAAATAATTTAGAAATTTTAAATTGTAATATTTTAATTTGGGGGTTTTAATATTGTAAATTGGGATTTTAAATATTGGGGCCAACGTTTAATTCGGTTTTATTTGGTTTTTAAATTTTGTATATATGTTTTTTATTTATGGCTGTTCACCGCCCTGAGTCCCCTCGGGGAGAAGGGCGGTATATAAATTTAATAAAACTAAAAAAACTAAAAAACTAAACTTTCTTGCCACGTTTGTTAAGTGAATCACTTCACTTTATTAATGTGGTAACAGCAGTGGTGGGATTCAGCCAGTTCGCACCTATTTGGGAGAACCGGTTGTTAAATTTCTAAGCAGTTAGGAGAACCGGTTGTTGGAAGAAATCTTATTTTGTTTTTTTCCCACTTTACAGGGCTAATCCTGTAAGGAAGGCAGGAAGGAAACATTCTGGTGTTATTTCTAGGCTAATCTTTATTGCCTTGCTTACAGAAACTGCCTCCCTGGTTAACCTTTATTACATTGTAACAGCTAAGGCGAAGCACCCATTGACATGAGTGATGTTGAGTTGGCCACGCCTACCCAGTCACATGACCACCGAACCACGCCTACCCAGCTGATCATTAGGGTAGAGAACCGATTGTTAAATTATTTGAATCCCACCACTGGGTAACAGGGTTGTTAAGTGAATCAGTCTTCCCCATTGACTTTGCTTACCAGAAAGTCACAAAAGATTGCCTGACCCCGGAATACTGCAATTGTCATAAATATGACTCAGTTGCCAAGCTTCTGAATTTTAATCACATGACCATGGAAATGTCTCAACGGTCGTAAGTGTGATAAATGATCAGGGATCCCTTTTTTCAATGCCATTGTAACTTTGAAAGGTCACTAAATGAACTGTTGTAAGCTGACGACTACCTGTAGTGCAGGGGTGAGTTCTAAATTTTTTTACTACCAGTTCTGTGGGCGTGGCTTATTTTGTGGGCATGGCTTGATGGTCATGTGACAATTATTTAGGATTTAGCAGAGGTACTGGTCTACCAGGCTTTTAACTGCTTGCAGAGCTGTACCGATCTACCCATTTATTTTTGCAGGCACCGATCTACCCATTTATTTTTGCAGGCACTGGTCTCCTCATTTGTTTTCTTTTAATACTGATCAGCTGTAGGGCGGCCCTTTGAAGCCCCGCGGCAAGAGTTTAAACAGTTTTTTTCCCTCTAGCTGATCAGCTGGGACTCAGGAGGCAGCAATAGATTGGGGGTGGGGCCAAATAAAAGGTAAGATTAACACGGGAGGGTGTGGGGGGCAGGGGGGGCAGAACCGGTTCGGTGACATCATATTGTCACCGCTACCAGCTCGGCGGAACCGGGCCAAACCGGGAGGAACCCATCACTGCTGTAGTGTGATAAGAGTTAAATTTCAAATACCACATCTCTTCTTATTACCACGGCATTGTCAGGCACAGTTTAACACTGCCATTGCTTCCCTTAAGATAAAAGTTAATACCTTTTGAACCATTTTCCTCCTGCCTGCTCCAGCTCCATTTTTTTGGGGGGGTGGGTGGGTGAGTGGGGAGCATAAGGCTGACAGTGGAATGGAAATGGCAACCCACTCTACCCCACCAAAATAAATTGCAATATACGATAACTCCTTCTCCTCCCTCCTTAAACTAGCTTTTAAGCCCTTAATTTATAGGATTGATCTTTTGTTTCTTCCACCAAACCTCATTAAAGTATAATGAGAAAATCTTTAGCAGAAAGGTTGGAGCAAATATGCTGCTGCCAGCATATTACTCTTTGCAATTGCTATTCCCCTCCTCCCCTTGCCATACTTTTGATGATAGTTGTTTTTCTGGCATGGGATTGATTTTATATAAGTTTCCAGAGGGTTTTTTTTTTCTTTTCTATTTCTGTAATTAGATTCAAGCTATATATGCAAATTTTTCAAAGCCAATGGCACATGAAATTCAATGCAGGAGCTGCAGTGTGGTGAGAAATATATCTTGTATCATCACAAGGTAGTTCCGGTCATAGAACTATTTGGTCAAAGGAAAAGTAACTGATCAAGTCATCTTTTAGAAGGATCAACAGAGAATGATTTTGTTTGGAGCCGTGACAGGAAAAATACTGACTTCTCTACTTTTTTTTTTAAATTTGATTTATATGCCGCCCTTCTCCGGAGACTCAGGGCAGCTTACAATGTGCTAACCAATAGCCTTCATACTTTTGTATATTTATACAAAGTCAGCTTATTGCCCCCACAATCTGGGTCCTCATTTTACCTACCTTAGAAAGGATGGAAGGCTGAGTCAATCTTGAGCCTTGGTGAGATTCGAACCTGCAATAATTGCAGGCAGCTGGTGTTAATAACAGGGTGCTTTAGACCACTGTACTATCCAAGGCTCTTTTGGAGCTAAATCCCGACCTATTCTTACTTCATTTTACAAAAGTGTTGGCCACATTTCCCCCCCCCCCCCAACTCAGGAGTCACACTATTACATGAAGCCCTAGGTGATGTGACAGTGTCATTCTGTTTGTTGTCTTCTTTGCAGGGGTGAAATGTAAAATTTGTTACTACCGGTTCTGTGGGCGTGGCTTGGTGAGGAGGATAATGTGACTGGTTGGGGGTGGACAACTTTTTTTTAAAAAAAAAACTTTTGAAAGCATTTTTTCTAATGCTTTGAAAAACCTCTCCTGATCAGGAAACTCATCTGGGATCATCAGAGAGACTTTTTAAAAAAATACCTCTCTGCAGATCAAGAAACTCAGCTGGGATCATCAGAGACTTTTCAAAGCATTTTTTTTACCACCTCTTCGGCCAAGAGGTTGCAGAAAAAAATGCTTTGAAAAGCCTCTGACTATCCCAGCTGAGCCGCACGATCATCAGAGGCTTTTTTATTTTTACTTTTAAAAGCATTTTTTCGTCGGAAGAGGTTGTAGAAAAAATGCTTTTAAAAGTTAAAAAAAAAAGCCTCTGATGATCCTGCAGCTCAGCTGGGCATTGGGGGGGAGGGGGCACAGGGATTTTTGCTACTGGTTTTCCAAACCATCCGCCACCATCGCTACCGGTTCGGGTGATCCGGTCCGAACCAGGAGCATTTCACCCCTGCTTCTTTTCCCAATATTTTAAAAGCAATATAACTGTACGTATACAGGTAATTCTCAATTTACAACAGTTCGTTTACCAGTAGTGACTGTTCATAGTTACAATGGCACTGAGAAAAGTGATTTATTACCATGTTTCACAGTTATGACTTTTGCAGCATTCCTCATGATCAGGTGATCCAAAAATTCAGTGGCTTGGCAACTGGTTCATACTTATGACCATTGGTGTGTCCCGTGATCTTCTTTTGCTACCTTCTAACAAGCAAAGCCAATGGAGGAAGCCAGATTCACTTTATAACCATGTTACTAGCTTTTCAACTGCAGTGATTCACTTAACAACTGTGACAAGAAAGGCTGTAAAATGGGGCAAAACTGACTTAACAAATGTCTTGCTCAACAACAGAAATTTTGAACTCAGTTGCGGTCATAAGTTGAGGACTACCTGTGTAGTATCTTGCCTTTCTCCTGCAAACTCTGACTATCCCAGAGTTTGATGTTCATGGAGTTCTTTTGTCAGCTCTCTAATAAGGGCTGTAAAAATCCAAATGAATGTGAGATAAGAGGGGAAATGTAATGTTTTTATAACTCTTTGTCCAGGGAGGATAGACAACTTTTATGTAGGATTTCTCCTCCAAGGCTCAAGTGCAGTGGCAAAATTCTGTGTCGCTGCAATGTCCACAAGAAAAAAATTGGTTACAGAATTATAGATGTCAACTGGTGCCAATTTTTTGGAGAGATCTATAACAATTTTTGGAAAAATACATTTACTCACATACTTATCGGTTCTCCACTCAGGTAAATTAGGGAGTGACCCTAACGGTTTGAGATCATGTTATAGATCATAACAGGGATGTTATTATTCACGATTAATGTCAGTATTATTTTTAATTTATTGTATGTCTATTGCTGGTCGATGACCACAATAAAATTTATATTCCTGTCCTGTCCTGTCCTGTCCTGTCCTGTCCTGTCCTGTCCTGTCCTGTCCTGTCCTGTCCTGTCCTGTCCTGTCCT
>WNWU01000053.1:7018767-7032118 GCA_012654045.1 Ptyas mucosa | reverse complement strand
TCTATTCTATTCTATTCTATTCTATTCTATTCTATTCTATTCTATTCCTCTTTGATGCCATTTGGTGCTCATCTGTATTTCTACACACCAGATCTGGTAGACTCTGGTTTTATCTCATTTTATCCCTGCAATAGGCTATGAAATAGCTTGAACTAAGGAAGAGAGTGTCCCAAAGTCATCCAACAGTCCATGACCACTTAGGCTTTTCAATCTGAAAGAGCCTGATCTCTGACACCTTAACTGCCATGTTTACTGCCTTGATGCGCTACGTCGTAAGTATGCTGAAATTTATACCTTTTTCATTAAACAAAAGATACAAGAAATTGCAATGATTTTTGGGAGACTGAATAAAAGGCCGTCTGATTCAGTTCGTGTGCAGCAGTAAAACAACACACCAGCTGCAGTTTCTCAAAGCCCAGCAGTGGTGAAGGGGCACCAGAAAGTCCCTTTGTAGGAGGTTAGCATCCACCCCTTTCCTGGAAGAGTGAAATATTTTGGGAAATATTAAAAAGGCAAAATATTATATTTCCCTGGATGAGAAATGGATAAGCATGTTTTGAAGCAGCTCCCATCTTCCTGCCCCCACCCTTTGTCAATGGGTCATTAAGGCCTGGGCCAGTCTATTCTACATAACAAAGATCTACCTCCTTCAGGCAGAGCCATAGTAGGAATTGCCAAAGATCCAACAAAGACCGGATTAGCCCTCTACACAATAGCAGCAGAAACTCACCACATGTGACCTGGGAAGCATGTGACCTGAGAAGCACATGTGACCATCAGCCAGCAAGGTTAGCTAAGACCCCCACCCCCTGGAAGTCTGACAACCAATCAGGAAACTCTTTTGGGGGCCCAGGAAATGCAAAGCCAGAGAGAGCATAAAAACCTGAGGATTTACTGTATCTGCCCTTTTCTGTTCAGGAACTCAAGCCATGTGATCCTGTCCACCATTAAACCATCTTTCCAAGCAGTCTCCATGTTTCCAGTGTCTTTTTCCCCACTTGGAGCAGAACCCAGAAGGATATTTCTTCCTACACCTTTAAGGGTGCAGCAAGGATTGAATCCTGTAGGTAGCATAGCCTAAGTGACTCCACCCCAGAGAATAACAGATGATAGTACTGCCAAGAATTGTGATAATAATGATAAATATTATCATTATAAAGGCAGTATTTATTGATTTCTTTGTTTAGTTGCTGCTCATCTCGTATCCAATGACACTTACGCTGGATATAAGTAAGTAAGTAAGCAAGCAAGCAAGTAAATAAATAAATAAATAATGTTCTTGGCTACATCGAGCAATCACACTGTGGCAATTTATAATCAGATAGGATTGAAATTCAACTAAGAAGGCAGGTAGAAAGCTGGGCTGTGTGCAGTCACATTCAGGTTTCAGGAAGAAAACAGAGAAGGTGACATCTTGCTTGGCAGCCAAGGTGAAGCACCAACAGTGTCAACACAGATAATGCTAAATTTGAGACTTCAAAGATCCAGAGCCAGAGGCTCCCAAAGTCCAGTCCGAGAGGCAGCCATAAGAAACAAGAAGCAAGTGTGAAAGGCAACTATCCAATGGCATGCAAATTCAGGAAAAAGGGGTGAGACAAGCTGACACGAGTTGTAAATCCTGGAATCTGAGACAGAGCAAGGATACATCAAAACAGCTACCAGGTGAGAGAATTGTTTCCAATGGTCAGCAAAGTAAATAGGTAAGGGAATAACTCAATTATGTGTGCTGTCATTCTTACTTGCCATGTAGCTGACCATATTGCCTTTGTTTTGTCCTTCAAAGTTCCTGGTGCTTCCTGAGCTAGGCAAGTCTTAGGATCTTTCCCCTCATTATTTCAGTCTGCTCCAGCTGCTTATTTCTGCTTCGGGTGAGAAATCCCTTGCTGGCTATTGAGGCTGACCACTGGTTAGATCAGGCCCTTCTTCCTCTGATAAAGAAAAGTCACTGAGACCATTTCAGGTATCAGGAATGAGATGGAACTAAGAGAATCAGATCGTTTCTCTTTTCATTCTTGAAAACATGCTATGACTAGCCAGATCTGTACATAATTCCAGATACTTTTATCATTGTCTTTCTAAAGCAATAAAAAAATTGCACATTCTGAAGGAAATGTCATTAATATCAGTGCCACTGAAACAATCTCAGTCTTATTTCTAAATTTACCATGTTGCGGGTTCCAAAATCCAGATGACCAGCAGATGGCAGCAAAACATTAGCATTTTCAGTAACATTTTGCCATCTGCTGGTCAGCTGGAGTTCGTATATCTTGGGGTTTAATTACTTATTTGCCATTTAAATCATTGGTTTTCTTCATGTAACACATGAAGTACACGTTTTTACAGAAATAAGCTTAATTCATTGCTAGAACATATGTTTGTGGGCTTGATTTCAAGGTTCAGACTTGACAATTGTATATAAACTTTCACATTGTACTTTTTCCCCAGATCCATAAAAAGACACAAAATCTAACAGGATTTGAACCAAAGGACAATAACAGATTATTTCAGTTACCAGAATTTATTTCACAATTTGCCAATATTGGTCCTTAGTAAACTTAACTTGCCTTCAATTTTGGAAGCCTATCCTGAAAGCTTTAGGTGAATCTTCCAGAAAATGGCATCTCATTTGCTTTCCCAGTTGGCTTTTCCGGTTGTAGCCATCAGCATTTCAGAAGATAATTTGAAACTAATTATCTATTCTCCCAAATGTCTTTCTGCCATTCTTCTAGGTAGAGGGTTATTTAAATTATGTTTTAAAGCTTAACATTATTTATTTATACAATTTATTTTGTTTTAATTCTAAATGTCACTATTATTATTAATTACTGTAAGCAGCTCTTAAGATCACGGGTTAGAAAAATGGAATCAAACCTGCAGAAAAGAGAAAGGATGAAGAGATACTAACCCATACATTTGCTTTTGAGCCATTAATACACATATTTTTTATCTCTTAAGAAGAAGAAAAAGTAAAAAAAAAATCAAACTAGATGTTCTGGTTTGGTGTGAATGTGCTCACTTACTTTCTTATTATCAGTATGTTACATTTGACCATTTTCTTGCTGCACAAATGTATAGGATAAAACAGAAGGGTTCCCCCAACACCAAGGCATTATTACACTTACAGCAATACATAGGTTGATGATGCTAGAGGATGGTTGGATTAGGGACCCAAGGTCAATCTTGGTAAATAAGAAATGAATGAGAATTGACAAGATAATTCTCTTCAGCATTTATGATTTAAACCTTTGAAGGGATAGAGCTGCCTTCTGCCCTTTCAATATACATGTGGAAGAGGAGGACTACATGAGGGATGAAATGCATAATGTTTTTATGCTGTGAAATTCAATCTATATATGATAGATGTTAGCAATAACTTGCTTTGAGCCCTTGGGGCCAAGGCAGGCTATAAATCTAAATAAACACTCCGTTGCTTGCTTCATTTTATTGTACCCAAACATAACACAACTGGATAAATCAGACTTTCTAAACGAAAAAGAGGTCACCAGTTAGCTACAAACCAACACAAGCTGTCTGGAGAACGTCCCAAACTAATCTTGCTAATTCCATTTAGAAGGGCCTGAAAGTATTTAATTTGTCATTAAGCATTTCATCAGCCAGATACTCTGAAAAGCCATTGTGTTACATAGACAGATGTTTGATTTGTGATGTAATTTCCTTGGTTACACAAATTGTTTATTTATTTATATCCCACCTTTATTATTTTTATAAATAACTCAAGGCAGTGAACATCTCCTTCCTCTTCCTACTTTCTCCACAACAACAACCCTGTGAGGTGGGTTGGGCTGAAAAGAGAGAATGACTACCACAAAGTCACTCAATCAGCTTTCATGCCTATGGCGGGAGTAGAACTCGCAGTCTTCTGGCTTCTAGCCTGGTGCCTTAACCACTATGCCAAACTGGCTGTCCGATTAATAGTATATCCTCAATATATCATTCATGCAATCTTTACCACATTTTGCTAGCACATTTTGAAATGAAGGGAGGAATGTCAAAAGGTTAACTAAGATTTTTTTACATTAAGCAAAATATATATACATATATAAGATAGACCAGTGCAATTTCCCCATCGACTGCCAACACCCCCCAGCTAGCCCTAACTCATCGAGAGCTATCCATGTTTCCCCCTTATCCTTCTTTCACTAGCTATTAAGAGATTTCAAATTTTGGACTTCTTTCCAAAGTAACCATTGGTTGCTCACTTTGCTGTCAGCATACTGGCCACAAGGACAAGAGGGAAGTGGGAAAGAGGGCGGGGAGACACCCCCCCCCAATCTTCCCTGGCACCTACATCAGTAGTGGGTTCCTCTTACCTCTGCTATCAGTTTGGAACTGAGAGTACGTGTGCGTGCTTGCTTCGCTCATGCATGGCGCTTCTCTGCATGTGCAGAACCTTCTGCACATGCGTGGAGTGTCTGTGCTGATGTCTGGGAAGGTGGGTGGAGCCTCCCGCCGCCACCGCTACCGGTTTCCCACTACTGGGGCAAACCGGTAGAAACCCACCACTGACCTACATACAATCTATATGTTTCTGGGGAATGAACCATTTCTATACTCTCTCTGCATTCCTATTTTAGCATTAGCTAAGTGACTAAAATTTCCTCCCTCCCTTCCTTCCTTCCTTTCCTTCCTTCCTTCCTTCCTTTCCCTCCCTCCCTCCTTCCCTCCAGAAATCAATTAAACGATAATGTTCATGCAGTAGGTTTGGGAATTAAATGTGTCTCATGGCTCAATTAATTTGAGCAGAACTGCATCAGTATCTGAACTAAGATTTAGTCAGCAAACAAACAAGTTTATCTGAGGTCATATAATCAGCTGTTTATGCATAGGATGCATAAACTTATAATAATTAAAACAATAGAGGCAACGTGGTATATTGTAGTCACCAAGAACTTATTAATAGAGGGGAGTATTTCAAATGGAACAAAACTCCAAAATTAATTAGCATTAAAATTAGGTCTACCCACTGAAAGACAGATGTGCTAGCTGAAAAGTGGTTCTTAAATTATTCGGTTTGCATAAACGACTCTTCCCAGCATGAGTGTAAAATGTTTTGAAATATCTCCGGTCATTTTTATGGTTTAACCAATGTCTTCTACAAGATGTGAGTCAGAAGAAATCCAGCATTGTCACTCCCCTTTGCAGGAACAAAAAAGAAATAAAACAATGCTGGGAACTGCGGTTGCCAAGCAAGACTCATTGTAAAACACAACATAGGAGCAGGGAGTGTGAGACACCAGAAACTAGTGTCACTGCTACATTTTTTAGGTGTGCAAGATGAATGTCTGCAGAAACTCCCGGGGTAAGAAGTCATATGAGGAAAAAAATTGCACTTCATAAAAAAAGGAATGTATTTTTGGAACTGGAAATTGCTGTGGCCAAATTAGACTGCCCATATTCTAGACTAAAATATTGTATTATTTGGACATAAACTCAAATAAACAAAGGTCATTATGATCAAATAACCTGAAATAATTGCATTCTACCAGCAATATAATTCTTACAAGTCATATTTCCTAAAAGAAGATATGAGCCCCAAATCCCTCATCCTTTGTATCTGAGCAGCAAGATCAATCCTGAAAGAAAATTAATTTTGTTTATTTAGCCTTTCCGCTCCAAAATAAACGAAAAATAGAAGGGCCTCTTGCAGATCAAGAATATAACATGTTTTACATGCCCAGATACTAGTAATGTAGTACACAAGCTGAAAAATAAAACCAGTCCACCATAAACCATTCATAAACCAAGCACTATGTAGCCAAAAGACAATGAGAAGATGAGGCAATGTCATAAATTACATTTGATTGTGAAAAAGGTGATGGTGACCCCCAGTTTCTTTAAGGTTTTAAGAAAGGATTAGACAGATTCATGGGTGATCCTGTCAGTGGCAACTGGACATGATGGTTATAGATATCTGCAAGTGCCAAGCTGGGTATGGCTCTCAGTACTAATTGCTGAGAAACTACAAGGGGTTATTGCACCCATATTTTCCCCAGAGATATTTGTTGGACACTTTAGAGAAGAGGATGTTTGATCTGCTGCAATCGAGCCCTTTTCATGTTCTTATCAAAGGATTTTGTAGATTATTTATTCAGTAACAAAGTTTCAAAAATAAAAGGTTATAGTTAAAAGGGTCTGGTTTTTCAAGGGAATGTTGAGCTACGCATGGCAGCCTTCCAGCTGAGAATAATGTCCCCCCCCTGTAGGAATGATTGTTAAGAGATTTGGAAAATCTGAACCAAGAAAGGAAAACATCTCAAATGTGGAAGAAGATGGGACATCAAAGCCTGCTCAACATGGACCCAACTGTTTTCTACCTTTTTTTTTTTGCATAAACAGAAATATAGCAGATATTTAAGGAGCTTCATGGTAAACAATTCTTTCCTGTATCTTGTACCAGGGAGCTGGCATAATCACACTTCAATTTAGAGACTACAGAGAAGATGAGTCATATATTTTCTTTCAATTAATTGTATTTCATGTTGTCCCTTAAGTCTTCCCCCCACCTTAACATCATCGTAGTTATTGTTATCCTCTGCATTTGATTCAATTAAGAAAAGCAGTAGGAGGCAAATGCAATTCAGAATGAACCAGGAAATAAAGAACAATTTCAGACACTGGGAGCTTCTGAATTTTAGAAGCATAACGTCGCTCTTAGTTAGACGTTAAAGACACATACAAAGGCAGGCCGAGGTGTTGTCGAGGTTCAAGTGTGCAGAAAGGCAGGGTTGGTTTTTCTTCAAGGTCGTTGTAAACTTTGCAGATTTCAAAAGATAGCTAGCCTGTATCGGGATTTATTTCATGCTAAGAGCGATAGGGAAGCCTCTGTTAATAAGGAGCTGAATGATTTCATTCCAAACCCATGCATGAGTGTGAAGTTTCAATAATGAGATATAATTAATAATTCAGAAAAGGAGGACTTAAATATATTGATGTACCATTCCATATTTTTATGCTGTGGGACATTGGGGTGAAAAGGGTGGGTCAAAATCAGCAAGATGGCAGACGGAGCAAGGATCACCCTTGTATCTGCATCACAAGTATGTTTAAATGGGGCAGGGCTTAAACCGTGATCCTCTGACTGCCATTTTAACATTTTTTTTTACATCATGTCCTCCAATTCCTATGAATATACTTATGCCAAAATGAGCTGCCATTCATTAATCAAATCCAATTTTATGGGAGAACAAATCAGGCATCAAAGCAGATCAAAGATCAGTGGAAAGAAAGAGAGACTGGAACAAAAGCTGTGAAAGACAATTGAAGTGAAGAATAATTGAAATATAAAGACAGGGGTTGTCTCCTCACCAAGTTTGCCTCTAGGAACTGATAAATCTTTCATTTAAAGAGAAAGACAGCACAAGCTGGTTGCAGTTGAGATGGCATAGCATGGGTATGACAAGACTCAAGCGATTAGATAACCAATGAAATTTTTAGAGTTAAACTTTTGGGTCTCTTCTTCCTACTGGATTATGATATGAAAACTCCTGATGTTACAAAACTCCAAAATCTACCACAGTGGAGATATAAAAAAGTTTATATCCAGATATCACACAGACACATGTATGTTGATGAGGGGACAAACATCAATCCAGTTATTTGCAATTCAATTTTCTCTTAATGTGAAGCTTGAGATATATTAAAAATAATAGAAAGAATTCACAAAGTTTGGGACAAATCTTGATCTATATCTGTATTCAGTGGCATAAACTTTTGGTTTAATGCAAAGTATAACGTATCCAAAACTGAAAATTCCCCTCAGGCTTCTAGATTATAAGAAACTGAAATACACAAATGCTATTTTATATATGACTCCATGTAATTTGAAATAACTTTACTGAGGATGTGAACTCCTACAGTTTGCCGTCATATTGTGTCTTCTTCAAGAGTTGATAGCTATGCCTCTGAAGAACTGCTGCCTAATAAAAAAAAATAAAATACAAAATAGCTTCCCCAAAATAGCACTTACTATTGCAATTGTCCACAATGAGTCTTTTATAAACAAAAGGAGGGAGAGATAAGATTCGGGTTTTTGGAAGCTCCATCCAATCCAGATTTTGCTGATATTGTTATAGTTAACTGTAGATTAAGTTTATTGTATAAGCTTCCTAGAGTTCAGCTCTCATAACACTCAACAGTATCATGAAAGAGTTCCACAAATATGGTTTGTAGAACATGCAATAATGGCTCACTAAACAGGTAACGTGAAGTCACATTTTAGAAATCTATATTCACAGATGAGGCTTACCTGAATTAAAATAAATCTTATTTTGGCTTTGCCTAATGTGTGGATCCAAGTCATGTGAGGTTTTAAAGCTAGACACTTCTAATGCAATTCTTTTCCTTCATTTCATAGAAATTGAACTAAAACATTATCATAGACTTTCTGAGTGGTGTGATCATTCAAGAACACTCCACATCGTCACAATTCTTAGCCAATCACATGATCTTCACTATGACTAGGATAGCCCATTATAGAATGTTTGATTAAATTAAAAAAATTACAGCAATAATTTTATGCAAACCTAAATTAATACATCAAAATAAACCATGGTAGAGGTAGTCCTTGACTTGCCACAATTGGGACCAGAATTTCCACTGCTAAGCAAGGAGGTTTTAAGTGAGTCACACCCAATTTTAGAACTATTTTTGCCACAGTTGAGTGAATCACGCTTTATGAATTGAACCTAGCTTACCCCATTGACTTTGTGTGTCAGAAGCTAGCGGGGAAGGTGGCAAATGATGATCACATGATCTTAGGATGCTACAATCACCATAAATACATGCCAGTTGCCATGTGCCTGAATTCTGATCACATGACAATAGACATCTGTGATGGTCATAAGTGCAAAGATTAGCCGTAAGCCACCGTTTTCTGTGCCATTGTTAACTTCAATGGTTGTAAGACTGAATGGTTGTGAGTCGAGAACTGTATATTTTTAATAACCTTATTTATTCTCTTTTTATATGCAAAATACACCTTATTCACATGCAGTAAAAAGTAAGTTTTGATATGTTTTTAAGAAAAACAATTCTTGACAACTGATCTATCCACATTAACGATGGCTAAAAATTGCCTCTATTAATCTCAAAGCACCGTATATCGTGTGTTAATGCCGCTGTGATATTTATTTTCTCAGTTCAGTATTTGATTAATCTATTTTTAAAAGTCACTTAATTGACTAAACTACCTTTAATCTGTTGACAGTTAAGGCATAAATGAGATGCTCTTCTACGTACTGTCAGTGATAAACTGCCACTTCATCATACACATTTATGTATGTCTGCTCTAATCCTATTCCTTTATGTGGCTTGGTTTGTTCGCATAGAATTCTGAATTAATGCTTAGAATGCAAGTCTTCAGCTGTCATTTGCATATAATACAATTAAAGCAAATCTGATTGCTTATTTCAAAAAGCTGCCAAAGGGGGGTGCAGTATGCATGTAGGGATAGGAGTGCAAGGACAGAGGTCATGGAGGAAACTCCTTCCTTGAAAGAAGTGGGAAGGTGTGGCTGCCTTGATATGTATTTCCAGCATAAGAAGATTTATTTGGGCAAAGTGGTGAAGGAAGTCACACGTACTGTGAGAATATGTGCCTTTCCAGGATTCCACGCACCTTCTGTTGTGATCCAGTATTTTTCAATGTAGTACAAAGTTGTCTTTTCCCAGGTGGGAATAAATATTGGATTGAGTGGAAAAATAAATTGGGTTGTTGTTGTTGTGATTCTCCAAGAGTTGAAGAAGAGGAGGAAGGGATTTTGGCATTAAAGTCTTCACAGCCGCTACTGTTGAAAATGACAATCCATTTCTATTTCTAATTCAACAATTTTTAGTCTAATGAAAAGAAGGGCGAGGGGTGACATGATGGCAGTGTTCCAATATTTAATGGGCTGCCACAAAGAAGCACTGGTCAACCTTTTCTCCAAAGCACCTGAAGACAGGACAAAAAGCAATGGGTGGAAACTAATCAAGGAGTGAACCAACTTAGAGCTAAGGAGAAATTTCCAGACATTAAGAACAATTAACCAGTGGAACCACTTGCCTCCAGAAGTTGTGGGTGCACAATTGTATTTAAGAAGAGATTGGACAACGATTTGTCTGAAATGGTATTGGGTCTCCTGCTTCAGTAGGATGTTAGACTAGAAGACCTCCAAGATTCCTTCCAACTCTGTTATATTAGATGTTCCATGTTTACAAGCTAATAGGACTAAGTAGGGGAGCTTCAAATCCACCTTCATATCTAGTTAAGCTCTTAACTTCTCTGGATAAAAGGTCAGAGTTGAAGGGCAACAAATACAGGATGTATAGGATGGAATAAATACAAGGAAGAAAAAGTAGTTCAATTGATATGGTACCTGGGATAAAGGAATAAAAACAAAAAAATGGGTGTAATATATTTGCACCATTCTGAGGAACTTAGTTGGAGTGCTCTCTACTGATCACAGAAGATAAAATCTATTGGAATTCCCTTCTCCAAATATCTTCCTCTTAGATTTATTGATTAATTAGAAGAATTCAGAAACTTTCTGCTACAACTTACGGTAGTTCTTCTACCACAAGGGCTTCATTGTTATTAACATCAGCTGCCTGCAATTATTGCAGGTTCGAATCTCACCAAGGCTCAAGGTTGACTCAGCCTTCCATCCTTTCTAAGGTAGGTAAATTGAGGACCCAGTTTGTGGGGGCAATAAGCTGACTTTGTATAAATGTACAAAAGTATGAAGGCTATTGCTTAGCGCATTGTAAACCGCCCTGAGTCTCCAGAGAAGGGCGGCATATTAATCAAATTAAAAAAAAAAAAATCTGACCTTTCAATGCTGACACCAGAATTTATTTATTTATTTTTACTATGTGATTATGTATTGCTTTATGACTTTATAATATTTATGATATTTCAACATAATTTAATTTTTGGAATTGACTGATTGGATGTTGTTGGTTGATTATAGTTGTGATATATAAATATCTACAATTTAAAAAGCTGGGAATATTTCAAAGCATTTAAATTCAACAGCTACTTACAGTAAATCACCATTCAGTGTCAGATGGCATTAGATTCTTCTTCAGGTACAGAGAGATATTTCAACCCCCTCTCCATTATTTTGTATAACTTATTCTAAACTGAGAAAGAATTTGGGCACTTAAAAGCAAAAAAGCTTGCATTCCCCCCCCCCCCAATGACTACATAAATAGATGGGCAAAGAAGATTTCATTAGTTGCATAACTCACCCAAGATATGACTTAGCTGAAATTGCCTATTTAATTTTTTCTTTAAAAAAACAAAACAAAACCATTTGTAGTTAACAATTTAGAAATACACGCTCCTTTTGCTGAAATACTGTTTTGGTTGTTTAATGATGACAATTTAAGCAGAATAATCAGGTTTATTAGTATAGCTTAAAAGCCTCTCCTGTGAATCTCCGGCAACAGCTCTAATGCTGGGAAAGGAAGAAAGAAAGAGAAGAAAAGGACAAATAGCAGCAAAGAGCATGGACTCCATTACACTGGTGATGGGTGGACTGTTAACAGAATGCCATGAAGAAAATCTACATGGTCACAAGGAGTTAACACCAATTTGATGGAACATCGTCGATCAATCTGTGATAGAAGCAACAAGGATAACACCATAGACTGAAAGGTAGGAAGTTTCAAACTTCCTCTCCCAGAATCCTCTGGGTTTATGCTCTCTGGAAGTTCTTTCTTGCTTTAATGTACTGTAGCTGCTTACTAATTACTGTTGCAGCCAACACCTTTTACCTGACATTTTCCTCCCTATCCCTAAGAAATAAGGAAGAAAAAGATCCCACAATCTGCATATTTTATTGGCGAGTAAAAGAACCAACACACACACACCACATACATGGTAAAAACAAAATAATTTCCATAGTATATCCTTTTTGAACTATAAAACTTTTCAGTGGAGCAAGAAGGATGTAGACGCTGTGTATCTGTCTGGAGGATTTTCAGGGATACAGAGTAACAGAGTTGGGAGGGACCTTGGAGGTCATCTAGTTCAACCCCCTGCTCATGCAGAAGACCTGTACTAGGGATTCGAACCACCGAACTGCATACCTTTTTGATCGACAGTGTCTTAGCCACTGAGCCACCTAGTCAGACACAAGCATAGGATGAGAATTATATTGAGGATTGACAAACTGAAAGGTAAGGAGCAAGGGAAACTTGAGGGTGACACCACCAACAGGGTAGAAAGAATATAGCAAGGAAAACCAGATATAAGTTGTCAGGAGGGATGGCATGGAATGTACTCCAGTTTACCAACAGTCAAGTGATACTGTCTTAATAGCGATAGATTATAATATGCTATATTTTACTTATATGGTACATTAGTACAGATGCAGTACCTGTCAGCATAGAAAGTGATTCTAATAAAGAAGCAACTTGGTAAAATTAAGAAAATATCAGTGTTTACTGCACTACACATGGATATCAGTTCCCTAACATGTAATTCTATAAGAGTTACCGGATTTGCCCAACAAAAATCTGAATGGTTATCAGATGGCAGCAAACAGATGGATAAAAGTCTGCCTCTCTGCTACCATCTAGTGGCTGTCTAAATTTTTGAAGCCAACAACTGGAAATTGATCACTCAAACTTATCTAGCCAGCCATCCACCATCTAAGAGCCATGATGGTGCAGTGGTTAGAATGCAGTATTGCGGGCTAATTCTGCTGACTGGTGACTGCCAAGATTGACTCAGCCTTCCATTCTTCTAAGGTCAGTAAAATGAGGACCCAGGTTGTTGAGGGCAATATGCTGATTCTGTAAGCCACTTAGAGAGGGCTGTAAAGCACTATGATGCAGTATATCAGTCTAAGTGCTATTGCTATTTCCTTTAACTACAGTAGCATTTCACCAACCTTGTATTGTCTCCTCTTTAAACTGAAATTTAAATTAAACCCCAAAGTATAGGCTGAATGTGAAAAATCTGAAATTTGTAGAAGCAAACTTCTAACTGTGTGACTCAGTGGTGGATTCCTCCCGGTTCAGCCCGGTTCCACCAAGCCGGGAGCAGTGACGCTATGACATCACCGAACCGGTTCTGCCCCCCCTGCACACACCCCACACTCCACCCCACATTATTCTTACCTTTTATTTGGCCCCACCCCCAATCTATTGCTGCCTCCTGAGGCCCAGCTGATGGGCTATAAGGAAAAACTGTTTAAACTCTTGCCGCCAGGCTTCAAAGGGTTGCCCTACAACTGATCAGTGGTAAATGTGGTTTGGTGGTAGACCGGTGCCTCCAAAAACAAATGAGTAGACATTGTGCCTGCAAAAATAAATGGGTAGACCAGTGCCTGCAAAAATACATG
>WNWU01000053.1:6964127-7018757 GCA_012654045.1 Ptyas mucosa | reverse complement strand
GTGCCTGCAAAAATACATGAGTAAACCAGTGCCTGCAAAAATAAATGAATAGACCAGTGCCTGCAAAAATAAATGAGTAGACCAGTGCATGCAAAAATAAATGGGGAGACCGGTACAGTTCTGTAAGCAGTTAAAAGCCTGGTAGGCCAGTACCTCTGCTAAATCCTAAAGAATTGTCACATGACCATCAAGCCATGCCCACAAATTAAGCCATGCCCACAGAACCGGTAGTAAAAAATTTTAGAACCTACCCCTGTTGTGACTGAAGATTACAGTTGAGAACTATTGGATCTGCTGTGGGCTGCTATAGTTCACTATTAGTGTCTGTTACATGCAGAGACTTCAATAACGGAGAAGGAAAAAAACCATATAGAATAGAATACAATTGATTCACCCATCAACCATCTTGATGCATTGACATAAAATCAAATCCACAATTCTGCAGGAAAATGGGGGCTGTCCCAAGATGCTGCATAGATATGCCTGCAATTTACCGTCTCACTTTTTCCCCCCTCCTGTTTACCCAGGTATTTTTGTTCCCTGTACAGATTTGCTGTAAAAACCTCTGGGAAAAAAAAATACAAGGTGGCATTACTCTCCAAATTTGTCACTCATCCAAATTGCTTTAAATGTGGGGATTATGATCTGCAGCTGGAGGAAAAGAAATCAGTTGACACTACAGTTACTTCATGAAAAACAATTGACAGAAACAGTCACTCTACTTTAAAAAAAAAAAGGCTCTTTGGTTACATCTCCCTTGCAGTTGTCAGGAGCTTTTGCCTTCTGCCAGAGAAGAAGCCCTGAGAACCTCAAAGCCTGGTAGTACATATTTCTCTTTCAAAAGGAGATGTGTCAGTTAAATAATTCATTCCATATTCCTTCCTCTTATGAGATAGAACCCCGAACCTAAAAGGGTGGGATAGACTGACATCTTTTCCCAAAGTGTTTTTAAAATTCTTATTTCTTAAAACCAGTACAGTTCCCTTCCCTTCAAATCAAGTTGGGAATCACGCTTCCCTAACTGATTTGATCTACTAGATTTACATTCAAAGGCAAATGATCTCTTATTTATGTTGGAGATACAACATTGAGACAGTCAAGCTCACCGGGCCTTCCTTGAGAGCTCACCTTCAGAACTCACTTTGGCCTCATTTTTATGGAAAGAGGGTTAAACCAGGAAGACTCAGGTGATCATTTTTATCATCTTAAAGTACGGAGCAAAATGCTACTGTTGGATATGGATGCACTTGGATGGGTGTATACTTTGAAACGAAAGAGACAAAATGTAAGTTGTCTTTTCAATTGCAACACCTTACCTGGTGAATTTAACTGGTGAATCTAAGCCTATTAATGTCCATGAATAAGATAGTTACAAATTATATATATATATATATGTGTGTGTGTGTGTGTGTGTGTGTGTGTGTGTGTGTGTGTGTGTATAAATGGCTGTTTGTATGTATGTATGTATGTTCCAGCATAACTCTGGAACGCCTCAAGCAACTTCAATCAAGCTTGGTACACAGATGACTTACTCTTTGGAAAGAAATACTGTGGGGGTAAGACACCCCTAACATCCCTCGGAGTGTGTGTTCTGTTAAGATACAGCCTGTTGTGCCTCAAAATGGCTTCTACTGGACTGCCTTAAAATGGCTTCTACTGTACAGTATAGTGGAGTAGCCATGGTAATGGCTTCACAATACTCCACAAGGGAGCTCCCTCTGGTAAGAGGGAAAATCAAACATTAGAAATTACGTTTGGTCCGGACATTTTCAACAAGACTTTGATTATTCTTGAGGACAAATGTATGCCACGATCAATAAAACATTACTGCAACTCAGCTTGCCTGCACCACTATGAGACTGACACGACATACTTCACACATATTACATACGAGAAAAGAACTACAACGTTGAACAGCTTAGTGCATATATCGCAGACAAGAAGCCACTTCTAAATCAAGATCAGAAAAACGCATACCAAATGATCATGGATCAGCTAGCAAAGCAACAAGGTGGTATCATTTTACTTGACGCTTCTGGGGGCACAGAGAAAACATTTTTAACTAATTTAATTCTTGCCGAAATCAGGGCCCCAGGTGAAGATGCTCTTCCTGTCTAATACAGGATTGGTATAAATAAATACCTGGGCAACTCCGGATTATCAGCTCATTAAAAATAAATCAATGTTTCAAATTTCATTTCTTTGTCTTTAATGATCAACATCTGGAGATAGATTCTCAAGATCTATGAAAATACTCAAAGAGATAGCGCTCTCTCTCTCTCTCTCTTTCTCCCTTCCCCCACTCTCGTAAATCAATTTGTGAATGGGACCAAGAAAAACAGATCCATCCAATTAAGCAAAAGCTCATATTCTGAGCTTTTAAATTCTGTATTTGAATATACGTTACATGATGCTTGTGATGTTAAATTAGAGTTACCATCTTTTATTCCCCTCTTCCCCATTCCCCCTTTTTTTCCTCTTGTTAAAAGCTGAAGAGCTGACAAGTGTGGCTTGTTTCCCACTGGAAATACTTACTGAATTTGGCTGGTGCAAATGAGTGAGAATTACTTTTTCTTTTCTTTTCTTTTCTTTTTTATTATTAAGAAACGAGAATGCTTAATACATATGTACAACTTTCTTCATGGAAAAAACATTTTTAAAATGTGAAAATTAGTGAAATTGGAATTTTTATTTTTGCATCTTTTTTTTATTATAAAAGTTTTTATTGGTTAAAAATAAACAGTATTATCGCTTACAATATGTGGAATTTTCATTATCCTTTTACAAAGATAATATATATTTACTTTTTTTCCCATACAGCAGATCTTCCCTTATTAAAATTTCAAATTTAACAACCGGATTTATGCAAAAATATCAGTTCAATATCCAGAGTAATATTAAAGTTTACAAAAATAAGAGATATCATAAAAGGCACAAAGTAATAGATTCCTCTCACTTTGTCATTTCTTGGTTCTAGATCTCAAGGTTCTGGCCTTAGCACCCACTTCCTCCCTGACCGCCACGGCCTTGCCCGCCCCCGTTCCTTGATCATCTAATACCTCCCCTTCCTCGGTTCCTGTATCTTCACCCTCTAGGAGGGTCTTATGTTGCTCCAGATATGCCTGGGCCTCCATCACACTATTAATTTTCTTCCTACTGCCCTCCCTAAAAATCATCAAACCTTCCGGCATCAACCACCTGAAGCCAATTCTCTTAAGGTACAATTTACTTGATAAAAAATAATAATTTCTTCTTAATTCTCGTACCTGTCTAGGGATCTGCTTCAGAATGGTGACCTCCTGTATATCAGCGCCCCCGATCTTTGAGTTCTCAGTATTTCATCTCTCGTTTCCCTTCTCACAAATTTAATGTGGACCTCTCTTGGGACACTATGTAAAATTGCATATTGTGAGTTTACTCTATAAACTAGATCCATATCCCATCTCATAAAATCCAAACCTCTTTCAATAAATTCACCCAACAATTTAACCATCACTTCTCTCAGATCTTCCTGGTCCACCTCTTCCACATTTTGAAACCTGAGAAAATAAGACATTCTATCCAGCTGCGATGTTAAAATTACATTTCCTCTCATTTCTTCCCTCTTCTGGATTGCCCGCACCTCCCCCTCCAAGCCTCCCACCTTTTTCTTATTCTCCTCTGCCACCTGTTGAACAGCAATTAAATCTTTTTTCATAACTACCATTTCAGATTTTATTTCCAGTTGTCCTTTTTGCAAGTCATCAAGTTTATCAAGTTTCTCATCCAATTTTGCCAATTTCTCCAAAATTTTTTCCATGTCACCTGCAGCTGGTCTTTGTCCTTTAGCCATCTTACAGTAGTAAAGAATGAGAGGTCCTCAGGTAGGCACAAGCATCCAGAGAGAGAAAATTCTCTTAAAAATCAGCTCTATCTCCTCACAATCCACCAGAGGGCGCTCACAGGAGCAACGAGTCCGGCTTGTAGAGTAGGTCAAACAGGAAACCAGAGGTGGGTGATGTCATCAATTATGTACAAAGAAGCAGGAAATCAGGCACCAGCCATGTTTCACCAGAAGGAAAGAGTCTTCCAGCCTCCCTTCCCGAATTCTGCCTCCACCATTCTCCACAGAAAATCAGCCAAGTAAGAGGTCTCCTTATTTTTTCTCCCTGTTTCTTCTCAACTACGGCGCCCTTCCCAGTTACAAGGGGGGGGGAGAAACTTCAGCCCCCACCTCTCACCCGCAGGACGCCTCGTCGCTTCGCCAGTCAAAGTCTCTCCTTTTCTACTTGTTCTCCGGCCTGCATCCCTTCCTCTTCCGATCGCCTCTTTAACTGCTGCCTTACTTTCAATATACACCGGGTCCTACAGGCATTTGGGCACGGAACGGCCTTGGATGGCCGCTGCGTGCTGCCCACACTCGCCGGAGCCTCGGGCACACCAGCATTAGCCGCCCAGCCCCTGGAATTGAGGCAGGGGCCCCCTGGTGAGCCGCCCTTAATGGCGGATACCCTAAAACCAGGGCATCCATCCCCGGGGGGCCTCCAGGCGGGGGGATTCAGACGCTGGGGCAACGAGTTACCCAAACAACGTCTGCTGCCATCTGGAGCCGGAAGTCGTCTCCTATTTTTGCATCTTAATCACTCTCTGCATGCAACAGTTTTCTAAACTTATTTATTATCTAGATATAAATTTAGAAGAAATCTCTCTAATAGAAATGCAACATATCTCATCGTAGTTTGTTATGTCGAGGTGAAATTATTTCCTGCAATGTGTCTGTTGTTGGACACTACTGTTAATGTTAGTTAGTTAGTTGTTAGTGGAAAACTTCTAGACTTCTTTCTTTTTTCCTTAAAAAAAAAACTTTTAAATTCTGGATTGGAATAGACAACCCTTTAAATATAGGACACCTTCACGTAGAGGATTATAGTCTGGCAGCCTTTCAGTGAAAGCTGAAGGATTCTCCTCTAAAGTAGAATGCAGAGCCATCCAAATATCAGTAATATATATGATTCAAAAATCATATTATGCACAGACATTTCATATCAACTGTCATTACTTCAAAGGCAATGGCTTTTCTGTATAAGCACTTTACACATTCACCTGGGAATTATTATGTGCTAAGAGTGTCAGTTGCAGGTACAATGTAAGACTTAACACTAAGTTCATCCTGCCAACTGGTTATCTTTTGTGTAAAGTAGAGGTGAATATTTTAAAGTAACTCTACATTAACGGGGCCAGCTCTAGAGATTTTTGTGCCAAGATGGACAAGGCAACAAGCATCCATTTTGAAAGATGGGAATCAACTGGATTACTTGAATCTTGCTGTTGCATTTTATTTAATGTGGATGAATATCTTGGATCATTTCTTCTGTAAGCAAATGCTTAATTTTGGAAAATAAGACAACTGTTGTGTCATGCACTACATGTAATTCTGTTTTTCAGTGCAATATTAGCAATAGCAATAGCACTTAAGACTTATATATCGCTTCACGGTGCTTTACATCCCTCTTTAAGTCTTTTACAGAGTCATGACCCCAACAATCTTTTTTTAAAACAACCTTTAACAACATTTTAAAAACCTTGAATGGATGGAAGGCTGCGTCAACCTTGAGCTGGTCAGGATTGAAGGAATTGAACTCCTGGCAGTACGAGTAGAGTTAGCGTGCAATATTGCATTCTAACCACTGCACCACCACAGTTCTAATATTCTCCACAGAAAAGCTTGCAGGATTCAGGAAGGACTGATGGAGTTGGGCACTGAAGAGCAGTGGTGAAATCCAAATTTTTTTACTACTGGTTCTGTGGGCATGACTTGGTGGGCGTGGTATGGCTTGGTGGGTGTGTGTGGCTTGGTAGGCATGGCAGGGGAAGGATACTGTAAAATCTCCATTCCCACCCCGCTCCAGGGGAAGGATACTACAAAATCTCCATTCCAACCCCACTCCAGGGGAAGGATACTGTAAAACCTCCATTCCCACTCCGCTCCAGGGGAAGGATACTACAAAATCTCCATTTCCACCCCACTCCAGGGGAAGGATACTGCAAAATCCCCATTCCCTCCCCAGTCCTGGGGAAGGATATTGCAAATTTTCCATTCCCACCCCACTCTGGGGCCAGCCAGAGGTGGTAATTGCCGATTCTCTGAACTACTCAAAATTTCCACTACCGGTTCTCCAGAACCTGTTAGAACCTGCTGGATTTCACCCCTTCTGAAGAGATCTTTTACCTCTCATTATAATACTCCATATGCCAAGAGGCATATCTCTGCAAAGGAGGCATTACATCAACCATTTTGGTAAATGAATAAAATTCCACTCTTTGTTTTCTTATTTATGTAATCTTCAGACCATGAAAAGCCAACAAAGCTATGACAGGAAAGGGATGAAAGGCAATGCTATTTGTTAGACTGCCATCCTAGTTTCTTTGAGGCAGGAGTTTGGTCAGAAAGCTTTAAAGCTACACCCTGCTGTGCCTTCTAAAAAATGGTGGCTGCAAGTTGACTGGTACTCTGGAAAGCAGTAATCTCTGAAAGACGTCCACAACTGGAGCACTACTTCTGAAGTGCTCCAGCAGATTAAAAACAGTGGGGCAAAGAAGAGGGAAGCTGCTGAGTACTTAATGGCACTGGAAATAGGCGATTTCATACAGGGACAAACATAGCTACAGTTCATGACCTTGTCTGGCCCACACAGCCCTGATTACAACGAAGGATCAAGCGAACGCGACAGAAAATTGAGCTACTTCTCTTTGCAATTTCTCATTGGTAAATGGAAGTTTAAAATACTTCAGGAAAAAGGAAAAATAATGTATATGCGAAGTTTCAATAATGATGGATTTTATTATTATTATTATTAGTTCCAACTGAGGAAAACATGACTGATTGCAGCTAGCGGCAACCTATAAAAAATACTTAGGTTAATTGGAGCCAACGAGGCAGAGATGCTTAAAAGGGTTATTTTGCAACAGCGTGTGTGCTCACGTGTGCATCCTCCTCGTGTTTATTGCTAATTTTCCTACTTGTTCAAGTCTCCAAAAGAGAGAGAGAGAGAGAGAGAGAGAGTGAAGCAAATGAGGAAGGTAGCAATTATACAGCTTTGAAGCAGAGATGCACTTGAGTTGCAGCAGAATTGTTTTACTTTACGTACATGATTATATATTACCTTTTTAAAAAGTATCTCTGAACCAGAAAATCCACTACGTAGCTTTTTTGAAAATAGTTCTCTGTTCTGTTTCTCAGTTGAAGTTTATGGCAGAATACCGTGTGTTTATTTTATTTATTTATTTAGTTAGTTAGTTAGTTAGTTAGTTAGTTAGTTAGTTAGTTAGTTAGTTCAATTTATATGCCACCTTTCTCCGAAGACTCAGGGCGGCTTACAATGCATTTAAAAAACCATTATAAAAACATTTAAAAATTAAAACATTAAAACCCATTCACACCATTCATGGCCGGATCTCACAAGATCACAACAGCGAGATCAATGGCCCAGGCCTGCCAGAAAAGCCAAGTCTTCACCACTTTTCAGAAGGCCAATAGGGTGGGGGTGGTCCGGACCTCAGGAGGTAACTGGTTCCAGAAAGCTGGGGCAGCCACACAGAAGGCCCTCCCCCGCGGGCCCACCAGCCGGCATTGTTTAGCTGACGGGACCCGGAGGAGACCAACTCTGTGGGATCTTACCAGTCACTGGGAGCTATGTGGTAGAAGGCGGTCTCGAAGATAACCTGGCCCTGAGCCATGTAAGGTTTTAAATTAAAGACACCATAACTCCTGCATCATCTAGCTTAGCCTTTCTTGACCAGTCACTGTTCAAGAAGTGAAAGATTATAACTCCCATAATTCAATGCTGGTTTGACTTTCAAATCCTTGCAGGTTCTATGTGGGAGCTGCTTGCAAGTGAGATGAGTGGCCATAGAAATTTAACAAATAAATATCATATATCATTAGCATGTTACTGCAACCTTAGCCCTACACTACAAATGGTCTTCGACTTGCAACAGTTCATTTAGTGACCATTCACTAAAGGTACAGCAGCACTGAAAAAAGGTACAGCAGCCCTGAAAAAAGCGACGTATGACTGTTTTTCACATTTACGACCGTTGCAGCATCCCCATGTGATCATGTGATCAAAATTCAGATGCTTGACAACTGGCTCATTTTTATGACAGTTGCAGTGTCCCAGGGTCATGTGCAGAGGTAGCTTTCAGCAGGTTCTGACCAGTTCTGGAGAACCAGTAGCGGAAATTTTGAGTAGTTCGGAGAACCGGTAGTAAAAATTCTGACTGGCCCCACCCCCCATCTATTCTCTGTCTCCCAAGTCCCAGCTGATCGGGAGGAAATGGGGATTTTGCAGTATCCTTCCCCTGCCACACCCACCAAGCCACTCCCACCAAGCCATACCACTCCCACCAAGCCACACCCACAGAACCGGTAGTAAAAAAATTTGAAACCCACCACTGGTCATGTGATCCTCTTTTGCGAGCTCTTAACGAGCATGTTACCAACTTAACAAGTGCAGTGATTCACTTAACAACACTTAGCAGTAACAAGGAAGGCCATAAATTGGGACAAAACTTAACAAATGCCTCAATTAGCAAGATAAATTTTGGACTGAATTGTGGTCATGAGTCAAGGACTATCTGTACTCTAATACTGAATTAGGAGGCTGGTCCATCTGGACTAGTTTTATCAATATTGACTAGTAGGCAGTTCTCGACTATTCCACAGATGCGTTTTGATTTTCTTCACAAATCATCTGAAATTATGACTGACCAAGGAAGTCCTAACTAGTTTGCTAACAACAATTAAAGCAGTACAGGCACAGTCATTCAAAACAGTATTTCTAACCTTAGGGACACAGTCATGAAATTGGTAAAATAAGGTTAAGTCTAGGCGAGTAAAAAGAGACATAACCTTGGGCAAATTCAATCAAATATAATAGTGAGTAATAAAATCTACGCGTTGCTGGTGAAACATCAGCACACAGTTCTTGTCTCATGTGGTGTTCCTGGAAGTGATTCACCAATAAATGAGAGTAATAGAGGTTGGAGGCACAGAAAGACTTGAAATGTTTCAATACTGTATAAACAAATGGGTGAAAGGGTTTAAGGGACCCAGTGATTTTAGTGTGAAAATGAAGAAAAAACAAAAACAAAGAGGTTGTGAAATTTTGGTGCAAAGAGATGTGGCTAAAATGAAAAAGGGATGACAGATGAGTTAAAAATGCAATAGAGTAGGGAGATACTTAATACCTGGAGAAAGAGGAAAAATAATTAAGGAAAGACTCAGGGTGGAAAGCTGAAGGTAAAGGATCACAAAGATTTATTGATGCAATAATTTATTAAGAGATGCGAAGCTGAAAATGGAGAAGGCACAATAAAAAAAAAAACCCTAATAGAAAAAAATAATTCTGTAAAGATTGGTAGAATGACAGATCTTTAATAAGGACACAAGTGAAAGAGAAACTTAATATGGAATGATTTTTAAAAAAAACACTGAAAATGGATACCAAAATGCTTTTCTGTGACTAATGTTAACTGTGCACTTTTCCTGGAGTTAATATAAATGGAAAAATGGTTCCCAAGAAGAATTTGATTGGTGCAAGCTTGATTTATTATCAACACATCTATTTCCACAATGGTAAAGCTGTTACTTGTTTGCTGTCACATTCCTGTCACTTTTATTTATTCATTACATCCAAAAACAGAAAGAAAGAGTTTTGCTAACGAACCAAGGGAGAATTGATTTGTATAAAAACATTTTCTCAGGCCATCGAGATGATACTTGGAAATATGCACAAATACATCTGTTCCTGAAAGAAGAAAAAGGAAGTCTGAGGAAATGTTCCTGCTTTAATTAATACTATTTATATATAAAAAGGTCCAGAAGAAATTCTGAATAGAAGACACACTTCAGCTTACATTTGAATAGTATAAGTAAATAACCATGGCCATAATGTTTTTTCCAAAACCTTGGACTACTAGCTATATTGAGGTTTATGTAGCTGGATATCTCTGGAGGGTACTAGTTTACATTACATTTCTGCATCAATTTATTCTGAAAACGAAGTGCAGAAACAGATCTGTTCTCCTACCCTCTGGCCCAAAGAGGGAGATAGAAAGAGAGAGACTGATTCACCAAGGTGCAAATATTTCAGAGATTACTATTTCATTTATGAGGATATCACAGAGAAAGATTTCATATCTGCGTTCTTGAAAGAAGCATGCTGCAAAAGTAGAATAACCCCATTCTAGAGAAGATAACAAAAAACTTCTATTAACTTTGCTAGCCATATCTCTTAGTAGACCAAAACTCTGGAGAACTGTTCTTGTATTAGAGCTGTTATAAATCATATTTAAGGGACGTGGTGGCTCAGTGACTAAGACGCTGAGCTTGTCGATTGAAAGGTCGGCAGTTCAGCAGTTCTAGCACCGCATAACGGGGTGAGCTCCTGTTACTTGTCCCAGCTTCTGCCAACCTAGCAGTTCGAAAGCATGTAAAAAATGTAAGTAGAAAAATAGGGACCACCTTTGGTGGGAAGGTAACAGCGGTCCATGCGCCTTTGGTGTTTAGTCATGCCAGCCATATGACCACGGAGACGTCTTCGGACAGCGCTGGCTCTTCGGCTTTGTAATGGAGATGAGCACTGCCCCTAGAGTGGGGAACGACTAGCACATAAGTGCGAGGGGAACCTTTACCTTTACTTTAAATCATATTTCTTTTCTCATTTACCTGGAGAGCAATACCATTGGAATGGAGCTTATCCTTGAGTACACCTACAGCATATAGACCTGCACCATGAAATATTATTAATGACATTGTGCCAAAAATATCACCTGAACATCTTCAGAATGACAGGGCTTTAGTATTACAAGCAACTGCTTAACAAGCACAAATGATTTCACCTTAGGCTAGTTTATTAGACTTAACAAATGGGGGATTTAAAGGAGATTTAGGATGAGCTCTTAGACCCTTATATATGCAAAAAATCAGCAAGCCCTTAAAAAGTGCACTTAAATTTATAAAGGTACATTTAAAGAATATATTTCTGAGGCTACGTGTGCTCTCGTTCAGCAGAGAATCGTATTTTTAGGGTTTTAGAGATAAAAGCTGGATATTGTAGAATGGGAAACCTCTTTGCATTTTTTTTATAATCCCTGTACCATTCTGGTATCTAGACTTCAATAAACTTTATTGCTCCGTAGTTGCAATCTTATATCCATTTAGGAGCGGTAAACTAAAGCTATCATGTCTATTCTACACAAATCCAGACAATCATTAGATGGCAGCCCAGACAGACAGAAAATCCTATTTGCGATCATCTGGTAGACAACTGGATTCTAGCAACCCAGACTTGGTAGCCTTAAAAATATACTCCATGAATTCCATACAATTCTTTTTTAAGTAGAAGGATTCAGTTGAACTGGAATAGGGCAGAGAGGTCCTTATCACCATAAATTGGACTAGTGGTCAGAAATGCACTTCAAGGGCAAAGCATTACCTTGATGAAGATGCTTTCTAAGTCAGAGGAGTTGTTCTCTTTTAAGGTTGAGATAGACTTTTATCCTTATTGCCTATAGTAAGTGATAGTAGCACATCATTAAGCAAGGAATTCTTTGAGAGATTATTGCTTCTAAATCTCCACCACAGTTTTCTATGATTCATGAGACAATCCTACTTAGAATACTATATACTGTCTAATGCTCTAAAGCAGGGATGTCAAACTCGATTTCCTTCCTTCCTTCCTTCCTTCCTTCCTTCCTTCCTTCCTTCCTTCCTTCCTTCCTTCCGTCCTTCCATCCTTCCGTCCTTCTGTCCTTCCATCCTTTCCTTCTTTTTCCTTCCCTTTTCCTTTTCCTTCTCCTTTCTTCTTCCTTCCCCTCTTTCCTTATTTTTCCTTCCTTGCTTTCTTCCCACCTTTTCTTCTTTTTCTTTTTCTTTCCTCTATCCCTTTTTACTTTCCTGTTCTTTCTTGCATGCTCAAATGCAAAAGGGCAAATGTTTCTCCTTTTGTTTTTATAGCCCTCTGCCAGTGAAAATGGAGCCCAGGGGGGCTGCACATGCTCCCCCCAGCCCCATTTTTACTGGCAGAGGCACCATGGGTCTGTCCTTTGCTGTTTCTAGGCCATCCCTGTGGGCCAGAACTGAGCACCCTGCAGATCCGGCCCCCAGGCCTTAAGTTTGACACCTCTTCTCTACAGCAAAGAAGTGCAGGACATGATCCTTCAGATCTACAACACTCACTGACTATAAGGGAAATGAAAACATCCCATAGTTGGGGGTCAAGAAAACTAAGAAATTATATATATGTGTGTGTGTGTGTGTGTGTGTCCAACTGTGTTTTAACTGCAACTCCTTCTGTTTCCTTTTAGCAATAGAATTGCTGGGGAGGGGGGAAGAAATTTGAGAACATTTATGTTTTTCTTTCAGTACAAAAACATCTACCAAACTGTTGGGCTTTTGAGGGGAGAGAAGCTATCTTGCTATCTTTGATGTTTCATTCTTAAAGAAAAGCTTGACAGTGATTGCTATATGAAAGAAAAATTTATTTCAAGATTTATGATGCTTAAATGTTAGATGTCATTTTTAGCATCTGATACCACAGAAGATATTTCTGGTGCACCCCCTCACTCGACTATTTCTGTTATGTGTGGATGTTTTATATTTAATTTTTTTATTTTCTGCATTCTTGCTTAAAATGTAAAGTCAGTGTCATACTAGAAGATATATAACAGAACTTCTTTGCATAACCATAATGCTAACCCAGAGATAGCTTCTCACAAGATGCAAATTTAGGAATAGATAAAATTGTAACTGAATTGTAATTGCAATTGTAATTGAAATGTAGGAATTGAAAAGATGTTCAGAAAGTATTTTATTCAAGAGTGATTTTTACTCTGTTGAGTAAAAGATTGCCTACATTTTTTCTGTGTGCCTTTGAGTCATTTTTTAAAAATTTTTTATTTCTGGCAATTATACAGACTAAGAAAACCCTGCGGTTTCCTTGGCAAGATTTCAGAAATCGTTTGCTATTGCCTGCTTCCTAGGGCTGACACAGAATGACCATCTCAAGATCACCCATGAGAATCAAATGGAACTGGAATTCATGGTCTCCCACTTTCTAGCTTGGTACCTTAACCACTACACCAACTGGCTCTCAAGCAGTGTACATTACTAATGCATTTTCTCACTCCTTCCTCAGTCTTTATTGAAGAAAACAATTATTTATTTTTTATTTTATTTTATTTAGTTTGTCAAACATGTACGAGATAACAGGTATAAGTATAAACATGGACATGAACACAGGTAATGAGTACAAATAAATGGGACAGTGAGCCAGGGACAGTAGGCACACTGGTGCTCTTATGTACCTTACGGACCTCTTAGGAATGGGGTGAGGTCCACGGTAGATAGTTTAAGGTTGAAACTATGGGGGTTTCAGGATGTAACAACAGGTCAGGTAGAGCATTTCAGGCATTGAAATTGTTGCTGAAGTCATATTTTCTATAATCGAGTTTAGAGCAGTTTACCTTGAGTTTGTATCTATTGTTTGCCCGTGTATTATTATGGTTAAAACTGAAGTAGTCATTGATAGGTAGGGCATTGTAGCAGACAATTTTGTGTACTATACTTAGGTCAGACCATAGGTGGCATATTTCGAGGTTGTCCAAGCCCAAAATTTCAAGCCTGGTGGCATAAGATATTCTATTGTGAGTGGAGGAGTGGAGTACTTTTCTCCTGAAATACCTCTGGACCCGCTCAATTGTATTAATGTATGATATACAGTATGGATTCCAGGCAGATGATCTGTATTTGAGAATTGGTCTGGCAAAGGTTTTGTATGCCCTAGTTTGCAGTTCGATGTTACCGGAGAATTAGTTTTAATCCATCTATTAGTAGATTTCAGTAGAAATAGAAAACCTTCAAAATTATTTTGCCTGGCTGTTAAATGTATATTATTTTGCATATTGCATATTAAACGTTTCTATTCCACATTTTATCAGATTGCAGGAAGCTGTAAAACAGCATAGATGGTAAATTATACACATAATGCAGTAGGCTGACAAAATAAATCCAAAGAGACAGGGTGAGAAAAACTCATTATCGAAGGAATCCAAAAATTTCCAAAAACCTGCTGGAATTATTCTAAACAGAGAGTTAGACAGAGGATGATGGGCAAAGATAAATCCAGCTACTGCTTTGGTGGGATAGAAGGGAGTAGCTTTTTGGTTAGGAAGATGCCATGGCACCTTAGCTTCAGCTGTGAGGATGAAGGACTCAGGAGGAGCTGGGAGATGCAATAAAATGAGAATTTGTAACAGTAAGAAACTTCCCACCCCAATGCTCTGGAAGAAATGTTTCCTCTGTATCTAAAGTTGAACTGCAAGTTAATCAGCTGAATTGCACAGGTGCTCCCAAATCTGGCAGAACCCCAGGAACATAGCTGTATTCTCAATGATAGGACAGTACAACTCTTGCCTGGGGAGAATATATTGAGAAGAGCAATAACATTTCTCTTAAAGGGCCAGTCAGATGGGTCAGTAAAGTACTGATGCAGGAAAGGCTATTTTACGGGAGGATATGTGGAACGTTTCACAAAGCTTTCAGTATTTAAATCTGGTATGGAATATAGCCATGAAAAGATGAGATGGCGTGTGTAATAGACCAGTAATTAATTACAACTGGGAAGGATAAAAATAAACTGTTCTCACTATGGATAAAAGAAAGAGGAAGGGATTGAATAAAATGAATAATAGTAAGAACAGGCTTCTCCCTACTCTGTGTGTGTGTGGGTATGTCTTTATGTATGTACATGCATGTATATATGTATGTAAATAATGGGGATGGGGATTAATTGGGATGCATTCCACCTTGCTCCATTTTTCTATAACCTAAGTGACTAAATAGTTTTGGAAAATTGCATTATTTTGTTGCATGTTTAGATTCAATTTAACTTAAAGATCTATTGTCTATGGAGATTCTCAGTCATCCAGGTCATGGATGTCCCAAAAGTGCTGAGGAAGCTACTTGGATGAGAAGCGAAACGTCTTCCAAGAAAAACCAGAAAATCAAGTTGCCTCTTGAAAAACCACCTTTGGGTTAAAGATCTATTTTACAGAAATCACCTTTCCACAAAATGTTATTAGAAACCTTCCCTTCCCTTCCCTTCCCTTCCCTTCCCTTCCCTTCCCTTCCCTTCTGTCAGCAGGAAAGAATCTCAGGCTACCAATTGGCTAAAGAATTGGTTTTGAACTCATTTATTGCTTCTGAATTCCAGCTATATGGCTGATTGCTGTAGGAGACACAGTGTTGGACATGATGGTGGGCACTGAATTGATGCAGCAAATCTATTCTTACAGGTGGTAAGAATACTTTCCTAATCCTCTTTAACACCTGTCTTTTTCTCCCCTTTCTCCCACTCTTTTCATCTAAATATATATATATATATATATATGGAGGGCATATTTGCATGAGGCCACAAATCCATGTGCACAGTACCATGGGATCCATTTTAAAGAAAGTGGTAAAATGAGGCAGTGGGGGCAAGGGGGAAATTAGATTCCATATTGTAGTTCTGCATTTCTTTTGTATATGAAATTTTTCTGGAAATAAACGTTCATTTTCACTAGACAGAATAAGTATCCACTTGAGGGAGCTCCAAACTTGAATAGCTGTTTTGCATACTTAATATAAACCTCAGAGTTGACAGTGGCAATCTATTGCCTTTTCAAAAGCCAGGAACTAGAAAATACACATTCATTTCACATAATAATTTCAGGGTGAAAGAAAAACAAGTGTCAGCCTTCAACCAACAATCTCAGCTGATGGTTACTGTTTTGTTTTTGTTTTAAAAGTGTGACATGTAATGCAGATCGAGTACATTCTGTGGCTTCTGACAATGCGTAAAATAACTTTTACTTAAAAAAAAAGAGGCATACACACAAGTTAACTAGGACCAGAAAACTGAGTTGGACTGAAATTTTTATCTCTTCCCTTCCTTTCCTGCCAGAGAATACCAGGCCAATTAACCATTTCAGTTAAACAAGCTTATGTCCAATTGTGCACTTCTGAAAATTAATACTGACATGTAATCAGGAGTGGGTTCTACTTACCTTTATTCAGCGGTGGGATTCGAATAATTTAACAACCGGTTCTCTGCCCTAATGATTTCTTTCAACAACCAGTTCACCAAGCTGCTCAGAAAGCTAACTGAATTAGTGCGAACTGGCTAAATCTCACCACTGCCTTTACTACTGGTTTGCAACAGGACCACGCGCATGTGCAGAAGCATTCTGATGACGTCAGGGTTTGTGGGCGGGGCCTCCCTCTAATTTTACTACCGGTTCTATAGAACCGGTCTGAACCAGGGGCGACCCACCACTGCATATAATGTCTACTTTTTGACTTGAGAAATGTTCAGCTTTGGTGGAGAATGTAATTTCAAGGGATTAAAAAAAAACATGTTTAACTTTACAAACAGCATATGTTGTTCTAAACAGAGACTACATATAAATGTCCATTTACTTATAAATTAACTAACAATATAATTATTTGCCAAAGGTGGCTCAAATAAATGCCCCTCATTTCTGTAAAGCTTCAACATTTTTGCTACATTTAATCTTAACGGTGGATTATATTTGCTTTTTTTTTTTTTAAACAAGAGGAGTCTATTGAGAGCATGATTTAAATTAAGCTTTGAGGTTGATAGATTGTCATAACAATCAGGTAAATTGAAATTATTATGTTGGCAAATCAGCGTGATTAACATAAGACAAATGAACATATTTGCAAGGCAACAAAATTGCAAAACACAATCTCTTTTTTATGAGCCTATTATTTTCTTTGGTAGATTTGTCTGTTTCTCAAACCCTGATATACACATATGGTCACAAGTATGCATGGGAGATGTGCCCTGTTTCCCTCAAAATAAGACATCCCTTGATAATAAGCCCAGTCGGGCTTTTGAGTGCATGGCAATAAGGCCAAGCGCTTATTTCAGGGTTCAAAAAAATAAAATAAAATAAGACGGTGTCTTATTTTCGGGGAAACACACAAAAAATAATATCTAGTATCTAGATATTAAAGATATACACCAATAACCCACTTTTCCATCCAGGTTTCCTAACTTCTTCTACCACCGTCTGCAACCCTCCTTATTGTAAATAAGCAACAGATTCAGGTTAACAAGGCTGTATTGCGTAGGAATGAAAGCTAAAGATCTAAATGTTGGATTTTTCTTTCTTTGACTCTGTTTATCTTCCCCTGTTTTCTTGCTGTTTGGTATTTGGTAGGAGAGAGAATGATTACATGTATTCCATCACTGCTGCATTTAAAATTTCTTTTTTTAGCTTAAATAGAAGTCTTATTAAAGAAGAATATTTAAATCTACTAAATCTACTAAATCTACTAAATTTAGTAGATTTAAATCTAAATCTACTACTAAAGAAGAATATTTAAATCTACTATATAGACTTTCACTGGCAAACTTCAGCATAATCTATTGATTATAGTCTAAAAAGAATAAGGATAAAGGGCAGTTATGTCCAGCCCAGTGCTGAAATCCAAATTTTTTACTACCGGTTCTGTGGGTGTGGTTTGGTGGGCGTGGTGTGGCTTGGTGGGCGTGGCTTGGCGGGCTTGGCAGGGGAAGGATACTACAAAATCTCCATTCCCACTCCACTCTTGGGGAAAGGATATTGCAAAATCTCCATTGCCACCCCACTTTGGGGCCAGCCAGAGGTGGCATTTGCCAGTTCTCTGAACTATTCAAAATTTCCGCTACCAGTTCTCCGAACTACTCAAAATTTCCACTACCAGTTCTCCAGAACTGTCAGAACCTATGCCAGAAGCATAGTGATCAATACCAGCTGTCTGCAATTACTGTAAGTTCGAATCTCACCAGGCTTAAGGTTGACTCAGCCTTCCATCCTTTCTAAGGTAGGTTAAATGAGGACCCAGTTTGTGGGGGCAATAAGCTGACTTTGTATAAATATACAAAAGTATGAAGGCTATTGCTTAACACATTGTAAGCCTCCCTGAGTCTCCAGAGAAGGGTGGCATATAAATAAAATAAAATAAAAAAAAGAACCTACTGGATTTCATCCCTGGTCCAGCCTTTTCATCTTGAACCTCTATGCTTCCTCTTCACATTGTTCATATTGTAGCCTTGTATTATTTTGATCTTTGAGCTAACAGAATTATGATCAGATGCCTTAAATCTACTCTTCTAGATAAGATTTACAATCTAGCTGGCATTGTCCTTCTTGCTGTTCACGGAGAGGAAGAAATATATATAAAGAGGCTCAAATCATCAGTATCTAGCAACACCCTTTCTAGTAGATGGTCTCTATGGCTTACAAGCAGTCCATCAGAGATTAAAATCCAGGAAAAGCTTCCTTAAATCGATGGAAGAATTTGAGAGTAGAGTGGATCTATGGAAAGCTATGAAGAACCAATACTGGATAGAACCAATGGAGGAGCAGGCACCTGGATCTGGCAAAAGTTGGGATGTATGGAAATCGTAGAATAGATTGCTCATGAGTACAACAAGATCCAGAGACACTTTGAACAAATGGGGCTATCTGGTGACTTCTGGCCTTTGTGGTGACATGGAGACATCAACACATTTCAATTTCAAATCTTTATTGTCAGTGCACAACATATGTACAATGAGATTGGTTGAGCTCCCTCAGTGAACTCCCCTCCCCCAACACAATGCAACTCACAGTGAAGACAGAAAATCTCTAACCCAATAAATCATATTAACAACCCCCAGTGATATTGTACCAGTGTGAACATGTTACACATTGTGCCGGCCCTGCAAGTCCATCATACTATGTAGTTATGATGTTATTTCGCATTCAGGAGTCTGACAGCCCACAGATAAAAACTGTTCTTCAGCCTGTTTGTGCAGCTGGCAATGCTTCTATATCTCTTTCCTGATGGTAGGAGGATAAAGAAGTGGTGACCAGGGTGTGAGTCATATGTATATCTGCCAGTGATGAAATCCAAATTTTTTTACTACCAGTTCTGTGGGCGTGCCTTGGTGGGCATGGTGTGGCCTGGTGGGCATGGCTTGGCGGACTTGGCAGGGGAAGGATACTGCAAAATCTCCATTGCCACCCCACTCTGGGGCCAGCCAGAGGTGGCATTTGCCAGTTCTCTGAACTACTCAAAATTTCCACTACCGGTTTTCCGAACTACTCAAAATTTCCGCTGCCAGTTCTCCAGAACCTGTCAGAACCTGCTGGATTTCACCCCTGATACCTGCCCTTTGTGTCCTGATTAGTGTACACTTGAGGACTTCATGGCAGTGTAACAATATGCAATTAATATTGCTAGTTTCTGGGCAAGATCTGCTTAACTTTTTAAATGCTCAACATATTTTAATCTGGTATTTTATATTTTAAATTTGATGTCCTATAGTATGCCTTATTTTAATTGTGATGCTTTTGACATGAATAAACAAACATTTTGATCTCTGAATGCTAAATAGTATGCTTGAGAGTTAGAACTTGGATTTTACATGTCTGCAGAAGATGGCAGCAAAAACTAGAATTGTCTGTATTTTTGTTCACCTGTGATATCCAGAAGTCTGCATCCCAGATCTGGCATATCAGTAAAAATTCCATGTTTTAGCAGCATAATAAATTCAAGAACAATATTGGGTTTAACTCATTGTCTACCTTTGTAATGAAGTATCAGGCTATAAACACTGATCAGAGTGGATTATGTTTGCTAAAGATGTTAATATATTAAATACTTAATAATTCTACTTCCTTTGCTAGAAGTAACTCAAAACCCCTAGGGAATAATTTCTGGTTCAGCGATATAGTCTCTACACTCAGAGAACAATACAATAGTAATGCAATGATAAAACACTGAAAAATCCAAAATTAAGTCTTATGGGTTAAAATAAATATCAGCTAGCTGAGGGAGACATCTTCTCTGCTTGCAACCAAGCTGTTTTCAGTTAAGGTGAAGCAATACTGGACTAGAAGGACCAGTGGCTGCAGATATTCATGTTATGCTCTTGAAATTCTTTTCTTAACAATAGTCAACTGTCACGTTATCTGAATAGATGAAAGGCAGAGTAATACATACACTCTCTGGGCATTTTACAATGTGGAAGCATTATTTGCATATTGCCCCCAACAGTGTGGGTCCTCATTTTATAAAACCTCAGAAGCAGTGGTGAAATGTAAAATTTGTTACTACCGGTTCTGTGGGTGTGGCTTGGTGGTGGTGGTGGTAATATGACTGAGTGGGCGTGGCCAACTTTTTTTTTAAAAAAAAACTTTTAAAACCATTTTTTCTACAACCTCTTCGCCTGAAGAGGCTTTTAAAGCCTCTGACGATCCCAGCTTACTTGCCTGATCAGCAGAGGCTTTCTTTTTTTTTTAAAGCCTCTGACGATCCCAGCTGACTTGCCTGATCGGCAGAGGCTTTTTTTCCCTTTAAAAACATTTTTTCTATAACCTCTTTGGCCAAGAGGTGGTAGAAAAAATGCTTTTAAAAGCCTCTGATGGTCCCAGCTGAGCCGCGCGATCATCAGAGGCTTTTAAAAAAACTTTTAAAAGCATTTTTTTCGGCCAAAGAGGTTATAGAAAAAATGCTTTTAAAAGAAAAAAAAAGCCTCTGATGATTGCGCGGCTCAGCTGGGCAATGGGGGGGGGAGCAGGGATTTTTGCTACCGGTTCTCCGAACCACCCGCCTCCATCGCTATCGGATCGGGCGATCCGGTCCGAACTGGGAGCATTTCACCCCTGCTCAGAAGGCTGGAGTCAACCTTAAGCCCGATCAGGATCAAATGACAGAGTGCGGGCAGAATTTGCCTGCAATATTGCACTGTGCCATTAGAGCTCCTTGGTCGAACTACTTGGCCTTGTATTGATTTTTTTTTTCTGTGAATGGCTGATATTAACAATCCATAGTCAGCTCTGAATACATCTTCATCCATTCTTCCCCATTCTAAAGTTGGTTTCATAGATCCTTGAACCATTTATATGCAGTTAGGTTGCCCTTTTTTTTTGCTCTTTTTAGAAGAATATGTTGTAATTACACGACGGTATTCCAATAATATAAGTAAATTCCAGTGCATCTGCACAACTCTGTAGCTAGTACAATCTTCTGAATATTTCAGAAATATTCATTTCAATATCATGTGCATTTTCAAAGTGAGGTATCCTCTGAAGATTTGTTTCAGGGAACCTGGTTAGAATAACAATCACCCTGCCTTCTATTCAAACAACCCTCAAGTCAAATGGGAGAAGCAGTAAAGAATAGGTAGGATGTCACAGCACACACACACACACACACACACAAAGTAACCCGATTACAAAGCTCGGCAATCAAACCCAAGACTTCAGACCCAAGTGCCCTTCTCTTTCACAATGTTGACAGAACTTTTAACAGTTTATCGGTTTGTTAGAAGACAGGTTTAAATATTTTGCCAGATTTGTTATCTGCCCCAATTATAACAGTCACACTGCTGAATGCCTGTTCCAAGCGTTGTGAAGAAGAGCATGCCAATCCAATCTGTTCCTTCCTTTACTTCTCACTTGTCAGTGTTTCCCTGCTTGTAATTATTTTGGTTCACAGATCCTGTTAGCTTTTCAATGTGGGTTTCCAGCTCCCCCCCCCCCATCTTCTCTTATGTTTGTTTTACTTGAAAAACGTTCAGATTAGCATGCAGATGGCTTTTTGATCACAGTTTTTTTTCTCTCCCGTCTATCTTTCCCATGCTGAACAGCATATTTTGTTTTCTTTTCATCTCTGTTTTTTTCTATTTTGGGTTCAGGGTATTGCCATTGTATTGCATTATAGACATAAACACTGTTTGGGGTTGTTGTTGTTGTTTTTTTTCCTCTCACTTTTCCAGTACAGAGAAAAACAAACGTATGGATGTGAGGAAAGGCAAGAAAAAGAAAACAGTTGTTGGTGACCCTCAAGGTAAAAACAAACAAACAAGTGAGTATAGTGATAGTAATCAAGATAATCTCAGTTTGCTTACTGCTCTTAGAATAAATCTGTGTAAGCCAAGTTACAGTTTTAGGGATTTTATTTTATTTTATTTTTTTTGCAGTTCAGATTGTTAGCCCTAAATCCGTGATGGCGAACCTTTTTGGCACCGAGTGCCCAAACCAGAATGTCTGTGTGCGCATGTGCATGCACGTCAGAGGTGGGTTTCAGCAGGTTCTGACCAGTTCTGGAGAACCGGTAGCGGAAATTTTGAGTAGTTCAGAGAACCGGTAGTAAAAATTCTGACTGGCCCAGCTCTCATCTATTCTCTGCCTCCCAAGTCCCAGCTGATCGGGAGGAAATGGGGATTTTACAGTAACCTTCCCCTGGATTGGGGAGGGAATGGAGATTTTACAGTATCCTTCCCCTGCCACACCCACCAAGTCATGCCCACCAAGTCACGCTCACAAAACCAGTTGTAAAAAATTTTGAAACCCACCACTGATACGCCTGTGCCAGAGCCTCAGAAACTCAAAACCAGCTGGTCAGTGCGCATGCGTGCGCCGGCTACCTTGTCTTTTGGTTTCTGGCACATGCATGTGTGCCAGCCAGCTGGTCTTCACACATGCCAGAGCACTGGAAACTCAAAGACAAGCTGGCTGGTGCACATGCGTGTGCTGGCCACCTTGTCTTCTGGTTTCTGGCGCATGCATTCAAGCCATCCACCTGCTCTTGGCACGCACCAGAGCACCAGAAACTTAAAGACCAGCTGGCCGGTGCGCATGCGTGCACCGGAAACCAGAAGAGCACCTGGCGATGGCATGCACGGCCTCAGAGAGGGCCCTGCGTGCCACCTCTGGCACAGGTCCATAGGTTCACTATCACAGCCCTAAATGATGCTTATAGAAAATGTTGCCATGTGAAGACTTCATATTCAAAGTACTTGGTTCTGTTACATCCCCTAACTAGATTCTTCAACAAAAACAACCCTACATTCCAATATTTCATCATATATCATGGCCTCTGCTGAGGGATCATGCTTTATAGATAAGCCTGTAGACCAAAGCCGAGGAATACCCAAAGTTCATATCAAGTCCACCCAACTGAAAGAAATGGTCTCTTTGAGCATGGACTTTGTGGACCCTGAATCTTAACCAGGAAGTTGCCATACTATTTTAAATCACAGAAGTGATGATATGGCTGGAAGACGCAAAAGACTGTGTGGGTTCAAAGCCTATTTTTTTTTCAAGGATTGTTTTCTTGAAAATAATATGTACACACATACACAGACATCCTGAAAAAATACACACAACCTGCTCATAAAATTAATATGATCATATTAATACTGAACTCAGATATATTCAGAGTAGGATGGAGGGATTTCCCCCACAATAGTCATGATTTACTGTATATAGTGCCATCAATGTCAGTTACATGATTCTTTGAGGAGTGATTGATTGTTCAGTTCAGGGTTATGTTAGAAGCCCTGTGCCTTAAGTGCTGCATCCCTGGTTAATCTTCCCAAGTTACTCAAGCTTTGTTACAAGTAGCTTATGTTGCTGGGTTGCAGAGAGGAGTGTGCAACTAGGTGTAGTCAAATGAAATTGGGAGAATCATTCTGCAAAGCACAATTATGAAACTTGGAATTACAGCAAGCCAGTAAGATTTGGATTAATATACATCTAAGGTCCAAGCAAGGAAGGAGGACGTTATGCCCCTTTATTACAACAACCTATCACCATTTGTTCCTCCTTGTATTAACAGATGATCTTATTGAAGTTGAAATTCTTTAAAAATGGGACAAGGACTAAAAAGACTCTGCTCTAGTGCTGGTGTTAAAGGGCCTTTTGTCGAACCAAAGATATAGACAATAACTTTTCTTATCATAATTAAGAATGAGTAGACAGGAATGGGTAAACTATTAATTCAATATCTCATTTTTTTCAGTGTTCATTCCAACCCATTTCCAAACCCATAGATTTGTAAATTATTTTGAAATCTTGTATAATAACCTTATTTGCAGTTCCAAATGACTTTCTCTGAATATATTTTGAAATGCAATGGGGGGGAGGAAGAGAGAGAGAATAATAATATTTTCATATATTATGTAAGCTATTTTGTGCAGATTAATATTAGAGAGAACAGAATTTCTAATCCCAGGGTTGATCCATCGAAGGAAATAAAATGATATTTAGTACCAAAATAAATCTATTATGTAGAAATGTTGCAATAAAAAACATACTTGTGTAACTAGTAACAATATCCTACTTAGTATATTGATTTATAACTGAAAATGCTAATCAATGTGACATTTGCAGAACATTAAATTTATTTATATATTTGAATTTATTAGCTGCCCAACTCCAATGAATTCCGGGCAAAATGAAGTTTGATCTTTAGAGTATCTTAATTAACCAAGGCTCTTGTCAACAGATCAAGCTGAATAATTAAGAAGGTGCAAGAAGGACTAATCCGCGAATGTTTATTGAGTTAACTGGTCAGTAAATACATCCTCAAAGTGTTTCAAGGCATTGTTAATTAAGTAAACTCTCAGAATTTCTTTGGTTGAGTCTTACTCTCTGAGACTTGACTGCATTGACATCAGTCCTTTTGTTACCATCTTTGGATATCAGGGACGATAATATGGTTACAATCTATATGTATTTTTCCACTTGTATTACTTATTTCCCAACTTTTGAAATATGATGGGACCAAAAAAGTAATTCCCAGCAAGCATGGCCACAATCTGGGGAATATAGAAATTGAAATAAATATACCCCAATATACATCCAAACTGCTGGAAATGTGGCTATGGTCAGGGCACCTTCCTCCACATGTGGTGGACATGCCCCGAAGCAAAAAGATATTGGAGTAGAATTTGGAGATGTTTACAAGACATAATTGGAAAAGATATTGAATTGACACTGGAAATATTTCTCCTGGGAATAGTAAAGAAGGAGTATGGAAAGAAAAAGATTCACCTATTAATACATATAACCACAGCTGCTAGACTGGCCTACACACAATACTGGAAAGAGAAAGCCCTGCCACCAGAAGACCTTATAATTAGGAAAATACTGGAGTGCGCAGAGATGAGTAAACTAACCCATGAAATAAATAATGACGAGAACTCTGATTATTATACTATGTGGGGAAGGTGGTATGAATGGATGAATGATAAAATGAAAGAAGGAGTAAAAGGTATATTAAATAAACAGCAACAAACAGCATAAATGACACCAGATATATACCATGGATATATGTATAAACACTGCATATCCGATGTTAATAGAAATGTTATTGTATGTATGTATATAAATTCAATAAAATATTTATAAAAAAAAGAAATTGAAATAAATAAATTAATATGCTATAAATACAGATATAAGTAGAATTACAGGCAATGGAATGCTATGGTGCTTGAGATAGATGCAAATCCTACTATGTTTGTTGATGATTACTATATGAATTTTTTTAAATAAAGGAATTCAGCTTCAAGATGTGAAGGAGCAGTTCTAGCCAGCATGGATCTCAATCCACATCAGCAAACAAACAAACCAATATAGCTCATGTTCAAGTCCTATGGAAAAATTGGGATATAGCTAAGCTAGTAACGAGGAACTCTTAAATCCCAAAAGATTTATTTAGCATAGTAGCACTAAACTGCCTTAAGCTATTTATGACTGAAAACAGATTTAATGACATTTGTTCATATGCTTCAAACCACAACCTCTCAATTTAGAAATAAGTGACAACCACTACAGATAGTGCTCTTACTTAATGAACTAGAATTCAAATAAAGGCCTACAAATAATTTGGGGGGGAGGGTTTCTAACAAAGGTCTCTAAATGTTTACCTAAAACATTCTGAACTTATTCTCCTCTTCCCATTTAATACATATTTTAAAGCCAAATTTACAGAGGACAGAAGACACAAACAAGCAGCCTGTTTAAATTTCTTCAGGCAATGTATTTAAGGATATGGGAACAGGAACAGGAAACCCTTCATCAAAGTCAAATTCTTTTTACAAGGAAATAGCTGGAAATATATTTTCATTCAGTGTTCTTCAGGATAAAAACCTTTTGTTCAAACAGCGTTTATAGGGTAAAAGATAAAGAAGTCCCCACGGATTTTACTCCGCCAGTCAGTGCTGACTATAGGGAGCAGCGCTCATCTCCGTATCAAGGGCCATTGAGCCAGCACTGTCTGAAGATGCTTCTGCAGTCATGAGGCCAGCATGATATCATGGAACATTGTTCTCTCTCCACTGAAGTGGTACCCATTTATCTACTCGCATTTGCATGCTTTCGAACTGCTAGGTTGGCAGGAACATTTATAGAGCTTTACAGAATTTACTGTTAAAATGTTCATCAGTAATTTTTAAACTCTCCAAATGTTTGCTACATGAGTTAAATCTATTGCTGTTTTGACATATAATAACTAAATAGCCTTTTTTGAAGCAGTCCAAATATAATTATAAATTTTGCATCTAAGTGAATCTGATCTGATCTCTGAATTTCAAATATAATAATTAGATATATATTCCTTGATTTCTTTTAATAACACTAAGCCCAGACAATAATTCTGAAAAAACTAAAATACTCAATGCTTTTTTATTTTACTTTTCTTGATTTCTAATTACAGATCAATTATCATATAGTTATGATTTCAGATGGACGTTTGTTTTTCTTTCACATAAAAAGAAATGATTACTACCTTAACTGTTAATAATTGGAAAAAAAGATATTTGATTTTCTGTTGGTGTCATTTAACAATGATTTTTTTTTTACTGTGATTCAGAACTAGTTCATTCATTTGCAGGTTATATTGTTTTACATGGTAGACCAACCAGGCTCTGTTAGCTGTAACTTCAGGGTTTTGCATGTGAATGGCATGAAAGTTTTAGGCACTCCACCTTCCAAAATAGAAAAGCAATTTTAAGAATCAGATGTGCCAGATTTCATATTTAAATGATCACAGTATCCTGAGGAGCTTGGGAGTGGGAGACATGGTTCTTCAATGGTTCTTCTTCTTTCTTCAAGACCATTTCAGAAATTGTGGGGTGTGTGTGTGTGTGTGTATCAGAGTCCCAGGTCTCTACTTTGTAGGTTGCTGCAGGATTCAATTCTTTCCCTGTACCTATTTAACATCTACCTGAACCCGCAGGGCAATATCATCTGTCAGCAGGAAATTTAGCCAATGGTTGTATCTCTACCCCAGGCCATTCAACTGATGCTCTGGAGATGCTTTCTCAGTTCTTGAAATATGGATGGGAAGAACTGGCTTTGGCTCAACTCTAATAACACCGAACAGCTGTGAGTTTTATCTCCCCCCTCCCCCTAAATTTACTGATGTCCCATTTTGAACTCTATCTTGACGCACATTTCTTCAGTCACAGTTGGTGTACAATATTTGGCTCTCCTGGACTCACAACTCCTGCTTAAAAAAACAAAACGAAACAGATGGCAGCCACGGGCAGGAGAATCTCTGCAACAATACATCTTGTATACTAGTTGGGCCTTTTTCAAGAACAGGAGATGCTGTTCATGGTTGCACATGCCTAGTCACCTCTCAATTGGGCTTTTGCAGCTTTTCATGGGCCTGGCTTTGAAGAGCATACAGTTGGTCCAGAATGCAGTTACATGGGCAATAACAGGCATACCACAGAGTCAAGATACTTGCAGACCAATCACTCATTATTTCTGCCCATCCCACTAAACCTCTCAGAACATGTTCTGGGTCCCCTCAGTGAAACATTGTCACCTGGTGGGGCATCATGAGCTTGCATTCTTCATGTGGCACCACCAGCCTTATAGAAGCTTCTCCCTTGAGGAAGTAAGTGGAAACCTGGCTTTTCTCCCAGGATGTTAATGAGGCCAAAATGGTATGTTTGTTACGTGGATGTTAGTTTCACTTGGGTCTCAAAATACTTTAATGATGTTTGATAATTGTGCTGTGTTTTGATTATTGTCCTTTGTCCAGAGTTTATGTTGGTAGATCGGCGACAATATAACATTGTTAAACAAACTTTATGTGTGCTTTTACAGATAGTCTATCTTTCCTTTTGTGAGATTTGTGGTCATCTGTATGTGCTCTTCCAAACGGTTTCAAACTTTTTCATCCTAATAGAAACAAACAGGGATGGTGCTCCTTTACAGTGGAAGGTGTTCCATTCCAAGTTTGAAATCATTTGTTCAAATTCCTATTAATCTTTATAATTAAATTTGTGACATAGAAGACTCATTCATTGTACTTTGCATTCCTTTTTTTAAAAAAATAGAAACCCAATTTTTAAAAAGTGATGCATTCCGAACTGTAAATTGTCACATTTAATAATCAGATTTAAAAAGAAGTAAAAGAGATATTAGGTATTGCATTTTATATGTAATTGAAAATTAGGTAACAGCTGAATGTCTATAAGCCACATTTGATGTAAGAGAATTCTAAAGATAGGGAAAATAATTGCTACAGAATAAGAAATGCATTCAAGGGTTCCTGTCTTTTGAAATGTTAAATTTAGTTCCTCCTCAAATTTTAGGACTTTTAACTCCTCAAACTTTCTGTTTGGAGCCTGTGCTCAGAAAATTGGTTAACGTTCCCTTAAATACTCATGGTTTTTCCTGATACATTACCCAGATGTGAGGGAATGAAGTTGGAGTTGCTGTCTGTCCTTTGGAAATGGAGGTGTAGCCAGGCAGAAACACTTCCTACCCCTACTTTCCTCATGCATTCATAGATTAATTCACAACTTTATTAATTGGAGTCATTCAAATTGGTGTTCCATCTGACTGTGATAATTGAGCCACATTGTGGCATTTTCAAGGATGTGCCAATGTCCAACCACATCCCACCCAACCCCTTAGCTTAATACAAACATTAAGTATGCGGGTATGTAGGTGCATAGGAGAAAAGGAGATGCCATACAGGTGAGGTGAGGAAGTGAGAGGCAATGTCTAGAATTGACAGCTATTAGAGATAGGTCAGACTATCAGTCAACTGTCAGGCCTACCAGTTACAATAAGCAGCATATCCTGATGGGAGTCCTGTCTGGAGTTTGGCTCAGGAGCTCATTTCGAGTGTTCAGAAGCAATATATCTTAGGAGCAGAGCCTGGAGTTTGGCCTGGAGCTTAATAGTAATTAGAAGAACAACCACACTGAAACAGCACCTCATCCCAACTAGTGCAAGAACTTTTGGAAAAAGGCAAAGGTTGTATACCACTTTATAGACTTTGAGACTGTTTGTCTTAACTGAATATTAAAAGGCCGAGTATAAAGGATTGAGTATTAAAGACATTTATGTGGAAACAGCAACTTGCCAAACCTAGAAGGGTGGAGTTAACCCAAAGTAATAGACTCTTGTTGGAGAAGTTGTGTGCAGCAATAAAGCAATTTTGTACATTTGGGGTACACTGTGATATGCCCTTGGAAACCAAAGAACCCTCACACCAGAGCAAGGGGCAACTTGATCATTTTGCAGCATTCACAAACCAATTGATTGATAAGTGTGGTAAGACCACATTTGGAATGTTGCATCCAGTTTTAGTTGCCACAATATAAAAAAAGACATTGAGACTCTAGAAAGAGTGCAGAGAAGAGCAACAAAAATGATTAGGGGACTGGAGGCTAAAACATATAAAGAACAGTTGCAGGAATTGGGTATGTCTAGTTTAGTGAAAAGAAGGACTAGGGGTGACATGACAGCAGTCTTCCAGTACTTGAGGGGCTGTTACAGAGAAGAGGGGGTTCAAAGCACCTGAAGGCAGTAATGGATGGAAACTAATCTAGGAGAGACACAACCTAGAATTAAGAAGAAATTTTCTGACAACGAGATCAATCAACCACTGGAACGGCTTGCCTTCAGAAGTTGTGGGTCCTTCATCACTGTATGCTTTTAAAAGGAGATTGGACACTCATTTGTCTGAAATGGTATAGTCTCCTGCTTGAGCAGGGGGTTGGACTAGAAGATCTCCAAAGTACCTCCCACCTCTGTTACACTGTTAACTTTCAATAGACTTGTAGGTTATTCAGTTTTTGTATTAATTGACAGATAGCTTGGTCTTTTCCTATACATGGTGTGGCGCTGTCCAAGGTACTACTCTATCAGATTCTTCCTTATAGACTTTTTGCTGGACTCCAAACTCTAGCTTGTGCTCGGAGTCCTCCTTGGATTTGCACCATAACCAGGTTGCATGAATTTTCTGATATCTTGGTAGAGGTTATAATTTTAAAAAAAAAAACAGTTAATGTAATGCATAGAGTTTCGGCTTTGGAGATGAAATAGGACTTGTAGACACAATTCACCCTAGTAGTACACTGCAATGTTATTATACTGATGTTCCTCATTGGGAGTTTTTCTTCCTCATCTAGTTTCATCAAGCAGATATATATATCAAGCTATTAAATAGAATAAGGTAATATCAAGCAGGTAATGAATATTTTGTAAATATTTTGAGGCAGAATAGATGAATAGATCAAACATTGGGAAGATCACAGCATTCTATGTGCCTCAACATATAGTCACGATGGCCACATGACCACAAAAATGTCTTGGGACAAGATTGGCTCCCTCAGCTAAGAATCTAAGATGACCACCATCCCCTAGTAGTGGATGCAACTGGACAGGAGAAACCTTTATCTTTTTTATTTGGAATATAAAAAAACAAATCAGACTATTAAGCCTGAAGTATTTTCACGTTTGGCCCTTTTGCACTAGGGAATTTGACAAAGAGTTTTAAGAGGCAAAATCAATTTAGAAGGTTTAAAGAGCCCAATTGTACCAAGAAAATGAGTTTAATTTGTTAGGTTATGGGGAGGAAGGGGGGGTGCTTTAAGACATGGGTTTCTAACCTTGGCAACTTTAAGACTTGTGGACTTCAATTCCCAGCAAAGGTGGCTGAGAAACTCTGAGAGTTGAAGTCCACAAGTCTTAAAGTTGCCAAGGTTGGAGACCCCGACTTTAAGAGGTGTGCTTCTAACAAAAAAGAGTCATGATATTGAGAGAAAAATGTAACCCACGGAAAACAAATTATCCACTTCTGCTGTTATATAGGGCTTTTTATAAGGCTAGGCCTTACGTCTGGGCTATGTGGTAAAATAATTTCAGAACCATGTCATGCACGTTGGAATGTTCTTCTCATTTGTAACCCCTTGTCCACTATTACAACCAAATAATGCAATGCTGAAATTTGAAACAATTTCAACTTGACATAAATCCAATGGTCTGTATTTTTCTATAACCATTGTAATAATGGTTATTGAAGGGGGGTCCACGTTTGAGTGAAATGCCAACCAACTGAGCAGATGTTTTTATTATTACAATAGGGAACAAAGATGATGTGTGTGTGTGTGTGGGGGGGGAGAATTCAGTTGGTACTAGAAAAGAATAAGCTTTCTGAAAAGTTACTATGGGATATGTATGAAGAAAAATGACTTTAAAACATTTACTTTAAAAATGCTGCTATAATTTTAACCATACTGGTTATAAGACTTTGGTTTTTTTCCCAAATAATAGTCTTCTTCTTTATGTCCAAGAGGCAACTACCAATAGATAGCACTGTGGAGAATACACAAATGGTGCTATAAAGACCTTTTGAAAAAAAAAAAAACCAAAAAACTTACGGGCCATTAAAAAGTAACAGTTGACAATCTTTATGTAACCTTTAAACAGCAGCTTGCCTCCAATCTAGAGTCCATCTATGATAAGCTTATACAAGAAAATGAATTTTTATCTTACTACATTTACCTTAATTTTCATTTCTAGAGATGGTGCATGGTAGCCTTTTCAAACATAATTAGATGATATATCTACGATGATAGATGATAGATGGATAGATAGATGGAGATGATAGATAGATAGATAGATAGATAGATAGATAGATAGATAGATGATGGATAGATAGATAGATAGATAGATAGATATTGTATTTGCAACTGCCATCCATCCCCCAAAAGAATGGGGCAATGATAGATGTGGTCCTATCCAGGTAAAAGAAAATAGAATTAGAAAATTAGAATATTTTAATATTAGAATATATTAGAATATATTAGAAAATATTGGCACAAAGTTTAGTGTCTGATAATCAAAATCTGGCCACTTGGTCAATTGTTAATGTTATGAATATCCTAAAACAAAATAACAACCAAGTTACATGATGCCAGTTATTTTCAATTAGAGGTAGTGGGATGTGTAATATTTTGAAATGTTAATTACATGGTTAAAATGCACTATAAATGATAACTATAATAAACAAATACCTACAAGTCCTTCTCAGATAAAAATATTATCCTGTATCTCACATGTAAGCCAGATTCTTTGATACTATGATTAATGAAGTGTAAAACAAGAAGGTTGACAATATTTGCTTTACAATATGATTTACATAAGCTTGTTTACACACACACACGTGTCTTATCCATGTATGGTTTGTTCCAGTATTTTACTTATCACCAGATTGTCCTTGTACCCCAACATCTGACATGGATCTTGTTAATCCAGCCAATGTCAGCATGACTCTTTTGGTTCCTGTCACTCTCATAACTGAGATAATGAAGTGAAGGTTTAGTAGGTTTTTGTCTCCTATCGGTGAGATCAACGGGATTCAAATCCCAGTCTCCCATGTCAAAGGATAGTGCTCTAACCATTATGCTACTCAGCCACTATAGATACAGATACAGGTTCATGGATATGGAGACAAGTTCAAGACTGGAACGACCATCAACAACCTCTTCTACATGGATAACATCGAACTGTATGCTAAGAGTGGATGAGACATCAACTTGCTGATCCATTTAACACAGTTTTACAGTGAGGACATTGAGGTGTCATTTGGATTTTACAAGTGTGGCTGGATGATAGTAAAGAGAGGAAAGGTAGTTTAAACTGATGTGAACTACAAGCACTTGGAAGAACTACAATGTCTGGCATTAATAACCTCTGGAAAAGTAAAGACATCAGCCTCACAACCAAATGCAAATGAGTTCTTCCAATAATTTTCCATAATTTTTCCAATTGCTGCTTATGGCCGCAAAATGTGGACTCTGAAAAAGGAACATAGGAGAATAGTGGATGCCTCTGAACTGTAGTGATGGAGCTGACTATTACACAACAATGGACTGCAAAAATAACAAAGAAGTCCAAGACTATGCCAAACAGAGACTGCCATACTTTGGTCAAGAGAGCTGACTCATTTGAAAAGTCAATCCTGTGGGAGTGGTCAGTGTAAAAAGGAGAAGGGGCCACTCTAGTACCTGCTAGAGGATGATACTGGGATGACCTTGGTGAATCTGAAGGAGGCAGCGCGAGACGGGTCTATGACAATTCACCATGGCTAATTTGCCACAGCCAACTTGCTGCAGGACAACTTGCCATGGTCAACTCACTATAGGACAACTCACTGCTGGACAAGAGTTACACTAGTATATATATATATAAAAGGTGGAATAGAATCATTAAAGAAAGGATGCAAAAGGAGGGACAGAATGAAATGTGAATGGCAAAAATTAAAATAATTTTTATTCATTTGAAATAATTAAATAGAATTGTTTAAGCCTGGTGGCGCAGCAGACTAAAGCATGTTATTAACATTCAGCTGCCTGCAATTACTGCGAGTTCTAATCTCACCAGGCTCAAGGTTGACTCAGCCTTCCATCCTTTCTAAGGTAGGTAAAATGAGGACCCAGATTGTGGGGGCCAATAAGCTGACTTTGTATAAATATACAAAAGTATGAAGGCTATTGCTTAACGCATTATAAATCGCCCTGAGTCTCCGGAGAAGGGCGGCATATAAATCAATTTTTTTTTAAAAAAAAATTGTCCCGCAGCAAGTTGGCTGCAGGCAGCAATGGCCGTGGCAAGTTGTCCCATTCCTGTGAGAGACAGCGGGTATGGAGAGTGCTGACCCATAGAATGGCCGAGGGTCAGACGCAACTGAATGGCTGATGACGATGATGATACAGTACATATTCAATATATTTCCTCAAAGGTAACTTCTGTTCAGTTCCAATTTCTAGATAGGTTTTATATTTCTTAAAACTCTATTTATATTATATCTTTTTCTCAAAAATATGCTGAAGTAGAGAATAAAGTAAACATATTTATTTAATTAGATGTATATAACCACCCACCTCAGCATAGCATCCATGGGTGGCCAACCACAGATAAAAATACTATAAAACTACCAAAAAAAAAAAAAAATCCCACACAAAACAATCAACATATAAAGCCTATTATAAACTATACTATACCAATAATTCAGGTAAATGTGAACAATTCACTATCCTTTTTTCCCAGTAAGCAGCAGAAGGCATCAATAATTTCAGTAAAGGAATCAATGAATTTATTCACAATTACAACACAGTTAATTACTTATGAAAAAAGGTATTACATATCATTGAGCTAATTAATTACTTGAGCAGTATCAGAATTGCTGCATCTTTGAGCTATTGATCAATGGACAATACTGTAGGATTACTAGTCCTACAACGGGGTAGAATTTACAACCCAATAAAATAGTTTCATTTGCAGAATGGTATTTAGCTGAACAGGGACTGAAATCTAAATTTTCTATCTGCTAATCAGACTTCACCTCCATTGCCTCCTTAATGATGATATCATTTTCAGTCACTTCTAGATCACTGCTGTGCACTCTAAATAGTATAAGTGTGAACGAGTATGTTTTATTTCTCTGAAGTCATGTTTTAGCCTCTGTAATCTCTATAGAGAGAAATGCACATGAATGTGTGTGTGTGTGTGTGTGTGTGTGTTCCACTGGTAGGATTCAAATTTTTTTACTACTGGTTCTTTGGGCATAGCTTGGTGGGTGTGGCATGACATGGTGGGCATGGCTTGGTGGGCATGGCAGGGAAAGGATACTGTAAAATCTCCATTCCCACCCCACTCCAGGGGAAGGTTACTGCAAAATCTCCATTTCCTCTTGATCAGCTGGGACTCAAGAGGCAGAGAATAAATGAGGGCGGGGCTAGTCAGAATTTTTACTACCAGTTCTCCGAACTACTCAAAATTTCCACTACCGGTTCTCCAGAACTGGTCAGAACCTGTTGAATACCACCTCTGGTGCATTCCTATTCTTATTATAAAAGATTATATTCCTATCTGTATATAATATATTAGGTCTTATCTTGTGGCAATGGAAGTGCCAATACTTTGTGGCTCTCATTGCATCTGCAGAAAATCGCCCAGCCGCTCTGTTTAGAGTGACCCGCTCTCTCCTCAATCATGGAGTGAGGGAGGACCCCTTGCAGGGTAGAGCTGAGGATTTTGTACAGTTTCTGCAAGATAAAATCACTCAGATTCGGACCGGGTTGGAGTCTGACTGGGCAGAGTCTGACGAACTGACAGGGCCTTGTCTTGAAGGAAACATCTGGGTTGAATTTGAGCCTGTTTCTTTGGATGAAGTGGACAGGATCATGGGTTGACTGGGTGCTACCACATGTTTATTGGACCCTTGTCCCTCCTGGCTTGTTTCTGCAGCCAGGGAGGTGACTGGAACCTGGATTCAAGTGGTGGTTAATGCTTCTTTGAGGGAGGGGGCCTTCCCCACCACACTTAAGGAGGCAGTGGTTTGTCCTCTCCTCAAGAGGCCCACCCTTGATCCAGACTCCCTTAATAACTATCGTCCAGTCTTCAACCTTCGCTTTATAGCAAAGGTTATTGAGTCGGTGGTGGCACAGCAGCTCCCCCAGTTCCTGGAAGAAACTGACTACCTTGACCCGTACCAATCGGGTTTCAGGTGTGGTTACAGTACAGAAACGGCATTGGTCGTCCTAATTAATGATCTCTGGCGGGCCAGGGATGGGGGTTGTTCCTCCATCCTGCTCCTTCATGACCTCTCAGTGGCTTTCGATACCATCGACCATGGTATCCTACTGCAGCGACTCGGGGGGTTGGGGGTGGGAGGTACCATTCTACGGTGGTTCTCCTCTTACCTCTCAGGCCGCTTGCAGTTTGTGTGGACAGGGGGAGAGAGATCCACCCCGAGGCCCCTCACTTGTGGGGTGTCTCAGGGGTCAGTTCTCTCTCCTCTGCTCTTTAACATCTACATGAAGCTGCTGGGTGAGATCATTCAAGGTTTTGGGGTGAGTTATCAGCAATACGCTGGCGATACCCAGCTTTAAATCTCCACCCCAGACAACCCTGGGGATGCCCTTTCTGTGATGTCCCACTGCCTGGAAGCGGTTTGGGCCTGGATGGGAAGAAACAGACTCAGACTCAACCCATCCAAGACTGAGTGGCTGTGGATACCGGCATCCTTGGATCTAGTGCCCCCGTCACTCGTGATGGGAGGGGAGGTCCTTACTCCCTCAGAAAGGGTCCGCAATCTGGGGGTCCTTCTGGATTCACAGCTATCCTTAGAAGACCACCTGACAGCTGTGACCAGAGGGACCTTCGCACAGGTACGTCTTGTGTACCAGTTGCGCCCTTTCCTAGACCGGGATGCTCTTGCCACGGTCACTCATGCCCTTGTCATGTCTTGGTTAGACTACTGCAATGCCCTCTACACGGGGCTGCCCTTGAGATGCACCCGGAGACTACAGTTAGTCCAGAATGCGGCTGCGCGGGTTGTTACGGGAGCTTCTCGATACTCCCGTGTGACACCTCTCCTGCGCGAGCTGCACTGGCTGCCTGTGGCTCTCTGGGTTCGTTTCAAGGTGCTGGTGTTAACCTATAAAGCCCTATATGGCTTAGGCCCGGGGTATCTGCAGGATCACCTCCTGCCCTCCTCCCACCATCCAGTGCGCTCGCACAGAGCGGGCTTCCTCAGGGTGCCGTCAGCCAGACAGTGTCGGCTGACAGCCCCCAGGAGGAGGGCATTCTCTGTTGGAGCGCTGACCCTCTGGAATGAGCTGTCCACCAGCCTCAGGATAGTCCCAGACCTCCTCTCCTTCTGCCGCGAATTAAAGACGTGGCTTTTTCGCCATATCAGCTGAACCAGTGGGGGAAATTCAAATATTTAATGATTTTAATTAGATTTTAATTAATTTTTAAACTGTTTTAACTGTTTATGTAATTTCTTTGCTATTTTGTAAGCCGCCCTGAGTCCTACGGGAGAAGGGCGGCATATAAATTACATAAAAGAAAGAAAGAATATATACATGTGCATGTAATTGTTATCTAATGAGAACAGAATCAATAGAATTTTACCTAAGTTCTATTTGATTTGACAGAACTTCAGTCACAAGTTGATTTAATATGGTTTTGCTCGCTGCTCAGATTACTTTCAGAAGAGTTGCTGCCAGTCAATTAATTAAACAGGCACCAAACTTTCAATCAGTCTCGCCAACCTGGTACCTCTCAGCTGTGTTGGACTTTTAAGTTCCCAAATCCGTATATAATTTGAAGCTAGCCTAACTTGCAGGGAGCAGATTGTGTCTGCCTTGAGAATGAAAAAGTAATAGATATTGCTGAAATGATTAATTCATCTTCTTACAGTAAGCCTGAATAGCAATTAGTTTTGGATTGGGGGGTGGGGGCTGAATCCACCCATATTTGATAATTGGGGTGTTAAGGCCTGGGGCTATGGCCTTTATGACTAAACTGCCCATTAAGGCATAATTTAGTCAAATTAGACTCAAAACCAGGCTGGCAATATCATGTGCTTTGTTTATTAAACCATGGCTAATAGTGAACGTTTCAGAGGACTAATAGCTGATGCAATCAAATTGCACATTGCATAGAAGAACTGACAATTGCAAAAAAAAAAAATCTTCTCGTTTCTCAAATCAGTTTCTTTGATTCTGCAGCAAGGAGGGGAGATGTGATCAGAGCGAACAGCCTCCATATCCAGAGTTGCCAAAAAAAAAAAAAAAAAAACAACCCACAAAAAAAAATACCCACCAAATTGTCTTTAGATTTTCTGCAGCAATCAGCAAAAGTACATGGCGAGAGGGGCAGAATTCCAAAGAGGCTGGAATTGTGCGGTGTGCTGTTCGATTCAAAACGTGCTGCAGAAGAGGATAAAAATGTAGCAGAGTTCCAAAAACTATGAGGATTGGAAGAGGATGACCAAGTATACAAAGCTGGTTCCACCCCCACAACAGAAGCAGGATTTTACGTGGTCAGCTGAGGGCAGAATTTAGCCCGAAGGCATCTCAAGTACAACTCTTGACCTTCAAGGCTATTTTATTTTTCTTTCTGCAGTTGCTGCTTCACTCTCCCTTTCTCCCCATTTATTTAGGCAATTTCTGAAACTTGGGCTTCCACTGTTGTCACCTGAGATCATTTAGGAGGTCTTTTCTGAGGCAAAAACAAGAAGAGACGATGCACAAAATAATTCTTTTCCCACACAAACACCGAGACAAGCATCACTCCTCCACAGAGCAGAGGTAGACAGGTAGCATCCAGGCATCTTTCTTAAAAGTCGTTTCCTTTTGAAGAACATACCCCCCCCCCCCAAAGATCCTTTTCATAGCAACAACACTAACAACTAGTGCAACAAATAGGAAGGTGGCACACTGGAAAGTAAACTGTCAGCACCTCACATATTTATTTCCAAGCAATAAACAATTCCCCTGGAATAGCAAAGACAGCAGATTGGCAAAGTAGTCCACCTCAAATAAACCAAGGCTGGCCTTACTCATCCTGGGAGGCTGGCCTTACTCATCCTGGGAGATGTCTTCTGGAAATCTGTTATGGCAGCCATTTTGAGTCCTCCTATGACAGTGATGGCGAATCTTTTTGGCATTACGTGCCAAAAGTTTGAGCGTGCGAGTGCTGTTGCGCTCCTGCGTGCCGGAACCCATAATGCAATGTGCGCCCCCATTTATGCATGTGTGCACAACACCCCCCATGCTCCCTCTACACATGCGCCCACACTGCGCATGTGTGGCCCCCCAATGCACCCCCCCACTTTTTCCAAGTGGGCCAGCATACCTCTTACCAGAGACAACTAGATACCAGCCCGTTCCCTGGTGAGACAGCTGTTTCCCGCCTGGCGCATGGCGCTGCCAAGATGGCGGGGCCAAAACTGCCTGCCACCACTGATGCTGTGCCTTGCCTGCTTCCCCAGCTCCTCTTCTCTCAATGAGTACTCAGCAGCTGGAAAAAAACAGGAGCCGCCACATTCACCCAGCTCGGCCCCCGCAATTCTGCTCAGCTCAAGTTCGTGGAAATCATGTGGTAGCCCTTGAAACTTTAGGAGGGAACTGGCTCCGAGACCGGGAGGGAGCCTTTGGCGGAGCCAGCCTGATGGGGAACTGAAAAGGGAGGGGCTTTTCCCTTCTTCCACCTCGCTTGTGGGCTGTGGGGTTTGGGATGACTCTAGAGCTGGAATTCACTTGCCTGATGATTGGGGAACTCCAGAGCTTCCTGCTACATGTGTTAATTCTCTTGCCTGTCTTCTACCCCATTTAAAAGAGCCACGCTTGTAGGGGGGAGAAATCTGACTAAAAAGCTATGCTTGCGGAGAATAGGAGGTGGAAACCAGGAACAAATCCTCCTCCCCACTGGGAGCTTGGCTGATGATCAGGCAACTCCAAAGTTTCCTACTAAACATGTTCCATTCTCTTGCCTGTCTTCTTTCCCTGTTTGAAAGAGCCGCGCTTGTAGGGGGGAGAGATCTGACTAAAGAGCTGTGCTTTAGCTGTGCTAAAGAGCTGCCTCCTGCCTTCCACGATCTCCAAAGTTTCTCCCCCATCGAATCCTAGCTTTCTCCTGCCTTCCACGATCTCCAAAGTTCCTCCCCCATCGAATCATAGCTGCCTCCTACCTTCCAAGGTCTCCAAAGTTTCTCCGCCAATTGAGTGCCTCCTGCCTTCCGTGCCTCCTCAGATCTTTGCAGTTTCTCCCCCCATTGCGTGCTAGCTTTCTCCTGCTTTCCTGCCATGGAGAGGCATCTGCAGAGGGTAGAACCTGCAGAGATTGGGGAAGACCCTGCCTCCGTGCATGCGCGGCAGAGGCCGGAAGACCAGCTGGCTGATGGGAGGTGCGCGCATGTGCAGTGGACCTGGGCTGGGGCGATGGCTGGCGTGCCAGCAGAAAGGGCTCTGCGTGCCACCTGTGGCACGCGTGCCATAGGTTCGCCATCACAGTCCTATGATATGCCCTCAATGTATCCCTATCCCAAAACAGGTTTCTGTAGTGAATAGGGAGGAATCTCTTTCTCAAAGATTCAGGCAGTACACATTAAAAATAAATAAATAAATCTGATCTCTCCTCCAAGAAGGTACACAGATAATCAACACCTGGGAAAATCAAATGCTACAGATCAGACTAGGACTCGAAAGTTCCTGTCTCGGGTGAGTTTTTAGAAAGGGAAAGGAGTAGCTCCATTTTGTTTACATTCCTTTATGAAGGAGTAGCAATATCTGTTCCCAGGCTGATTCCAAGCCCTGTAAGCAACATCCCAACCTTGGGGAATCTGGGGTTGGACAGCTAAGAAAAAAAATGACAAGGCAATAGTGGATTTAGATCAGTGGTGGGTCGCCCCCGATTCGGACTGGTTCTCAAGAACTGGTAGTAAAACTGGCGGGAGGTCCGCCCATTGACCTGGACGTCATCAGAAGTGATCTGTGCATTGCATGGGCATGTTGTGGCTCCGACCCCCAAGCCTGTCTTATTGGAGGAAGAAGGCTCCGAAAGGGAAGGAGAGGAGTTGGCCGGGCCTCCCTCTCCAGGACCCTCCTCTCTGGCAATGCCTCAGGTGTCTCCCGAAGGAGAAGAGATTGGCCATGAGCCAGGTATCCCCGAGCAGTCACAGTTGGACAGTGATGAGATAAGTCTTGGCTGGATCCACGCCAGCATCGGAGAGACAAGCGCACGCAACAGAAAAGGAGGCGTGCCAGAGATTAGGCTGAGTCACTGGACCACACCCCACAGGGTATAAAAGGAAGTGTGGTGGCCAGTTAAGCCTTGTGACAAACAAAGCTGAAAGCTTCCATGCCATTCTGCATTGCTGGACTTTTGCTATATGCTTTGCTGGAATTACTTTGTGAACTGGACTTGATTACCCTGTAACTGTTGAAAGTTTACTTTGATGTACGAAGGTGGAAAGAGCCTCCCTTCGTGAGTAAAAGACTGTTGGCAGGCAGCCAGTAGGTTGCTGCCAATTTCCATTATCAAAAGGGAGTTTCTTGTCAGCTGGTTTGGTTTTTAACTCTTGGACGTCTGTTGGTGTGCGTGTGTGGGATGGGGACAGAACAGGGCACGATGTGAACTGGTAGTAAAGGTAAGTAGAACCCACCCCTGATTTAGATGCACATTGGAATTAGAATGTTGTTAAGACTGTGATTTTTTTTTTCAGATTACATTTTTGTGGATTTTTTTCAGTACTTATTTTTTACCTTTTAGGAACTAAACAATTGCAACGATGTGGCAGAATGCTTGTTTTAAGTTGGCTACTTAGAAGAGTATTATTCAAATTGTTTGTGAATAAGTATGTGACAGGGCAGTCCATTTTTGTTTTTCCTCCTCCTCCTCTTTCACTTGCTGACCTTACTGAAGGTATCCCTTTAGCATCTATGTTGTTTTGTGCCATAGACTATAAAAATAATTCACTAAATGGATAGAAATTGATCAGGATATTTGTTTTTTACTTTCATTTTCAACATCAGCAATTTAAGTGTTCCACTTCAGGTAGTCCTTGACTTACAACAGTACACTTAGTAACCATCCTAACTAACAGAGGCACTGAAAAAAGTGACTTATGAACATTTTTTCACACTTACAACCTTTGTAGCATCCCCATGATCATGTGATCAAAATCCAGATGCTTGGCAAATGACTATTGCTGTGTCCCAAAGTCATGTGATCACATTTTGCAATCTTTTGACAAATAAAAAGCAATAGGGAGGCCAGATTCACTTAACAACCGTGTTACTAGCTTTTTAACTATGGCAATTCACTTAACAACTGTGGCAGGAAAGGTCATAAAATGGGGCAAAACATACTTAACAAATGTCTCACTTAACAATATAAATTTTGGGCTCAATTGTGGTCATACGTTGAGAATTACCTGTATTCAGTTTCCATTTTCTGAATACATCATCCTCATCCATCAAATTGTTTCTTTAAAAGTGTAGAATAGAGTAAGGATCTTCCATCTGTGTTCTACTGCTATAATCTACATAAAAAGGTAAAAGCCGGGATACCCAAAGACTCATCTCTTTGTGATTTTCCATGCTAATTACCCACAATATTGTTTCCAGTTCTGGAAAGTTCTGTCACAGTTAGGATAGATGGATGTAGATAATGTAAATTCTTGTCTATGTTTCTCTCTTCCCTGCTTTTATTCTGTTTTTTGACTGTTAGTTTTTTGTGTTTGCCTGTATTTAATAAATAACAATCAAACTACTTTTTTTTTTTTTTTGCAAATTTGACTTAGTGGTGTGTGTGCTTGTTCTGACCTGGATACAGGTTTAAACTGGGAATGTGGTGGATGCAAACTAACCTGGAAATTATCCACAGTAATAGTTCAACATCATACTGGTTAATCTGCATAAAGCAAATTATCAATGAACCTGCACCAACATAATTCAAATTACCCAATACAATGCCAAAGCATGACAGAATTGACTCCCTCTCTTCGTAGCTAACTGGATTCATCACCTTTGAGATTTTTTTTTCTCCTCAGGCAGCAGTGATGTACTGCTAAATTCTGAAGTGTGGAGCTTGTCATTTTAACCCCTAAAGTCATCTCTCCAAGGAGAATCTACAAACATGCCATGACATCGTGCTTTTGTTATTTATTCTGAAAGAAACTAACACTCTGGCTGAGAAGTCTATTACGGAACAGAGAATCTGGTATTAAACCACAAATAAAACCTTACAAAAGGTTTACGGTGCATTTCTATAATCCTAGGCTCTTGTAAACTTCTCTGAGATTTAATGGTGTTCAGTTTCAATATGAAAAGGAAACAATATTGCAAGACAACAATATTGAAGAAGGCTGCTGTCAGTCATCTGAGGCATACCAGACTAGGAAACAAAAGTTATGAATGTTAAAACTACAGTTATTGTAAGGTTATTGTAATAGAATCTTGCAAATCTGAATGTGCCCCTCCTTCTTCTCTCTCCCTCTCCCTCCCTCCCCCCACTCTCTCCCTTCCTCCCTCCCACCTCTCTCTCATACATACACACACACACACACACTCACAGTCTTTGTGATCAACACAAAGTTCTCACTTGAGGCAATAATGACCAGGCTCAGATTATCCTGCTTCAAACACATTATGCAAAGATTGAGTTCTCTGGAAAAAGATCTAATACTGGGAAAAATTGAAAGAATGAGAAGACAAGAATGACCAGCAGTAAGGTGGCTAGATTCAGTTATAGTGACAATGGGTCCAAGGTAGGGAGATATTGAAACAACAGGTTAGGGATAGATGGACATGGAGAAAAATCTATTTACTGGTATGTGATCAACAGGAATCAAAATGATTAGATGGCACACAATCAATCAGTTAATCAATATCTTCAAAATCACTAGAGTGGGTGAAGTCTGAAACTATTTTCAAATGACTTTTCTGATGCTTTCTCAAAGTGCTTCCTTCTCAATCTTTCTCAAATGTCCTTATATTGCCTGGGTTATGTCTCTTTCTCTTGTTCTCAAGGTGATTTCTACTGCTCATTACCCTAGAAATGGTAGAGAAGCAGTTGGGGCCCCCTTTGAATATTTATCTCACTTTATCTTCTTTATGCTAACTTGTTACAATCACAGAGAAACTTGGATGCCTTATTATTACTTCATTCTTTTGCCAGACATGGAAAGCATGTTAATTGTCCAGCTGAGACACTACTGCTGTTGGTTTCACGCCATTTCATTAAATGCGATCAAGACAGTTATATGGTTCTTTTTTTTCCTTTCGGCTCATGAGTTTTGGCCCAAGAAACGTATCAATATTTACCAATTCATCTAAATACGTGCTACTTTAACATCCCTTGAATGTTTGTGAGTTTAAATAGATAGTAGGGTAAATTAAAAACATGAAAAATACCAAATCTGACATTTTAGGGAAAATACAAAGGAAAGTTATGCTTTCTTGTATGATCTGGTGCCAAACCTTAACGATTTCACTGAAACAAATGCTTGAATCATCAAATGTCTCTATGCCAATGTTCTTCTCGCTTTTGTGTTTGCTAAACAAAAAAAATGTTGTGAAAATTGAAACAAGTCATCCTGTCCAGACTTCCCAATCTGGCCCCTACAGATGTGCAGGAATATAGTTCTCACCATCCTAATCTAAGACTGGAAAGCCACAGTTCACTCAACTGACATGTTAGTTACAGGAAAGACTGATCTGTTCAATTCAGTCTAGAGTTTTATTTCTAACAATATCTATTCTGTTTGCTCTGGGAAGTTTCCAAGCAGACCATGGAAACAGACTCTCTTCAGCATTGTTAAAACATATACTGTCTCAGAGCACGGAAGCTGTTTTCGCTGATACGTTTTGTTGGACCAAGGCTTCAAATATTCCAAATGGACAAGCTTTCAGGACTGTAGCAAAATTACTAATGATAAATTTTGAAAGGTTCACATTAAAAAAAAAATCCCATCAGCCTCCCCAAAAAGCAAAGAAAGGCTTAAACATCAAAATAATAAGTGCCTGTTAATCTTATATGAAGATAGGAGTAGTTTCTGTGCAGTGTGGTTTAAAGTAATACCAACTTCAACCATATTCTTGCCTAAGGCCAGAAATCAGCCAGGATTTTGTTCCTTCATGGTTGAAGTCCTATTTTCCTGCTGGGCGCTGTCTGACTGGCTCAGTGATTTTGGCTTCCTTTAAATAATCTTATGTTGAAGATCTTCTGCGCGTGGTGAAACCGCCTTATTAGGAACAGGCGTTGTATTCATATCATGAAAAAAAAAAACTGGATGAGGAAAAATAAAGGGTAGAATGGAAGGAATGTTATTTATACAAAATGACACGGCTGCATTGTTGATGTAAAAGTGGTAATCCATAATCCATAATTCACTTTCAGAAATGAACCCATCATATTACATCACGGCGTGACAAATTGCTACTGTCGTGCTATCCAGCAATAAATTACACAGAATTGTTCCTGTCAGAGCAGAAACTTCTTTGCGCCTTAAAAAAAAAAAAGCAATGTCACTACAAGGTTATTCTTTTGTTCTTCCAGGGGACTTTCTTATCACTGGAACCATCTTTCAGCTCCATTTTATAGTCTGAGGAGAATAAAATCACAGGCCTTTTCTATCGATGAAAAAGAAAAAAATTGTTCTGCGTGTGTGTATGTAGGGTGGGGGAGGGACATGTCTGTTCTCTTTTATTCCTTAATTTTATTTGTATCCACCACTCTGTGTATAAGTATGTGTGTGTGTGTGCACATGTGTGCGTGTGTTTGCATGTAGAACAAGAGCACCCTCCTCAAGTTTGTCTTTCTAATGTTTCCCTAGGGCTGCTTCTTACCATTTTATTGTTTATTTTGCAAAAAAAAAAAAGAAGCCTATTAATTGCTTTGAAATTCTTGATTATGATGCCATAGATAATAGCAGAAGATTCTTAATTATAAAGAAGTTCCTCCTCTTTTTTTCCCCCTCCCCTTCTACTTTTAGTGGCAGGGACAGGCATCTCAAGCCCACTAAAATAATCCGTTTGCCTGCAGATAAGCAAGGGAGGGAATAAGAGAGCACACAAACAACAGACACTTTAAATTTCATTGGGCTATTTTTCAATTATTTAATAACAAATGGGGACTGTGGGGTGGGTTAAATTAGCCACAGAAGCTTCGCATCAGTGTGAAGTGAAGCTCCTTTGCAGCTGCTTAATTAATCAGTTTGGCTCCCCTCTTTAAATGAAACAGTTTTTCTATCTCCCCTCTATCTTTTCTAAAAATCTCACCACAGGCTCCGCATCAAGTTAATCTCGTTTATTTCAGAAACGAGCTCTGCTCCATGCTATATCTCATCGAGTCCTGGCAATGGAATTGAGTCATCACTCATGTATTCGTTCCCACAGATGAGGGCAGTTTTGCACTTGGCAAGTGCCGTTGCTCCTAAGGTATTATGAAGTGTCCAGACAGCTGTTTAAATAATTGTACCTCTCTTGTGCAGAATAGTTACTTCCCGAGATTAAAAGGGGGGAGAGAGGAAAATAAAAACAACTTGCAAATAATGAGTTGCTAGGAAAATGAGACCATAAAAGCAATGTTCTTGCTGAGGCTGTGGAGTGCGGCTCTGCTCATTTTGGAAAATCTAGAGTACCTATTGACAAGGATCCTAATGCCCATTTTTTGACAAATAAATACATTCAATTATATATTATTTTCTCTCTGGATAAGAAGGCACATTCTTGTCCTTTGGGACTAGGTTGGGGAACAGCCACAAAACTCAAATTAATCTCTTCTTTAGCATCCCATTGCTATAACAATTCTCGTTTCCTCTCTTAGTACAGAGTTTCTGTTCCATGTGCATCTGTCTATAGCTCAGACACAGATAAATTAGTATTTATGTCAGCTGACTACAAGCTTACCTTTGTTATTAGTGTCTGGAAACTGCATCCACTCCTACAAATAGAAAGCCCTTCACTGGCAGATCCAAATGCCAAATTAAAGGTGTGGGTTATATCTTGTACAAGCATTTGGAGGACAAAACTAACTGCAGAAGACAAAGATATATACCTTTGATCGGGGCTGACATGAAGGTACATTAGTGAATGTTTACCGTTCTGAAGAAGAGCTTGGCAAGAGGGGAGAAGGAGAGGGAAAATGGAATGCTTTTATCATCTGCTTGTGGCCTTTGCATAACCTTTTGCTTGGTTTGTATTGGCAAGGTCTTTGAAGCACCTTGAATTGGCAGTTCCCAAGAAGAATGATCGTTCCCATTTGTTAAATACAAGGAAATGCCTGATGAAAGCATTTGGTACTTCTCATATATCAGAGAGTTACAGAATAACAAAATAAGAGAGTTGGGAGGGATGTTGAGAGATCTTATAGTCCAACCCCCTGAGTAAGCTGGAGACCCAGTTTTTTTTAAAATTTGATTTATACGCCGCCCTTCTCCAGAGACTCAGGGTGGCTTATAAGGCGTTAAACAATAGCCTTCATACTTTTGTATATTTATACAAAGTCAGCTTATTGCCCCCACAATCTGTGTCCTCATTTTACCTACTTTAGAAAGGATGAATGGCTGAGTCAACCTCGAGCCTGGTGAGATTTGAACTTGCAGTAATTGCAGGCAGCTGAATGTTAATTACAGTGCTTAGTCTGCCACGCCACCAGGCTCTTAACAGTTAGGAAATTCTTTGGTGTTATGGTGCCAGTATATTTCTAGAAGCCAGTATATTTCTGTCATCTTTAGCATTTTCCAAATATGTCTGTGAAGAAAAGTTTTGGAAATGGTACCATGGTCTAGATCAGGAGTGTCAAACTGGCAGCCCATGGGCCAGATGCATCACATGCAGGCCACGCCCACCCCAGCTCCGCAAATGGGAAAAACATCGTGAAACGTCATGTGACGGCCACATCGAGTTTGATTTTTAAAAAATCTATATTCTATAGATGCTCAGAGTTGTTGCTGGCGAAATGGTACAATCACCCCTATCAGTCACTTCCCTGCACCTACCTATTGCACTAAAAAAAAATTCTAGCTATTACAAGGCCTGATATTGTATGTGTGCATATGTGAGAAGGAAAGAACATAAGAAAATGAAAGACATGCACATGGGTGTTGGATAGCATGCAGTTCTCCCTGAAGAATATAGTCCTTGGGATGCAAAATCATGCATTAAAAGGAAGAGCTGAAAGAAAGGCACAGCAATAATATCTGGAATATTTCCGTCTATTGCAAAATGACCTCGTTTACATTTGATAAGGTTGCTTGGGCCAAAGCAAGCCACATCTGAAGCTACAATGTTTAGCAAGTCCTGGGCTGAAGGGAGGGCTGCCAATAGAATAGATGAAAAAAAAAATATGGTGTCAATGGTAATACATGTATCCTGAGTGAACAGCCTGCATCCATTTTTTCAGGCAGCTTGGGAGAAATACTGTATTCCATTCAGAGATGCCGAAGATCTCGAAGTCTTGTTAGGTCATCCATTCCAAATAGTCTGTTGAACCATAGCGGCCAGGCTCTAGGCAATGTCGTGTTTTCTCCTGCCCTTTTCTGAAGCAATGGCCCCTGACAGAAATGCACATTAAAGGCACCGCATCCATGCACTGAAACTCCGATGGGTGGTTTACAAAATAATCTGCCAATGCAGAAATCCCTTCCTGTGACCAGCAGCCTCTTAGCCGCTTTCGCTCTCTAGGTGGCATCACAGATTAAGTAATTCATGTATGTCTTGACCAACAAAACACATCACCAGCCTGGCAAGTGAGGGAAGTGTCTGGGGGGGGGAGGAGGGGAAAACCTGCAGCTTGAAATAACAAACCCACTAAGATGGCACAGCTATAGTCTGCCTTGCAAATCAGGAGATTCCCAAGCTGTCTTGCTAAATTTAAACCCACTTCAACCTACTTATCCAAATTGTCAGCGATGAACAAATTGTTGTTATAAATAAGGTCCACCGAGTCTGGTTGGTGAAAAGTTCAGTGTAATAGATCACCAGGAAAGGAAGGGGAAGGTTGTGCTTTATAACTCTGTGTGCTTCTGACAACAACCTCCAGCAAGCAAACGGCAACTTGTGCTAATCGGCCTGATGAAATTTCAACCAGTTGCTAGGAAGAAGGAGAAGTTCTGATATCCCTGCAGAGGATGATCTACGGTCAGGCAGAACATATTTAAGTAGCTAGGCTGAATTGGTGTTGTGGGGCCCTGGGACAGTGAAGTCCCCTCACTTCTCTCTTCCTTGCCTCTGTCACTGCTGCCAATTTAAAAGAGGGTTCTAATTAAAGAATAGATAGGGGAAAAAAATCACCCTCCTGATCTCTATTCCCTCCCCGCCAACACAAAACCCCCATTTAAACTGGTTCTGGCTATGTTCATGTTGGAATGGCAGATACCAAGCAATCCCAGGCTGCTTAAATATTAGGGATCAGCCAAAGTTAGCTAAGTGTTTGGGGAAGGATAATGACTTAACAATAGTGGCTGCATCAATACAGGTAGTCCTCGATTTACAACATTGCACACAATTTTTGAGCACAGAATTTCTGTTGCTAAGCAAGACATTTGTTAAGTGAATTTTACCCATATCAATATATAGGAGCGAGATATGGCTCTGGATCATTTACAGCAAGAGTCCCCAAATTATGAACCACAGGCTACATCCAGCCTTCTGGAAGTTCCTTTCAGCCTGCCAGCTCCTCCAATGTTCTGTGTTCCAATCCTTTCCAAACAGCACAGGGAAAGAAATGTGGAAATGAAGGTAGGATTCCCTCAATTTTTCCAATGGGGGGAAGTTTGCAAGCCAGCTGAAGGTTGTTGGACAAGGAAGGAGAAGCATCTTAAAAATTTGATCCCTTGGATCAACCCCCCTCAAAGAAATCTTGTCCGAACTGACTCAGGGTTGGTCAGACAAGGAAGAGAAAGCCAGTTAGAGGGTCTACCTGAAAGTGGGGTGGGGGGAGGAGAGATCTGGACTGGCTGGACTCAGGCCTGATCCAGCATAGTTTATCTCTGTTTTTATGTTTGCTAATGTTTGACATTTTTCTTATATCATTTGTCCCCCCCAAAAAACAAAGCATTGTTACTTCGTAGTTGTCAAATTTCTTCTTTGCGGCTGTTGTGAATTTTATCACATTGAGCAAAATAAAACACAATTAAATTTTGCCCCCGAATGTTTTTCTTTGAATGTTTGCAAAATATCCAAAGTGGCCTTTAGTCTGAAAAGTTTGGAGATCCCAATTTACAGAGTCAAACTAGTCTTTCTCTTCCATACCCTAGAAATGGGAAACATTGATCCTTGAAACAATGAAGGGAAGAACTGAACATAAATTTGCAGAGCAAAGCAGGAGAAAAGGAAGATTTTCCATCTTTCCAGCATCCTCTGATACAATGTTTTAAAAGGAAAAAGAGGGCCTTTGCTTCAGAAACCCGCTATTTCTATAGTCAACCTCCTGATCTCTACCTATCTCTATAGAAATAAGTAACATATTTGGTCACAAATTTATACTACGGTAGGACTTTATTTCTGTTTTAAAAGGCCACCAAATCTTATTGGCTCCAATTCTGTTTCCTGTTTTTAAAAAAAATCACAGCTGTTATCCATATTTTGAACTGAAAGTGTGTTACAATCAAAGGACCCAAGAATAAAAATAATAACAATGAAAGATTTTGACTGTTCATGAATCATTAACAAATCATTCAGAAAATAGTTTTGGCATGCATTAATCATGGCAGCCAAAATATTTTATCCAGGTATCAAGAAGACTTTAGGGACTGTAATAATAATTGGATATCCTTCCAGTCACTTTATGGAGATATTGGACAGACAATTCTGAATGTGTAGAAGATTATCGCCATTCTGTAGCCCGTCTGAAATTTTATATTTTCTTCTGTCTGGAATTTATATTTCCTTCCTTCCTTCCTTCCTTCCTTCCTTCCTTCCTTCCTTCCTTCCTGGATTTGCTATAATCTGGGTAGTACTGTAATTTATCTTCTTCATTATTGAATGTTTGTGCCTTATTGTTTAAACTACTGCATTTCTAAACTATTTTTAAACAATAAAAATGGATAAAATGTGAAAATGATTTATTTCCCAAAGGGGCAGAAAAGAACCCTCTAGTTATAGTCTAATCTGACATAGCCAGAAGCAAATTTTAGCATGTTGACTTTTTAAGACAACTCTTTAGATCTCTCAGGCACTGGGATTAGAGGTGGACTCTAGAGATAGTAATCCTGAAAGATAAATAGTGGAAACAGCATTGGCATAAAGACTCAGATGACTTCTGGGACAAGACCCAGTGGTGGGTTTCAAATTTTTTTACTAACGGTTCTGTGGGTGTGGCTTGTGGGCGTGGCATGGCTTGGTGGGTGTGGCATGGGAAGGATACTGTAAAATCTCCATTCCCTCCCCAATCCAGGGGAAGATTACTGTAAAATCCCCATTTCCTCCCGATTAGCTGGGACTCAGGAGGCAGAGAATAGATGGGGGGTGGGAGCAGTCAGAATTTTTACTACTGGTTCTCCGAACTACTTAAAATTTCTGCTACCGGTTCTCCAGAACTGGTCGGAACCTGCTGAAACCCACCTCTGTACAAGAGGTTTGGTATCTACTCTACAGCCTTCAATTTTTTGATCTTAGCATCCTACTATATAGCCTGATAATCAACACAGGGCCAAAGCTTGCCAAGATTGCTTCAAACTGGCCCTTACTTTAAGTAGTGCAGTTCCATAATTATTGATCTTGGTTTACAGAAGCTTCCTATTATTTCAGATATGGAGCATTTCCCTTTAACTCCTATCATTCTGTGCTATTCAGCTATTTTACATTCTTCATTAAAAACTATGTTTGCCAGCTGATTTAAAATCTGAAAACATGCATATTTATTTTTTAAACTCACTAAAATGATCCTTTACATAAAAAGAGGGATAAAAACTCTATTATGGAAAGAATAGAAACAGGATTTCCAGGTATTTAGAATGAAGCTTCTTCACATACAGGACATTCATTAAACCCGATCCTGTAATTTTAGATGCCAATACTATAGAAAAACCGAATTGTCTTAGATGAGCTTCTTTAAATGAACTTAGGAGATATATACGTAGAATTTTTACAAGAGACATACAAGACTGCCATGTGAATTGGGATAGAGTACGTTTGTATCCTGAGCTAAAATTATTAAATAATGTTGAACTACAACATTTCATTCTCTCTCTTTCCCAGTTAAACTTTACAGAAAATAAAGTTTCTTGCAATGACAGCCATTAGAGATGAACAATGCTACCATTCTGAAACTATATTCCTTCAGCACGGAAAAGAGAAGAATAAAAAATTAGAAAAGCCCAAATAGAACAAATAAAAAATATATCTTCTAAGGGATCAGAGATGATTGCTTACAATCTGCTGCAGCCTTTATTGTTTTTGGTTCTTAGGTATAAACCTGGTCAGGTTTTTTTTTTTTAAGTGTAATAAATATTCTACAGGCAGAATAGCATTATAAACAATGCTACATTTATCTAGTCAGGCCAAAATCTCAGATTGTGGCATGTGGGGTCAAGCTGCATTTTGAGAAAGAGAGTTGTGGGAAAGGAAAGGAAACATAAGGGGGGGGAGGGGAGAATTCTTTAGATATACTTCAAAGCCGCTGCCCTTGGATAGACCTTTTGGGCAGCAAAAGTTAAGGCACGAGATGTGAATGGTGGCTGCTTAAAACTTTTAACTGCCATAGTTTCAAGGCCTTGTTGCTCAGATAGGCTATTCCTGTCACTTGCTGCTTGATGATATTGTGGCTTAGTAGCCTCTGGCAGAAGCTGGCTGCTAATGTTCAAAAAGCAGAAACACAATCTAATTATCTCTTTCCTCATCAACAGTAATGGTGAAGTGTGCCTCCTCCTTAGATCATTGCCTTTACGAAGCTTTCAAGAGCGCTCGCCTTCTGTAGCACATTTTGGTTATTCCAATTTTTTTTTTAAAAAAGCATTTAAGATTATTCCAATAATACTAACTCTGCTTGGCATTTTGAAGTCCATTTTGCACACATGTCAAGTTCTGCCTGAGGTGGTAGTTCCAATTCTTCCGCACTCAGTCAACAATATGATCTATCGTCCAATCCTACGTGCAACCACTCAGAAAGAATTGTGTCCAATGGAGTTTGATGAGCCTTAGTCAAAGAGAGGATTGTAGCTTCGAGCTATCTTTAATATATCCATTCCTTCTTCTTTCTGAAAGCCTGAAAGCCTGTTCCTAAACCGATGCCTCTGGTGTCACCAATAAAAAGAAGAAGAAGACACTATTGTGCAGCTGTTCCATACTTTTCTACTTTAATATTTTTGGTGTGGAAAGAAACAAGAGAGAATATATATATATATATATATATATATATATATATATATTAAAAAGGAGAGGGTCAAAAATGGATGTGTGGATGAGTGGATCTCCCCAACAGAATTCTGCGCTCAAACTTTATGTTTCAAATCCTCATCCGAAAGAAACATAAAGATGATTTCATGGAATTTCTCTCCCCACCCCCACTTTCCTTGGGTGCACCTAGCTTTAAATTAGCAATTTCTAAAATCCCTGCTTCAGTCATATTTTGCCAAACTATTGCTTTCTGTTCCCTCATTTGTGATCAGCTTTAACGCCTTAATTCCCCTCCCCCTTATTTTAAAAACCTGATGGTAAAAAGGCCAATTTATACCCCTATTATGGATAGTAGGAACACTATGCAAATGTAGAATTTCGTCTCTTACGATAGCTTTCCTTAAACTGGCTGAGGTGAGTTGAATTTCAATAATAATTCCCAGTCAGTGTGAGCTGCATTCATGCTATTAAGAAAGAAAATGAGATGTAGGCTCCCAAGAATCTATGGCCCTCCTTGGAGAATGTAGTATTACTACCTTGTATAGGTAGTCCTTGACTTACAACAATTCATTTAGTGACCCTTCGAAGTTACAACGGCACTGAAAAAAGTGACCAATGATTTTTCACACTTATGACCGTTGCAATATCCCCATAGTCACGTAATCAAAATTTGGATGCTTGGCAACTGACTCACATTTATGACGGTTGCAGTGTCCCTGAGTGACATGATCCCCTTTTGCAACCTTCTGACAAGCAAAGTCAATGGAGAAACCAGATTCATTTAACAATTGTGTTATTAAGTCAACAACGGCAGTGATTCACTTAACAAATGTAGCAAGGAAAGTCATAAGAGGGGGCAAAACTCACTTAACACATTTCTCACTTAGCAGCATACATTTTGGGCTTGATTTTGGTCATAAGTCGAGGACTACCTATAATTAATTCTGCTCAAATTAATCTGAATTGTTATAGTAGCAGATATTTCTTCACTGAGATTTTTTTCTTCTTCTTCAGTGCTGTTGGCAGCCAGAACAAAATATGCCAGGCAAGAATGTTGTGCTGAGACATCACAGCAAATTTCTTTTGAAGTTAATTGCAATCAGCTATGATTTGCAAAAGCTCAGCTAGGATTAGAATTGATAAATGGCAAAAAATTACCTTCTCCATTCTCCAAGGCATTCAAGTAGGACAGCCTTGAATGTCAAAATCATTCCCTCTCTCAGCTTTTAGGTATGGATAATGTTATCCAAACTGAATCATAAATAACAAGAACCGGAGAATAAGGGATTCATGGTACAAAACTATGCATGATTATTCCAAAACAATTATTATTCCCCATTGCCCTCAATGCCTTATTCCCAAATCCCCTGGAAAAATGAGCAACAAGATTCAAGCCAATGCCTTCCTAAACTCTCAAACTAAGAGAGTTTAAGACTGTATCATCAAAATTTGACAAGAAGACAACTAAATAAAGGTGCCATAATTTTTCATCAGTTTTTACTAAGAAATTAAATAAAATAGCTATGTTATTATTAGAGCTTTATCCGATGGATGGATGGGGGGAGGGAGGGAGGGAAGGACAAATGGACAGTCAGATAGATGATAGATAACTTACAACTCAACTCAAAGCAGAAAACATACCTAATAGATAATATTCCTGCCTCCTATTTTTCCCCCACAACAAACCTATGAAGTTAGTTGGGCTGACTAGCCCAAAGTCACCTACCAATAGCCAACTTTTGTCTGTCTGTCCGTCCGTCCGTCCGTCCATCATCTATCTATCTATCTATCTATCTATCTATCTATCTATCTATCTATC
>WNWU01000053.1:6948303-6964117 GCA_012654045.1 Ptyas mucosa | reverse complement strand
TATCTATCTATCTATCTATCTATCTATCTATCTATCTATCTATCTATCCAGAAGTGTTCAACATCTGATATGTTGAAGGCATCTATAAAATGAGAAGAGAAGAAGTGGAAGTCAAATCTTTCACTCTACCAGCAATCATACTAAACAATTTTATATACATACAATCAGGGGTGAAATTCAATAGGTTCTGACAGGTTCTGGAGAACCAGTAGCGGAAATTTTGAGTAGTCCGGAGAACTGGCAAATACCACTTCTGGCTGGCCCCAGAGTGGGGTGGGAATGGAAATTTTGCAACATCCTTGCCCCAGGAGTGGGGAGGGAATGGGGATTTTGCAGTATTCTTCCCCTGTCATGCCCACCAAGCCATGCCACACCCACCAAGCCACGCCCACAGAACCGGTAGTAAAAAAAAATTAAATTCCACCACTGCATACAATTTTAATGATGTAAAATATAAAAAGTAATATATTAAAAATGCAGTCCACAGATACACTGCTAGAAAATCCGAAGGACCAGATTGAGAGCAGACTATCATGGAGAAAATACATCTATGTGGTTCCTAAGAGTCATCATTGCATAGATGGCCAAAAATGTTGTTCACCTAAGATGTTCAGAATTTCAAAGGCAGAGACAAATGTCACAGTGAGATCTAGGCTCCTTCTTATGACTGCATCTTACTGAACTGTGTGCAGATATATGTGTGAATTTATTAAACTTGTAAAAGAAATAGATATCTGCAACACACACATGCCAATGATGCACAAATTATTTCAGTGAAAGTTGCGCTATATTAATGGATAAAATACACTACTTCAATCTGGAAATTATAAAGTCAGGTCTCATATAAAATCTTGAATTTTACCTCTGTTTAATCTGCAGCTCTCTTTCACGCTTTTATGGGTTACAATATGCCACAAGTTAAATACGAACATGTTCATCTTCTGCGTTGTTCATTTAATAGCAACAAGAGATGCCAACTGGTGTTAGGAACCTCCAAAGCCTCTTCTTGATCAGTTATTCTTAATAACTCTTCTTGATCAGTTATTATCTTGAAACTGGCTTTGGAATGAACAGACCTTCAAACAGGGGAGTTTGAAAAAATTGAGCTATTGAAATATTAATACTGTTCCTGCCTCCTCCATCAAAGATCCCTGCCTGAACGTTCAATCCTGGATTGTTAATTATACATATTCAAAATAACAATTATGTGATCATTATATATGGTACATTATTTAATTTAGCTATATGTCTCTATGCTGAATAGAAAGGCAATTTGTTCAGTTCATGTTCTCATGTACACTTAGCCAAACTGCATTTTGCTGATACTCATATCATAGTGCAATTGCGCATTTTAACAATTAAAAAAATTAATTAATACACAAATTTGCATGTAAGAAAAGTGCATGCAAAAGGACGTCAATTCTCATGCAGGTCTTTTAACTAAAGGCCCCATATGAAGAAAAAAGACTGAATAAATTTTTGATTAGAAATGAAAGAAATTGGTTAAAATTAGCCTTGGGCAGATTGGTCCATTGCTTCGAAGAAGCGAACCCCATTTAAATCAATGGGATTCTGACCTAAGCAGCTCCACCATTCCTCAAAGCTCCTCCTACAGCTACTGGCCTCTTGATTTGTTCTGCCATAACATGGCTTCAAATACCAGCCAATGGTATCAAAGTATGTTATGAAAAACTCTAGTCCTTTGCTGCAATCTTTCGATGATACAATTTTCAGCAGAGCAGAGGTGGACAGCTCTTGATAATTGTGCAATCCTGTAATTGCTTCAGAAGGAAAAAGAAAGCACATGCTTTATTTTGAATGCTAAAAAGACCTAAACATGCATACATCTGGTTACATCCTTAAGTTCCAGGGATGCAGAAACAGGATCAAGATAAAAATTTGGGGATAAAATGAATAACCAATATATAATCTTTCATGGATCACAGGCCACTGCATGGGATGCAACATTAGTCCTAAAACCCTTCCGAAATTTTACTAGTGACCCAACCATTAGTGTTCTAAAATCTGAAGAACATCAATCCTTACCAATAAGGCAAATGGTTTACTTGGGTTTGGTATGCAAAAGGTGGACCAAGCATGTTGTTGGAAGAAATATCCAGGTCCAGTTCCAATCTGGGAGAAAGGCATTGGAGACAAAATGGAGGCTGGAGGCTGTTTAGAAAGAAGGTCCATTTATTGATGATGCAGAACCACCAAGGACGTGTGATTCTGGGTAGTTGACCAAATGGATTTGAGAGTGGGGGGTATTTTTACCTTCTCTTGGCCTTTGCACTTGAACTTCCTGTTCCTGTGCAAGAACATGTATTCTATTGGCAGTTGTAGGGGTCATGGCTGGCTTGGTAGGTTTTCTGAGCTAAGTTTGGTTGAAGTTTGGAGGGTGATGCAAGATCCTTAGGAGATTGTGCAATGTGATGAGTTCTGCTGCTAGATGGTAGTGGGTTAATCCTATTAGGTCCTGAAGGGTCATAATCCCATCACCCTGGAGCTGAAGGTCTTTTGTTTTGTAGATAGGCTGGCCCAGTCTTTCTCATTGGGCACAAAATACCTGCTGGGGGCTATTAAGAAAGTTGGGGGCTGCTTTCCAAGATCATGTTCCTCCATTTCTCCTTTAGGGAAATATAACATTCTGCCTTTTTAATATTTCCTAAAATATTTCATTCTTCTAGGAGAGGGGTGGGTGCTACAATGTGCATTTGCTGCTAGCATAGGTTTTAATCTATTTTTTTTTTCTGCAGTAGTTGGCCTTGGACTCATTGATTAACAGCTTTCAACACAGTCTTATAATATCATGTGTTCCTTTGAGTTTTTTTGTTTTATAAAATTTAGGTGCTACCTGACTCCAAAATGTCTGAGTTTGTTCAAGGTTACTCCCAGATATATATATTTTTCCATGGAGATTAAAGCTGTCATTAAGCAACCACTTACAATATATTGTATTTTCAGTATCTACCTGCATTAACAGAAGAACAAGAGGACCTTGCTAAGTTCAGATCCTGTTTGCAGGCAATGAACACACAGGATGTGACCCACCACCAAGCAGTAAAACTTTAAATCCTATATGCATCTCCTGAAAAGCAGCAACTCCACTGAAGATTAATAGGGTTTATCTGGAAGTAAATAATGTTAAATTTTACTTAGCACTGCAACCCTCCGAACATTTAACCTGAAGGATGCTTCACTGATCATAATTCTCAGTAAACGTATTTAGCACGGGACTAATTTTTGGCATTTTGCCTACAGCATAATCTCATGCACATCGAGGAAAAGCCCCAGTGAGCTTAAAGGGAGTTGCTCCTAACAAAATGTGCACCTTAGGTTGAAGCCTGAGTTTCTGGTCATGAGATATAAACATTGGGGTTTGCCTTTTGTCATCCTCCCCCCCCCCATTTTAATGCATATTTCCATAATTTTAGCAAGCAGATGCAAACAGTGGTGGGATTCAAAAAATTTTTACTACCAGTTCTGTGGGCATGGCTTGGTGGGTGTGGCATGGCTTGGTGGGCATGGCAGAGGAAGGATACTGTTCTACGCCAGCTACGGACCCCAAAGAACGCAGCACACACAAAGTCCGTTCAAACCTTAGTTTACTAAATAAACCAGTTTTTTACAACAACGGCTGTTAATTAACTGCATTAACAGCCGCCAAGAATTCAAAGAATAATATTGAAAGCTTACTGTGGTTGGCAGAACACCCAGAAGCAATTTGTAGGAAGCTGATAAGATAAGCAAGACAAGACAGGAAGGTATGTGAACCAAGTTGTTCCCTGCAAATTGCTTCAGTCAGCGTTCCTCCTTAAATAAGCTAAGGGAGTGGCCAATTAGCCCCAAGCCTTACTCTTGAGGAGACCTCCTCCTGAGAGCCACTCCTGCCTTTTGGCAGCTCTGCACACCCGTGCATCAAGAAGAGGCTCCTCCTCTTCGTCCTCTTCACTTAAGGGAGCTTCTGGAGGTTCAGCCCTGGCTGAATCCCTGCCTCTGGCACCAACTCTTCTCCAGCCTCCTCAATGTCTGACTCGAGTGCCAGCTGCACAGGCTGCTGGCGCAGCACCAAACCAGCCTCCTCACTGTCGGAATCAGCTACTAGCTGCACAGGCCACTGACGGGCCACAACAGATACTGTAAAATCTCCATTCCCTCCCCAGTCCAGGGGAAGGTTACTGCAGAGGTGGTATTTACCGATTCTCTGAACTACTCAAAATTTCCACTATCGTTTCTCCAGAACTGATCAGAACCTGCTGAAACCCACCTCTGGATGCAAAGGCTAGCAAACATAAAAATACTTAACAACTACAGGTATATTTCTTTTCTTTTCTTTTTTTAACTTTCATTCATTTTGTTTTCATTTGTGATACTCCTGATTTTTTTTTCTTGGTTCAGGAATAACAGGCTTGAAAGCAGTAGTGGGACTACAACTTCCAGCTGCCAGAACTTTACCTACAGCCAAATCCCACCAAGTTCAATATATCTTATTTCCTAATAAGTATACTTGGAAATGCAAACTCAGTGGGGTTTACTTCCCAGGTAACCATGTTTTGGATAAAGCTGTCAGCTGCCTTTTTCCTCTGCTCAAAAAGATACCGAAAAGCAGTGGAGAGACAGATGCCTGAGATCTTTCGAAGAGCCTGGCAAAAGCAGAATCTCTGACCGCTTTGAATGCTCAGTGGAGGAGGGATCATCTCAGAATGCCAGCTTCCATCAACTTGATCAGCTCACAACACAGAGAATTTACACCATTATTAACTTCCTTTTAAAAAAACCACCAGATTTCTCTTCTGATCTGTGATTGGAATTGCCAAGTGCATGCCCCACGTCATTTGTGGATGTGTCTATCAGGGGTGAAATTCAAAATTTTTCCCTACCGGTTCTGTGGGCGTGGTTTGGTGGGCATGGCAGGGGAAGGATATTGCAAAATCCCTATTCCCACCCCACTCTGCGGCCATCCAGAGGTGGTATTTGCTGGTTCTCTGAACTACTCAAAATTTCCGCTACCGGTTATCCAGAACCTGTTAGAACCTACTTGATTTCACCCATGGTATCTATGCCTTTCCAGCCTAATGCTACCCTTTCTGACATACCATTTTCTGGTGTTATACTTCTCATCAAATTAGAATGCAATTGATTCTATACAATGGTGGGTTTCAAAAAATTTTATTACCAGTTCTGTGGGCGTGGCTTGGTGGGCATGGCATGGCTTGGTGGGCATGGCTTGGTGGGCATGGCAGGGGAAGGATACTGTAAAATCTCCATTCCCACCCTATTCCAGGGGAAGGTTACTGCAAAATCCCCATTTCCTCCTGATCAGCTGGGAATCGGGAGGCAGAGAATAGATGGGAGCAGCGCCAGTCAGAGGTGATATTTACCGGTTCTCCGAACTACTCAGAATTTCCACCACCGGTTCTCCAGAACTGTTCAGAACCTGCTGAAACCCACCTCTGATTCTATGGATCCTGATCCTTTGGAGTCTATGGGCAAAAAATTAAGACAGTACAGCATATAGTATAGAGAAGTTAAGCCAATGGAAATTGCTTTTTTATAAATGGGGGGAGTGGCTTTGCTCTAAGGCCTCATTAGCAGATCTTAGGAACCTGGAGATCTTAAGAGCGAGGAAATAAGGCTTCTCCAAATGGTAGAAGTGGAATTGTTTGTTGCTGAGGCAAAGCCATAATGAATACAACCCATTCAAGTTATAACAGAAAAAACCCACTCTCGACTTTTCATTCCTCTAGTAATCTGCAGTCTCCTTCCATTGAACTGAACCTTTCTCTAACCTATTCCTGATTTGACACCACAGTTAGTCAAAACAAATGGAAATGCAGAACAGATTCGCTACCTATTATCTTGCACACCATTGTAAACGTTATAAGGAGATAAAGGAATCACTTTAACAGGGAGCAATTCAAAGATGCTAAACAAGCACCAGCAGTGCATTTATGAACAGTTCTTGTTACTCATTCTCTCCTTGGGTCTTTGTGTGTGTGTGTGTGTGTGTGTGTGTGTGTGTGTACATCATGTGCACATATAGTGTAAGACAACATTTGAACAGCTAGGATGCATATTTTATATTTAAAATAAAATCTAATATTACATTTTGACTATAATATTCATTCTGGCATGGCAGCCTAATTAATCCATAAATGCCTCCCCATATTGCCAAAGGCAAGGGCATCGTTAAATGGATTGGTTTGAAACACAACAAGGTTGGCAAGGATCCGAGCTTGAACAGATGGAAGATATATAGCCAATGAGCATACAGTATTTGGGATATAGAACTGTGTCTTGTCATGGTGATTTATTATAATGATTGGTCACACAATCAGCCAGATGTTTAGACAGGATTTGGTATTTTTTAATCTACCTATCAAGTCCTTCCCAAGGACCTGGGATAGCCAGATGTTGTTTGATGATGTTGAAGGTATTGTCGCAGGATGTAAACTGTTCCAAGTGAAGCTGCCTTTCGCATTTGACGGATGGCGATTTTGTCCATGCCAGTACTTTGCTGCTCCAGATGTTTTGGGATCAAGTGGTGCTTTAGATGTTTTGGAATTGCAGCCAAGACATCTATTACTATTGGTAGTATTTTTGCTTTCTTTTGCCACAGTCGTTTGCAAGCTTTTGTATGTTGTGATTTTTCTCCAGTTCTTTCTCTTCTCTTCTGCTGCCTCTAGGGACTGTCATGGATGTAAACTGTTCAGAGTAAAGCTGCCTTTTGCAATTCATTGATGATGATTTTTGTCATCATTATTACTACTACTAATAATATTTTAAATAACCTCCCAGGCAAAGATATTCACAGATGGAGCAACAATAGCTGTGTGCCTCATTTCCAATGAGAAGTTTGAGAAATTGGATTAAGACTAGATTATGGCATTGGTTAAAAGATTAACTAGCTCTATGATGGATTTTTCTTACTGATGAGAATGATTTTTTCTCATAATCCTGAGGATTTTCATAGTGGTCTGGACTGAAATCAAGAAGAGGCAAGTGGATAAAAAACACTGAGCGCTCAAAAGTCTCATTCATAGCTAGGGTTTCAAACATGCTTAGAAATGTTGCTTTACGTCATTGTATACGCAGGACAGACCGAAATTCAGAATGGGCTTTTAGACTTTGGGATATATTTTGTGTGTATGTGTTGTTTTCCTCAGTTTGCTAATCAGTGAGAAAATGAAAAGGGGAATAACCAGCAGGGCTAGTAATACTCAGAGCTGTGGCTGAGCCTCTATCAACAGAGCAGAAGCTTGAAAAAAAAAATTGACTTTTGGAGTTTGATGGTCTTCAGTTTTCATTGCAATAACTAAGCTCTACAAATCCACACATGATCTACGGAACAAAAGATATTGTATGTTTACCCTGGATCCCTATGACTTTAATAGAACAGAATATATCTTCCAACTTAGGGTTGATCTGTGTAGTCACGGGTACCCTCTGAGCTTGCAGATGTTTCATTACCTGACTAGGTAACATCATCAATGCTAGTGAGTGAGAGGTTTGATCTCTGTTTACTCTCTTCCTCGTGACTCTATCATAACTCTCTGATAGAAAAAAAAGTTTCCAGCTGACTTGTCAATAGAAGATATCAGGAGAAAGGTTATTGTACTGACACACTGAAAAAACTGAGAATCTTCCTTCATTTGTAATTTTCAGTGGCATCTGCAAAATCTTGAAGTTCAAAATTGATCTCCTGTCCACATGATACTTTCCCCATCTCATCTTCAGCATATTATTTAAAAGGTATGATAGGTGCTCCAGTCCATAAGCACTTCCAACTCACAGAGTCTAAACTGTACTGTCCTCTTCTACACACTTTAGGAGATGGGTTTATATACAATTCCACCAAACCAAGCAAAACACAAGGAAAGTCAGATCAGCATATCGTAAGAGGTTATAAGCTGTAGAAAAAGTAGATTGTGCTAAGTACAACAGGTCAGATTGACTTTGGGGGATTTCTGGGGTTAAACACAGGCACACAAAATCTTTACACTGATTCCATTCATATATACAGTATGTGCATGGGGGGGGGGTGTGTGGAGTGATGAACAGGCCTCTTGGAAACAAGACAAAGAATGGCCAAATGGTTAAGCTCTACAGCCAGATGAAAGGATGCAAGGATATGATTGGGTTCAAGCAGTGATTGATTCTTTCTTGATGGAAGGGATGATTCTGTCAGCTCTTAATGAGATAGTGGTTTACCCACTTCTCAAGAATTGTCACTTGACTGAAAAAGTCTGGACAGTGTTTGTCCCTTTTTAAGGAAGGTAATGGAGAAAATAGTTGTGCTGTAGCTTCAAAAGGATACTGATGAAATAGATTAACTGGACTCCTTTCAGTCAGCTTCAGGCCAGGATATGGAGTGGAAATGCCATTGACCACACTCTTGGAGGACTCTGGTGGGAGCTGGGCTGGATTATTGCATCCATCTGATCTCTTCTTGACATCTCTGCAGCTTTCAATACCATCAATTATGGTATCCTTCTGGACCAGCACTGGGAGTTATGGGTGCGTAGCACTGTGTTGTGTTGGTTCTTATTTTCCTCTGGACCGGTTCCAGTCAATCTTGATAGGAGTAGGGAGCTCCAGTCCACAACTTGGTTCTTTCCCCTCTCATGTTCATATACATGAGGCCACTAGGTAAGCTCATCTGACAGTTTGGGTGGGGTTTCACCAATATGCCGATGATACTCAACTTTATAGCTCACCTAAATAATGATGTGACCATTCTGTTTCACTGTCTGGTAAGATTGAGTTGTTTCTAGTGTTTGGACCTTCTGGTATTGGTAACCTTTCATCATTGGCCTTAAATAAGGTGGCAGTGGTGCAAAATTTGGGAGTCCTCCTGAATTCAGAGGTGTTCTTCTCCAAAAGCAAGTGGTAGTTGAGGCTAGGCAGGCCCTTGCACACCTTCCTGCCCTTCAAGGATATTCCCTCTGCCCTCAACCTTTTTCTTGTGGCAAGAAAAAAAGGGGGTAGAGAGATGGAGGTATAAGCAGGAGACAGCAAGAGAGGAATTGGCTGAAAGTTTACTCATAAGCAAGAAATGAAGGAAAGAAAGCACAAGGCTTTATGGAAAGAATATCAGAGTCATGACTGGAGACTGAGACAATGTTGGCTGGAGAGCTGGAATTTCACCATGAGGAGAAACCATTTGGAGATCTAGCTAAGAAGAGAAAGATTCTAGGATAGAGAGAAAAGGGAATGGAGAACTGTCACCATAAAGGCACCATAAATGATCAGTTAGAGGAGACATTGGCAAAGTCACTTAGAGTGAATCCATTTTGGATGGGTTGGAAAGCAGAATTATTTGATCGTTTGATGTTCATTCAACAACTTCGTATATTGTTAAGTTCCTAATACCAGTGTGGATCTCACACTATTTTCAATGACATCAGTAACAGATGTGCAATGTCTACAATGAGAGATGGATGTTTTCTTCCCTTATAAAATGTCACCCTTAAAACTCTCCCCACCCCACCTTAGGAAGAGTATAACAGCAGTGATGGTTGATGGGAATACATTATGGAGGACTGCTTGGCTGATCTCTGTGTGGAATCAGCTCTTACATATGCCACACGATACAGAAAGGAAAGAGCGCTACAATCGTGTCCATTCAAAAGAAAGCTAGTGTGGGGATAGATGTGGGGAGGAGACCAAACTGTCACACAGCAGTTTGAATGGAATTATCGCTCCCGTCAGGTGCAGCTGAGATACAACAGAAAGAGAAGGTAGGAAATGTAACATATACAAGGGGTCAAAAGAACCCTTCAGTAAAATGTGTTAAATGCAATGTATTAAATACAATGCATTCAATGCATACGTCTATTCATTACACCCTGCCTTAATCTGTCGGCCAATATTTCAGCAGGGCAGGACTTTGAAAATCCTGTTTCTTAAAGGTCAAGACACCAGAAATAGTCAACTATACAGAGCTTTTGCTTGTTCTTCGGTCAGTCAGATGTGGATTTTTTATTTTAGAATTGTGGGTTTTTGGCAATAAGTTGCCAAAATGGAAACTGGAAGAGTCAAAATAGCACTGACATAAACAAATTCAAAACCTTCTGACATTTTGGCTCTGCTTTGTTCTCTTGCCAAGTCTGTGTCATTTATATGGACTATTCACATCTCAGATTGATGTGCACTATGAGGCTGAGGCTGAATGTATCCAGTTGTGAAAATGAAATCTGTATCACTCTGCCTTTTCGGGCAAAAATATAACCATCATCCAACCAACATTAATTATGTTTAATGAGGTGATTTTATTCAGAGAGACTTAGTTCTGGTTCTTAAGCTTCCCATTGAAATTCACTGGTCAGAAAACAAATATATTGGGGTTAGTTGTTTGAATGGGAATACATTTGAATAGGAATATTTCTTATGGCATCAAAAACAATGATAACTAAGTATTTCATTGCCAAACAAAAGTCTGCTGTATTTATGTATTTATTTACTTTAGAATTAGGATAATTCCAATAACAATGTATTTTATTGATGTTTAATATATTTCTTCAAATATTTGTGATGGTTACATAGCTTTTTTCCTTCAAAGAAAAAAAAAATCCCAGATCCAGATATAGACCAATCAGCCTGATAACAATACCTGAGAAGGAAAAGATAATCAAGCAACAAATCTGGGAACACCTACAAACAAGCAAAGTTATAACCAGTAGCCAACATGGTTTAGTCAAAAACAGATCATGCCAAATAAATCTTATTTCATTCTTTAACAATGTGACTAAATTAGTGGATCAGTGAAATGCTGTGAACATAGTACATTTAGATTCCAGTAAAGCATTTGATAATCATCCACCTATAAGATAAAATCAATCCTTTGCACATTGACTGATATTGCCATAACATCATCTCCTAACAGATTTGTAAGTGCCTGAAATGCTCCAGAGAATCTATTGCTAGATCACATGCATGGAACTTAAATATTCATGCTTTCATGAATTAGGATTTTATGATCTCTGGGACAAACATAGGACCAACTGATACATTCAAAGTAGTTTTCACCTGACATGGGAGGATGGTTTGAATATTTGGGGACAGGTGAAAAAACAGACTCTTAATTTGGAAATGTTCCTAGAAAATATAAATATATATTGTATATATACTATATGTGTGTGTGTGTGTGTGTGTATGTGTGTATATATATATATATATATATATATATATATATATATATACACACACACACATACATACATACATACATATACACACACACACAATGTCTGTGTATGTTTATGAGAAATATCCTTAACTGTTATATTAAGGATCTGTTGGATGCTAAGAAATTGTAGGGTTTTGAATTGAAGTGGCTTCCTGGGTTTTATTTTAAGGACATATAGTAGGTTTTTGGTCCAAGAACCATACTTGACCCTTAAATGGTATACTAGAGTCCACCCTTCAAAATGTGGGTGGAGCTGAAACAAAAAGGAGGTAGGTCAGGGCAAACATATCAAAATATCAAAATTATCATGCACAGTTAATATAATTCATTCCCATACCTAAATATTTCTCAAATAACGTATTTCAATTCACATGTAATTTTCTAACATTGGCTTCTAAGAAGTATTGAAATATGAAATCAATATCTTTTCCCCCCCAGAAGCACGAGGAATAGCACCATCAGATGAATTTCACCTTCTACCAACATTCAATTGCAAATGTTCATAACTTTGACTTGGTAGTCCTTCCTTCTACACCCATATAAATAAAAACATCTAGGTGGGCCAATGCCAACAATTACAATAAAATGGAACTTGCTGACCTACAAGCATAAACGTGACATTCCAGAACTCAATGGCATGTCTCAATGGCATATACTGAAGCGTCTTATTGTTTGAAAGGAAAATTATGCTAAATAATTTAATCAAGGTCAGATAGGGAACCTTTGTCAAGAGCAAATGATCAAGACTGAGAACCTAGCTCAAAATTAGCAGTCCAGTATAATATCTTGATGAAAATGTTACCGTTACATTTTAAAATAATTCTTTGCAATGGATAGGTTTTTCTCCACACATCACATTTGATTTATGACTTGGATTCTTTGCCTGTAAAATTCAGAATTTAGAGGAAAAGGAAGGCTTGAAAAAGTATTGATAATACATTTTTTTAGGCAAGGTAGATCTACAGGTGCCGAAACAGAACTAATTTCTTGGTGAAAGAAAAAACACATACACTGCTGTCTACCTTCACTGGCCATTCCTACTTCAGTCTCAAGACAGAAGCCAATAAGGACAGAAAATCTGATTCTATCAAATTCCAATAGTTAAAAACCTTTCAATTTGAAAGCCATAAAGTGCACATTGACTTACACACCGTCAACAGGAGAACTGATTTACGAGCCCACAGGATTGTTCATTCAGGTGCTTATATGTAAAACTACAAATATGTTTTCCAAGGGAACATTAGCAGTAGACTCCTAGTCACATCAACAGTGCATCCTTCTCAAATTTTATTTAAAAAAAAAACTACACAGAAGACTACATTGATAGTATCCAACAATAACCCCAAAAGGCAATAGAAAAGAAACCCCCCCCCCTTTGCTTTTCCATTATTTTACAGGTCAGGGAAAACATTTATTCAAAGTGCAAATCTAAATGAAATAACTTAAGTGAACTCATAAATACATACATTGCGTTCCTTCCACTTTACGAAGTGCACTATGCATGCTTTGAGACCATAGTCAAAACAGCTGATCTACAAGCATTAGGTATGTTCATTGCCTGCAGTTACTTATAAAGTAATAAAAATGGGATAGCAATAAACAAAGAAAATAAAGAAAATCCATACCAATAAATGAATAAATATAAATGCACACAGATAGATAAATGAATAAATATAATATATTAGCAGAGCCTGACTCTGCTAATCTTTAGTGCCAACGTTGTTAATTCCTCACATCAGAATTATTACCATGTGGCAGGTTAATGTTTATGCCAATGCATGATCATAAATCATGATTTAAAGCTTGGTTTTGCAGTGAGGTTAATGCTGTGACCGATGGATTAATTTCAATTTTGCTAGCTGTTTCAAATTTCATAAACTTCCATAACAAAGTTGCTATCTTAATAAGCTTTAATACTAGAACCATTGAAATATACACCTCTCTTCCTCCCTCCCTCCCTCCCTCTCTCTCTCTCTCTCTCTCTCTCTCTCTCTCTCTCTCTCTCTCTCTCTCTCACACACACACACACACACACACACACACAAAATAAACAATGAAATAAAATGTGCTCAAGACTTGCAGCATCATAGTTAACTAGGGAGGGACCTCCCCTTAAATTTCCATCCCAAAATATAAACAGGCAGGTTATAAGGAAGGAAAAATCTTCCAAGAAGGTAAAATATTTGGATGAAACTTTTGTTCAAACTTTCGTACAAGTTTTGGATACTCAACGACCAACATTCCATGCATGCGCAAAAAGAACTGGAATGCATCTTCAGTAGGTTCGTCATATCGGTTTTGATGCCACAGCTTTTAATGCTCTAACCTTTCTCTCCATAGGCATAAGGAATATTCAACTGCAGGCAATTTGCTCTCACTGTACACATTGAGAGAAACGTCTTTTTATCAGTCTTGTTCTTTTTTTAATCAGCCTAATCTTTAACAGGCTAGCCTTGAGATACATGATTCACAAGTGTGAAAACTATTCTCAGTAGGAACTGGGACTTTAATCCCTAAAGGGGACACTTCCAAGGCCCTCAAATGGCTGCAGAGGATAACTGCAAAGGAGCTGCCTCCAATCTGAATAACACTGACTTGCTTTTAGGATCTCTCCTCGGCTTCTAGTGTCCGTACAACCAGTGACTTGGGTTGCAAATTGCTCAAAACTAGAGGCAGAAAAGCTAGGAAACGGACAAAGGCTTGGGATACAATCAGTGAGAAGCGATTGGGACCTGCCGTTCTTTATTAGCACATTCAATCTACTTCAGTGATATCCAATCACTTCCTCTCACAGTGGCAACCGGACAGAGATTTGTGTTTGCCTCTTACAAGAGAAACAGCGAAGAGCAAGGCTCATCTGCAGATTCCCCATCCTGCTTCTCAAGGAAAAGATGCGTCCTTAAAAAAAAAAGAGGCAAGACATGGGGGTGGGGGTGGGGATGCTGACGTCGTCAATCATTCTCATCATGTCAGAGGAGTGGGAGCTCTCAATCAATTTGCCAGAACGTTTAAAGTTCAAGGCAAAGATTTATGGCGGAACCATCACAACCGCTAAAGAAAGCTCCTGCCGAGAGCAAGAATGAAAGAATTTTTATCTGGTAAACTCAGAGATGCACATTTCCACCGAACACTTTCCCCAAGGTACCTCCCCTGTAGTCCCTCTCTAAAAAGCAAGGCAGGGAAATATTTACATGTGTGTCTATCTAATGCAAATATCTTTCATGTAATCCCACATCTAGCATAGGTTTTCTAAATGCAAATTTGCACACATATCTGCACCCATTAAGCATATAATGTTACACAGAACTTTTAACAGCAACAAGCAAGATCCATGCTGGAATGTTTCATCTACAGAGTAATTTGCTGGTTCCACCATAAATGCAGGATCCATCAAACTATTTTTCTTCAGTAACCTATTTACTCGAGAACTACTTCGGTCCCGTTGGAAGATGTTTGCTCTTCAGACATGCAGATTGGTGCATGTCTCTTAGACCTCGGGGGGGGGGGGGAGGTCCGAAGCATCCCTCTCCCTCTCCCAAGTGAAGTCAGAAAAACTTTTAAGCAATCGGGAGCCATAAAGAAACATCCCTTGACCTCTTTGGTGCGGAGGAGGACGAACAGCAGATGTGCTCTTGATCCCTTTCTGGTTAAAGGCAGCAGATGTGCTGCTGAGCCGACTGTAATCTTAGCCATTACACTTCATGATCCTTGAATGTCATCAGGAGTTACCGTGTCTACGACTGACTATCCAATTGCACTTACAAAGCGCTGCGTTTAACTCTCCATAAAATATGGATTTTATTGCAGCACTGTCAAGACCTCATTCACAAACCGCTGACCTCGGGGCCGTTTACCTATCCCGCAGTTCCTCCACCAGCCTTTTGAATTAATACACGCATATATGCCTCTGCCGCGTTTCAATATCTAGACTTTCGTCTCACCCTGAATTTTTTTCTAGAATCACTTAGTGCCGATCTATATACGTTTTCACACCATCTCATCCCCCCCCCCCATTACTTCGTTTAACCTGTAAAGGATTTTATAGTTCAGCAGCGTTCTCCAGCCATTCCTTCTTCTCTCGACTCTTCCTAACCCGAAAGCCCTTTTTCCATCGCGCATCCCTTCTAAATCAGCATCTTACCACCGGCTCTCCTTCTTCTCTGCCCCACAAAAGGAAAATCAGATCTCCGGAGAAGTTTTCTTTTCTTTTTGGGGAAAAAAAAATCCAGCAAGAGGCTTTGTGAGCTTCCTGGGATCCGGCAAGCATCGCAAACGGCAGCCACGCAAAACATCCGACTCCTCTACCTAACGCGGACAAGCACCTTACCTACTCCGCCTAACGAGCCCATTCATTTCAGGCATCCAATTGCCACCCTATCCGTGCGCCAAGCGGACACGCCGTCGCCTTTTCCCCAGCCTTCCAGAGCGCTGCGCTGCGTTGCCCTGCCCATGTGCGAGCCCCGGCTCCACGTTTGCCCACCTCCCCCACCCCCGACTAACGGACCTGCCAACTTTTATAAACAACGAGGAAGGCTGAATCTTGACGGCAGTCCAAAAAAGAAAAAAAAGAAAAGAAAAGAAAAGAAAAGAGAGAGAGAGAGAGAGAGAGAGAGAGAGAGAGAGAGA
>WNWU01000053.1:6914143-6939405 GCA_012654045.1 Ptyas mucosa | reverse complement strand
ATAAATAACCAAATTCAAGATCAGAATATTTCTGTCAATATTTCTGCTAAGGCATGGAGGACTTGGAGATGTAATTTCTTTCTCTAGGCATTTTGCACACAGCTGATTAGTTGAAAATCCTAGTAAAAATTGAAGGTACAACTATAGATTGGAGATTAAAAATGCATTCAGATTCAGAATGTATCTGTATGTGCATACATGAAACCTCTTTATAAATATACATATACCGGTACATAAACACACACACACACACACATTCTATAGCCACCCATCTCAGCAAATAATGTACATGGATAGTACATGAGAGAGAGAAAAAAAATCTGTCTAGACAAGAAGTTCAGCCTGTTAAGAGAAAGAATAGCAAATTGTTTATTCTGGACACATAAACCAGGTATATTAATTTATCATCTTGCCTCTAATAAACATCTATACAACTTATCTAAAAAGCCAGAGCCACTAATTTTTCTTAGATATACATCAACCAAACATCTAAAAACAATCCATTCTTTAGCACTAACCATCAAATTTGTTTCTGTGAACAGTTCTTACCCAACCAACCCAATCGTTTCCTATCTGCCCCATTTCATAATCAAATAAAAGCCAATCAACTCAAAATGTACTGATAATGTTTCTGCTCTTTATTGCCTGGCTTCAGGGGTGAACTTCAGCAGGTTCTGACAGGTTCTGGAGAACCGGTAGCAGAAATTTTGAGTAGTTCGGAGAACCGGCAAATACCACCTCTGTTGGCTGGCCCCAGAGTGGGGTGGGAATGGAGATTTTGCAATATCCTTTCCCCAACAGTGGGGAGGGAATAGAGATTTTGCAGTATCCTTCCCCGCCATGCCCACAAGCCATGCCCACCAAGCCACACCACGCCTACCAAGCCACGCCCACAGAACCGGTAGTAAAAGAAATTTGAATTTCACCGCTGCCTGTCTTGGTTCTGAATGCAGATGTTTGGACTTTTAGAACTTTTTAATTAAGCAATGTATTACCAATGCAAGCCAACTGAAGAGGTGTTAAGATCGCAGGCTTTTAAAAACTCTGTTCTGTGGGGAAAAAATTCACAGTCATGAAATATCATTGAAAAGTCTGCCAAGCACAAGTGGTTTTACAGGTCATCATTCTATAAGATAAAGAACAGGCTTATGCTGAAGCAGACTGTAGTGATATCTCTGGAATACATTCCTGCTTGCATTTAAGTGTTGCGGGAGAAATCTTTCCTGCTCTTGCTACGTGAGATTATTTAAACCAGAGATTGAACGTGGAATCAAATGTGCTTTACCGTTGAGCTATAGCATTTAATAAATTTGCAGGCTTCACCTAGCTTTGATCTACTTTGTCTGAATGTTTTAATTAAAGACTCTGCAATCTACCTTTTTTCTGTTATGTTTATACTATAACATATATAGCATTTTAATAGTACAATGTAAAAAATCCACCCCTGCAGTGTCATATTATATAAGACAGCTTTTTTTTTCTTATGCCTTATTTAAATTAGTACATAGAAAATCAAGTGAGTTTCTAATTTCAAAAGCATGGGAATAATAATAATAATTATTATTACAGGTTATTGCAGACAGGTTATTGTATACAGGTTATTGCAATGACTTTAATCAGTCATTACTCACAAAATTGTGAATATTTCCATCTGCCATAGAATGGCATCTTTTAAAAATATAACCTCAACTTTTCTTTTTTACCTTTCAAGGTTATGTGCTCTTGGCCTGCTTCTAGGCAGTAAATGTCTCCTATATTTTTGTAGCATGCATTCTGTGCTAATTTAATTTTGCTGGGTGTTTTGAACTCTCTTTTGATCTCTCTTTCTTTCTCCTTTTTATTATTTTTGAAAATTGAACCTGCACATTGTAATTCAATTGTTTCTGCCTGGCACTTGGGAAAAGATAAAACAGCTTTGCCAGGCTACAGAAGTTCAGATTTCTCTGGAATTCAGGAGCTTGACAGCCAATTAAAGAAATGTCACTGATTAAGAAATAATTTTATACATATTTACATCTCATTTGAACGGGAGCATATTTCACTGCTGCGGTGTCCTTCAAACCCTTAAAATGAATGACTAAGAGATCTCTTTATTAAAGTAAATGCCTCTATGCTGCAAACTACAACAATCAAGAACCTTCTCTGAGGTAAACATTTTAGATCAACCTGACTACCTATCTACCTATCTACCTATTTATCAATTATGTTACCTATGCAGATGTGAAGGCTGCCTCACCTCAAACAACTATCATTGAAGCTGGGTATTTACTCTTACAGTTTTCAAGACTCTGCATTTACCCCAAATTAGCATTAAAAATACCTTCCTGAAATTTGTGTTTTCTTCGCTTCCTTTGTTTTGCCAACTATGTAGATTTGAAAAATATATCAAGAGAATGACCAGCATTTGACTGGACCTGGGTTAGACTTAGCCTGGTTCAATGTACCTCTTCTTATAGTCTTTGCCGTCTTCTGAAGTGATGTCTAAAGTTCCCATAAGAGGAAGTCGCTACTGAGTTCCTGCATATTTTCTGCAACAGCTGTTTATACATCTGGAAATACCCCATCTTTAATTCAAGATCTACTTATTAAATTGCTTCATGTAAATTCCAAGAATAGGAACAGTAATGAAATTGTGGTGATGATGATGATAATGAGGCAATGCTTATTAAATTTGCCACCAAAAACAACAGCAAAACACAATAGAATGCTGAAATAAGTAGCGAACGCTAGCTCTAAAATTTACATGGTACAATGCAAAACCATAGACCATGAACAACAGCACCAATTACAAAGAGATATTAATTAACAACATCCAGTTCCATGTGCCACAAAATCATTCCCCAAAGGTCCTCTGGAAGAATTTGATTTGCAGTCCCTTCTGGAAGATTATCAATGAGGAGGTCAGCTTAGCTTCTAGAGCAGTGTTTTTCAAGCTTGACAAATTTCAGAAGTGTGTACTTCAACTCCCACAATTCCTCAGCCAACCGTGCTGGCTGGGGAATTCTGGGAGTTGAAGTCCATGCATCTTAAAGTTGCCAAGATTGAGAAACACTGATCTAAAATGTAGGTCCCATGCAGTGGTGAAATCCAATTTTTTTTACTACTGGTTCTGTGGGCATGGCTTGGTGGGCATGGTGTGGTTGGTGGGCATGGCTTTGTGGGTGTGGCAGGGGAAGGATACTATGAAATCTCCATTCCCACCCCACTCCAGGGGAAGGATACTACGAAATCCCAATTCCCTCCCCACTCCTGGGGGAAGGGTACTGTAAAAACTCCATTCCCACCTCACTCTGGGGCCAGCCAGAGGTGGTATTTGCTGGTTCTCCGAACTACTCAAAATTTCCGCTACCAGTTCTCCAGAACCTGTCAGAACCTGCTGAAGTTCAACCCTGGTCCCATGATTGGAAAATGGTGTTTTCTGGCTTTATTCCATCAACGCGCAACACTGAAGTTAGTCCTTCTCTTTATACCTAAGTTTCTAAACTAATACTTAAAAAAACCCCTAAGACTTATATTACGTACAAGTCCTAAGAGAAAGGAAGTCTTTCATGATGATGACCATAGAGAACATGGTTAATGTTTCCAGTGAAGGGAAAACAAAAATAGAAACAAAATGCAGGAAGTATAAGAGAAGACTCTGTTATCATATTAAAATAATACAATGGCGGAAGGGGGGATTTGAATGGCAGCTTAGATTATTAAGACCCTTTTATATTTTTTTTGTGAGTAGTAGTAACCTATGTGATGACAACTCATTGGGGAATTAACACTCTTATTTTGCCATTTCACTGCCTTTCTTTCCTTCCTGTGACTATTTTAAGAACTGTAAAAAGATGGATTAAATGTAGTTCACATTCAATAGAAGACAGTGCTAAGTGGTAAGAGTGCAACTTGTAATTTGCTTGTTTTTCCCATGAATCTGCATCGTTCAAAGTGGAATTTTAATTGGAGTGTCATTCCTATACCCAGTTTGAATGCCATAAAATTATTAAGTGTCATCACCTCTTTTGAGATGCAGGATCTCTTTTCTGGAATCCACTTCAAAGACCTGAAAAGCCTTGAATCCCCATATTTTCTGGAGAGAAATCATTTTTTTCTTTGCTTTTTTTTTAAATGGAAACTTTTGACTCTGCACTGTATGTGTATGATAGGTTATTTGATTCTTATAACATTGTCATTTGCAGTTTCTTCGATCAGTTCCTGCAAATAAACGTTCAGGTTGCAGGTAACACTTCAAGTTTTCCACAGCATCAGTCTTTTGCAATTCCCCAAGGCTGCTTTTAGCAACTCATCTGCAAAAATGCAGCTATCCTTCTTTTCCTTTAGCTACAAACCAGTTTCACTCACAGAGCTGAGATAGAATACAAATGCCATTGGATTGGAGCAGCTGTTGTAACTCAGAAGCTATTAAGCACTAACAAAGGAAACCACAACATCTCAGAGAAAATTACTCCATCACTTTGCATAACTGTACAGCAAGTCCCATTTCAATAAAACATGATCGTATAATGAGTGACATCATTTACGGTTTGGTAGTGTAAATTAAACTCTCTTTTTTTTTTACCTTTACAAAGCAAGCTAGATGTTTCTGATAAAAATAAAACCTTAGAAAAAGGAAAAAGATTCATGCACCCATGTATAAAATTAGCTCGATGCTTTAACATATTCTAAACTGTATAGAAATATACTATGAGCCATGGTGGCACAGTGGTTAGAGTGTAATACTGCAGGCTACTTCTGCTGACTGCCAGTTGCCAGCAATTTGGCAGTTCAAATCTCACCAGTTCAAGATTGACTCAGCCTTCCATCCTTCCAAGGTGGGTAAAATGAGGACCCAGCTTGTTGGGGGCAATATGCTGACTCGGTAAATAGCTTAGAGAGGGCTGTAAAGCACTATGAAGCAGTATATAAGTCTAAGTGATATTGCTATTGCTATCATATCTTCTCATTTCTACAATAAAATGTATGTGAAAAATCAACAAAGAGCACATATATTGAATCCATTCTTTGTCATTTGAAAGGAATCTTCAGCTATGTTCGATTAATCTCTTCACCAAATCCCAGACTTGATATAGCCAGAGTTCTTAATAAAATATCAAATCCTGCAATGTAATTTTGGAGTCTAATTCAGCATCACATGTATAACTCTTATAGCTACATTTTAGCTTATTTTTATCATGTATGCATGCATGCATGTACTTGATTGCTTTACACCGGGGTGTACAACTGGTGGCCTGTGGGCTGGATGCATCACCTGCAGGCCATACCCATCCAAGCTCTGTGAAGGGGAAAACCATCGCGAAACGTCATGTGATGGCAACGTGAGGCGGCAAGTTTGACACCCGTGCTTTACACAGTCTGTAATACCGACCAGGACCAATATAGGCTAAATAGCTGTAAGGCAGTCTTTGCAGCTTTCTTGCACGGGTGGGAATAGCAGTGTTCTGGAAGAAAAGGTACATGCTTTGGCTCTGCAAAATATAGTATAAACAAGTCTTAACTCGTACATCATTGGAGCAATAGCTCACTTGTTAAAACTTCACAGAAAATTGGTACAAACAGCAGAAACGCATACTGAGGTTTTAAGCTGCCAGTTTTGTAAGCTGAGCATATTTCAAAAAAAAAGGGGGGGGGAGGGGAGGAAGTAACGATGAATGCAAAACTGCTTAAATAGCCCGTGTTGGCTTTTTTTTTTTTTTTTTTGGAGAAATGGAAAGTACTGCTTCAGCATAATTCTCTGCAAATATTAATTTGTCAGTAACTATAAAAAAAAAATCATATGGAGGTCCAATAGTTCCTATCAAAATTTGGTGTCTGATGTCAGATTTCAGTTTCTGAAATTGACAGTGATGAAAACTATGCATCTCTGATAATAAGTGAGATAGTTTAGCATCTCACTTATTTGACACCAATAACACTCCATGTTTGGTCAATTCTTATAAAGCCAGTAAGATCATCCTAAATGTTCACAGAATCCAAAAGATAGGGGAAGAACATGTAAGATGAAAGCACTTGTATAAATAAATAAATAAATAAGAAATATGAATTACATGTGTACAAAACGCAGTATAACAGTCACACAAAGAAGCCACTACCCATGTTTTCCCCGAAAATAAGACCCTGTCTTATATTTTTTTGAACCCTGAAATAAGTGCTTGGCCTTATTGCCATGCGCTCAAAAGCCCGATTGGGCTTATTATCAGGGGATGTCTTATTTTGGGGAAAACAGGATAGCTATAATCGGTAAATTAAATGTGTAGCAATGCAAAATCCAACCATAAATAGTAAGATGGCTTGGCTGACATGTTATTAAATAGGAAAGACTAAATAAGAGGCACTTGAAACAAAGATTAATTCATTCTCTTCTATGAACATGGACAACTGCTAGGGGTTGTTTAGAAACAGCATTTCTCATTTTGCCTACAAATGTTATTCTAAGACCTCCAACAGTACTTTTTAATTTCAGCAATAGAAATATAGAGCGCTCTCCATAAATTGTGGATCAATGGCAGTACTTTCATATTACTTGCTGAAGCACTTCATCCTTTTCTATAAATTATAAGTGGATATTTATATATTTATATAAATCTTCCCTGGCTGATCAAATTCTGGTTATCTATAGTTTATTTGTTATGGGCAAATCACCTGGTCATTTGGAAACAATGGACATGGTAGCTCATTAAGCTGATGGGTTCCAAGATTTTTCTTGGAGGTTTCTTGCTTCAGAAACTGACAATCCTTCTAAAGTTCCGATTAATATCTTGACCATGGAAATATATCTGCTCAGTTGAATATCCTATTCTTGAACACACAGCAAGATTAGTTCTCTGGTTCTCTGATGCACTGACATCATAGAAAAAAAAAAGAGGCCTGATGATAGAAAATCCAGGATGAATATTTTTAGGTTAGATGGGCCTACTCTGTGGTAATATTGATGACAAATGTTTAACAGGAGATCATGAATCACGTGAATTTAAAGAAAAGAAGTTTATTGGCGTTAGAGGGACATGATTTGAGATTTTAGTTTGGATGGTTAAGTTTTTGGTATGATAAACATATATATATATATATATATATATATATATATATATATATAATTTTGTTAGATGTGCCATACTGAGAGTTCGGAATAGTTATAAAGCAAGATTGTTTCCTAAAATTCCCTTAGGTTGTTATCCAAGGAAGCTTCCTTTAGAAGAGAAATGATGGCTACAGAAAACCAGTTGATTTATGCTGATTTATTGACGTTTATTGACCAAAATTAAAAATAAAAGAAGAATTGAAAAAGGAAGGTATATTTGTCAATAGTTTGCTTATGTACAATTGGTTCAAAGATTCAAATTGGATTAAAAAGAATTAAGCTTTTGGAGATGAAAAAAGAATCTTTGACAGGGATTTATGTACTCAAAACAAACACTTTATTGCAAAAGTATATAAATTGTTGTAGAAAGTGAATCAGCATGAATATGTTAAAGATTTCATGATTAAATGGGAAAAATTTCTGGACATGTTATGTTGGAAAAATGGGGAAATATCTGGATTAATGGGTTGAAATTCACATTGAATTGTAACTTGAAATATTTTTTTAAATAAAATGATGTACTATTGGTAATTAACTCTTGAGAAAGATGTGTCAGGAAATAATACTAAATAAGTGTTGGAAATGTAACCAATGTGAAGGTATCTTTTATCATCTTTGGTAGACATGTAAGAATGCTTAGTGGTATTGGGATCGGATATGTGGCTTGATTCAGAAAATAGTAAAAATGGATGTAAAGTTTTCATTTAGGTATCATGGAGGAGACAATCAAAACTTAACTCATGTGATATTTAATCCTCTAAGAATTATGTTGACTTGGTGAAAAAAAATCATACTGCACTGATTTCATATAAGGCTGTTAAATCAGCTGGGTTTAAACAATCCCACATTTATCCCATTGATATGGATGGAACTAAATTCAACCTTACTTGAGGTGGCGCAGTGGTTAGAGTGCAGTACTGCAGCTACTTCAGCTGACTGCTAGTTCAGCAGATCAGCAGATCAAATCTCACTGGCTCAAGGTTGACTCAGCCTTCCTCCTTCCGAGGTGGGTAAATCCAGATTGTTGGGGGCAATATGCTAATACTAATGCCATATGCTATTATGCAATATGCTATATGCTAACTTTGTAAACCGCTTAGAGAGGGCTGTAAACCACTATGAAGCGATATAGAAGTCTAAATTAAAAAAAAAACCTTGATTGGACCAACCTTTTGTGTTTCATTATTAGCTTAATGAAAAAGAAATATTTTCAAACTTTTTTTTTTTTGTAGTTTCCAGAAACATTTGGGATGCCAGGCTTCTTTTCTTTTCTCATAAATCTTTCCTGTTGATCAACAGACGGAGAGATTCTCATAAAGAGTATGTCAACAGAACATATAATTATTGCTCTCTGACAGATGGAATCTGGCAAATGCCCAAACCCTTCTCTTATAGCTGTGTATGGTCCCAGCAGGAAGAGTATCAAAAGATTCTACCTGTCTCTTTTCTGTAAACATCTACTGCTTGTGATTCAGAGTAGGGGTAGAAAGAGTCGGAGTTCAAAGAGAGCTTTAAAATGTGAAGTTGTCAAAGCTTTGGTATTCCATCAGTTTAGGATGACACACTAACATCATTGGTGTAGTAGCCTAATCAATTTTGAGGGAAATAAGTTCTTGCACTACATAAGGATAAAGTTAAGTAAAGGAATAAAAGCTACGTATTAGTAAATACATACTTTCAAGAAAGGTAATCATCTGGATTTTTTTTTTTTGAGTGACTGCAAAATAGAGCAGCTAAAGCTTTAAAGAATAAACTTGGTATGTGTGTGTGTGTATAGCTAAAAGGCAAAAGGGCCCTGCGAATTGGAACTTCATCCTGCTTTCTCTTTAATTACCCTATCTTTTAACTCCCAATTATGGTTTAACAAATATGAGCCACTTGTGCTTTTCTCTCTCTCTTTTTTTAAAGCGTCAGCCTTCCTATCCCATCTTTAGATTTTAAATTTGAAAAAGCACTAGTAGGCTACTTGGATGAATTACTGATGGTTATTCCTCATGGATATTCTTAAAAATATAACTGTAGCACAGGGCTCTCAAATTCACAGCCTGCAGCCCGGATGTATCATCTGCTGGCCATGCCCATGCCCGGTTTAGCGAAGGGGAAAAAAGTTGTGATATATCATGTAACGCCGCCATGATAACGCAAGTTTGACACCCCTGCTGTAGCATGAAATGAATGAAACACATCTATTGTATCTGGTAATCAGCTCTTGCTATTGGCCAGATTCTGATAATTTTTCTGCCTTCCTTGTACCATGTCTTCATATATGCCGAGACAAGCATATACAATCAACAATAATTCACAGCAATAAATCTTTTGTTTTGTGTGGATATAGATAGAACCGAGCTGAAGTGGTTTAATCTGAAAGGATTTCTGAGGGGACTGTGTTCCATCTTTTGCAACAAATACAACAGAGTCTTAAGGCATCTTAAAAATTAAGCTTTTGTGGATTACGGCTCATTAGATGCAGGCAGCAGAGATCTAAGAAAGGATTATAAAGATGTGCAGCTTTCTCAGAACCAAACATCATCAGACGTCACATGAAGTGCCTGGTGATCCATAAAATTCTACGTGACAACAAATTTGTTAGCCATTAAGATGCTAAAATGTTTTGTTGTATCTTCTCAATAGGTCCACGCTCAATTACAGTAGCTATGACTCAACTGAATATATACTTAATGAAAGCTAACAAATTCCAGAAACATCTACAAGTCTAAAAAGGCTATAATCAAACCTATTTTGTGTCCTCTAGATGATTGCTGAGAATAAGACGACTCTTTGTGTGATTGTCTTCAATTTTTTATTACCTACCCAGGTTCATCAGAATTATGCCAGTAATTTCAGCAACAGCCCTTGCAATTTCTCACTAATTAATTCTTTAGAAGAAGCAACCCCAAATAGTGTTTTAAACCTTCAAGATATTTAATGTATAAAGATTTCTTTAAGTATCAAAGGGAGGGGGAAGAATGGCTTGGATCTACTTCCTCAAATAACATTTTTCCTTTTCCCTGAATATCTTATTGATGCTTGAATTGTTTGTCTTTTGAGCCACTCTGTATGATCAAATATCTGCCTAGGAAATAACATTTGAATCTTTTGGGGCAGATCCCTGTTTTCTGTCTGACCCATGACTAGTTATTTTCTGAGTGCAGAAACAGTAACTTTGTTTATACCCAGTTGCAAATTCACCCCCTCCCTTTTGGATTTTCCAGCTTTGATTCAGAACTGCTGCTTTCTACCTGAGCAGTCTTAAGCCCTACAGAGTGGGTGGTCTCCAGCTTTTTGTTCCATTCCAGTAGAAGCCTCTTCTCTCACTGACTGTGGAGCCTGGCACTCTCGCTCCCTTGCAGTGGCTAGTTGCTACCCTGGCAACCATTTCATCTTGAGCTGCCAGGCTGCTATATTGTCTGCTGGTTGGCAATTCCATTTTTTTTAAAAAAAACAATACTTTATTGAATTTTTCATATATACAAAAAATATCATTTCTACTTACATCAAATGCGCAGTGTTTTTACACATATACATCGAATACATCTGGTGTCACTTAAGCTGTTTGTTGCTATTTATTTGACGCACCTTGTACTTTTACTTTAATTTTATCGTTCATCCATTCATACCACCTATCCCACACAGTATAAAACTCTGAATTTTCATCGTTGTTTATTTCATGTGTTAATTTGCTCATCTCTGCACACTTCAGTATTTTTTTAATTATGAGATCTTTTGGTGGCAGGGTTTTCTCTTTCCAGAATTGAGCATATGCCAGTCTAGCAGCTGTAGTTATGTGTATTATCAGGTGGGTCTTTTTTTTCCCCATACCCCTTCTTTGCTATTCCCAGGAGAAATACTTCCGGTGATAGTTCTATATCTTCTCCAATTATTTCTTGTAGCCATCTCCTGATTTTGTTCCAGTAACTTTTCGCTTCGGGGCATGTCCACCACATATGATAGAAGGTGCCCTGACCATAGCCACATTTCCAACAGTTTGAGTGCATACTGGGGAACATTTTAGCTAATCTGGTGGGTGCTAGATACCACCTGTGGAGCATTTTATACTGATTTTCCTTATATGTCGCAGCTCTGGTCAATTTGTAATTTTTATTCCAAGCCTCCTCCCATTCATTAAAATTTAAGCTATGTCCAATGTTTTTTCCCATGCTCTCAGTTGGTTTTTAGCTGTCTCTTCCGCTCTATCATCATCTAATAAGTAGTTATATAATTTAGCCAGAACTTTCTTTTCCACTCCCATCAGAATTTTATCTCATCCATTGTATCCTAATTCTAGGCCATAAGGCAATTCCATTTTTTCTTTTTAAAAAAATTGCAATTGATCTAACCATGGCCTATTAAGTCAATGAACTATCCTCAACGATAGAAGCATATTCTCCATTTAACCCTTACATCTCCCAGTGGGCACCTTTTCCATTTCTGTCTAAGCCTGCTGTTCTTATTTTCTCACCCCCCTACACATCTCTACACAGTTTCCCTGTTGTATAATTTATTTCTTTTAAGTATATCTTCAGGTTGAAGTTGAAGAACATTACTTATTTTGTTTCTGTCAAGCTAAGCTAACTATTCTTCCTTGCCACCGGATTTCTACAGATCTAGAAGGGAGGAGGGAGCAAAAAAACCCAACCTGTTCCCAATTGCTTTGATTATTGTAGCATTCGAGCTAGGGTTGGTACTTCAAGGGATGAGAAGAAAAAGAGGAAGAATGTGTTGAAGGAGATATATGGCAAACAAAATCTATGTTGCAAACATATAAGCCGTGGTGGCACAGTGGCTAGACTGCAGTACTGCAGGCTACTTCTACTGACTGACTGCTGCCAGTGGTTGACTTGGCCTTCCATCCTTCCGAGGTTGGTAAAATGAGAACCCAGATTGTTGTTTGGGGCAATATGCTGATTTTGTAAACCACCTAAAGAAGGCTGTAAAGCACTGTGAAACGGTATATAAATCTAAGTGCTATTGCTATTTCTATCTGAGAAAGCAAATGAAAAAAATATGGGAACTAATGAGGAAGGAATAGTCCTTAAAAGGAAAAAGCCCAGAGTGGTAGACTAATCCACACAGGAGCCAGCAGGGGAGTCTGGCCTTCCGTGCATGGATTGAAAGGGTAAAAAAACAAGAAAATAGCCAACCAGTTGACAATACTCTGACCCCGTTGTCAGGCCACTGCAGTTGCAGACTGGGATATTTGAAGTTGGCTGAAGGTTCATGGAGATTCTCAGTCACCCAGGTCATGGTTGTCCCCAAAGTGCTTTTTCAAGAGGTAACTTGAATATAATATAAATCCTTACATTCTCCACCATCCAGTCAAAGCTGAAGAAGCTTCTTGGATGAGAAGCGAAACATCTTCAAAGAAAAAACAAAAAAGTCCAGTTGCCTCTTTAAAAAACACCTTTGGGACAAGATGGCTGAAGAAACGAGCAATTTCAGCTACAGTACAGTACTGAGTAGAATCAAACCTCCATGTACATTCCCTTGGGGTTGTTTTCATACATATCTACACATATGATGGTGATTAAAAACTGAAATTGTAACCCAATTTCATTAACCCAAGTTAATCCTACTAAAGGCACTCCAACAGATGTGATGTGAGGAGCCACCCAAATGCTTGCTGTTTTATTATTAGTACCTGTGATGGCACATTAACACGTGGAATAAAGCCCCTGTTATGAGTGAATCAGACAAAAGGTCATGCTGCGTTAAGTGCTTTGTGAAAATAAAATAATATGAAGCATGCTAATGAATTTGAGACGTTTCATTGCTACAAGCCAGAGATGCCTATGCCAGATTCCTAGCAGCCACTCATCTAAATTGCATTTGTAGTCAAAATACATCTGGCTTTTCTTTTCATTTCCCCTCCCTCCCTGCTAGAGGCAAAAGAGAAGAGCTGCTACTACAGTGTGCCCCGTTATGGATTCTTTCTCTCAGGCCTCCTGGTTGGGAATTGACAGTTTGCAAATCAGATGCTCAGAACTGAAAGATGTTCATTGAAGGTAGGAACAAAAACTGCCGCTTATTCTGATCTCTGGCACTGTAGATTATCCTTTGAACTCAGGAACTGTTTGCCTCTTCTTTCCCTCCAGGCTAAACTATGAGTGGATCTAGATCTAGCTTGATTTATTTATTGGTCACCATTGAGAGCAGGGATGGAAAAAGGAAGTTTATATGGAGTGGGAAAAAAATTTGTAATTGTTCAGTCAAAACACAGGGAACTGTTTGGAGAAAAAACAGTCACTGTACTGTATAGGCCAGGGGTCAGCAACCTTAAACTCAGAGCCACAAAGGTCCTAACCAGAAGCCCCCATTTAATTCTGAAGCTGACCAGAAGTCCAGTTATAGTCTCCTCCTAGCACGGCATCCTTTTTCCTCTACCTGTCCTAACCAAAAGCCCTATCAATTGTGGAGCCATCCAGCAACAGGGAGCTGCAACAGAGGGATGAAAGAGCCACATGCAGCTCCAGAGCCACAGGTTGCTGACCCCTGGTATAGGCAAAGCATGTATTTTCAGGTAATATCAAATCGTATCTTTATAATAGTCATAGACCATCATAAAAATTTCCTTGACTCAGGACCACAATTGAGGCCAGAATTTCTGTTGTTTGGCAAGACGGTTGTTAAGAGAATTGTGCCCAATTTTACAATCTTCTTTGCCATGGTTGTCAACCAAATCACTGCAGTTATCATGTGAATCATGCAGTCATTAAGAAAATCTGGCATCCCCTATTGACTTCGCTTGCCGGAAGTTGGCTGGAAGGCAGCAAATGGTGATCCCATGGCCCTGGGACTCAACAACTCTTGTAAATACATGCTGGTTGCAAAGCACCCAGATTTTGGTTATGTCATTGTAGGGATACTGTAATGGTTGTAAGTGCGAGGACTAGTTATAAGTCAACACTTTTTCAGTGTTGTTGTAATTTTGAACAGTCACTACATGATTGATTGTAAGTTGAGCACTACTTGCTCAAAGGAATTGACCTGTGTGAATCTTTATACTTATATGATGGATAGAGATATTAGTCCATCATATATGAGGAAATGTTACTTGCTCCAAGCAGAAAATTTTATTCAGGATTCCAACCACCTCTTGCCTCTTAGCAGAATATTCAATTCTTTACTCCTAAGCTTTGCTTTTCTACGTGTCATTATAAATAATTCATCTATTAAACATATTCAATCTTTACTAGCATGGGCTTGGGTAAGGGTAATGATTTTTCAGGGTTTTGCAAATGTTGATGTTCTCCCAGGCAAAATGTTCTTTCTCTCTTTAGCACCTGAGGGCAGGACAAGAAGCAATGGGTGGAAACTAATCAAGGAGAGAAGCAGCTTAGAACTAAGGAGAAATTTCCTGACAGTTAGAACAATTAATCAGTGGAACAACTTGCCTCCAGAAGTTGTGAATGCTCCAACATTGGAAGTTTTTAAGAAGATGTTGGATAACCATTTGTCTGAAGTGGTGTAGGGTTTCCTGCCTAAGCAGGGGGTTGGACTAGAAGACCTCCAAGGTCCCTTCCATCTCTTCTCTTCTCTTCTCTTCTCTTCTCTTCTCTTCTCTTCTATTCTATTCTATTCTATTCTATTCTTTCCTTTAAAAAAAATTGAATTCACTCCAATCAAACCGATCGAATGGAAGGAGCTTGGAACTTTTGTCTCTGCCTGTCAACATGATTACTGTCCTAAAACCTAAGTAGAACAGGACCATATTTGGCACGCATGTATAAGGGGAGGTAGCAAAAGAAAAACTTGAGTTTGCAAATAGGTTAGATTCAGTGGAAGACTGCAGAGAAAAACAGTTCCCCCATACAAGGTGAATAGATTAAGTTACAGTAGTGATGGAGATACCATTGGAAGCCTGAAAAAGCAGGTTAGTGATAGATCCTTATGGAGAAAATCTACTTATGTAGTGGTTAGAAGTTGAAAATGACTTGATGGCACATAATCATAATCAACCATGCAGGGAGAACTCAAGGGCAGTGGTTCAGAATGCTGCTGGCTGCTCCCTTCTGAGGACCCCTTCCTCCTCCTTTCTAGTCATGTGACCAGAATGGAGTCTATTCAGTCAATCCTGTGTTTCCCAGTACACACTGCAGACAAACGAGAGAAAGGCAGCGCAGAAGAGAACCCACATAGACATGTAGTTACGTTATTTTATTACATGGGGAAAAAAAGCTGTCTAATGGCTACCCTGATAAAGAAATGGGAAAGAATTCCAGAAGCTTTACTCTGCAAATTTTTAATGTGGGGGAAAAATGGTAAAGAGGCCCTTTGATGCATCTCTATGGGAGAGACATTTGGACCACAACTTGTAATGCTACTGTGCTAACTGCTCCTGTCCCTCCTTCCTTTTTTGTAATATGAGCTTGAGTAGAGGATATGCAGGTTACCTGTGCATATCAGCGCATACATACATATAAATAAATATATGCAGATAAAGCACAAGGGAAAAGCTTCTGCTTTGATTAGAACTTGATCCACGCACACACAGAGGCAACACTTATACATCCACTCTGATTAGATCCTCACTTACAAGACAAAATGTATACACACACTCTGATTAGTCCATGGGGAAAAAGTACACACATACATAAAAATGCAGCACATTTCATTGCACAGAAGAAAATACAGACACCTACTATGATCATTGCTATTAAAGTGATTGGGAAGAATTCAGAAATCCTGCCTTGCTTGTGTTGCCTGCATGGTTGATTTATTTATTATTTTTAATGGTGGTCTTCTTTGGATTACAGTTCATAGCACTCAGGAGCTGAGTTCACTGTTAGATGGTGTGATGTTCCACTTATTGAATTAGAATTCATTTGGCTGAGGATTAAAGACAAAGCAAATCAAGTTTGTCGAAATCAAATACAGTCCTAGGTTCCATTAACAGAGGAGTAGAATCAAGATCACATGGTTAATACCACTTGGAAGATAGATAGATATATCTTCCAAATCTTGGTCTTACCAAGGCATTATACAGTGGTATTAACACTTCATGTGATCTTATATATATATATAAATAAATATTGAGTTCAGAGAAGAGCAACAAAGATAATTAGGGGACTGGAGATTAAAACAGAATGGTTGCAGGAATTGGGTATGTCTAGTTTAATGACGACTCACTGGAGAAGAGCCTAATGCTGGGAAAGATTGAGGGCAAAAGAAGAAGGAGACGACAGAGAATGAGGTGGCTGGAGGGAGTCACTGAAGCAGTCGGTGTGAGCTTAAATGGACTCTGGGGGATGGTACAGGACAGGAAGGGCTGGAGGAATATTGTCCATGGGGTCGTGATGGGTTGGACATGACTTCGCAACTAACAACAACAACAAGTTTAATGAAAAGAAAGATTGGAGGTGACATGATAGCAGAGTTCCAACATTTAAGGGACTGCCACAAAGTAAAGCAGGTCAACCTATTCTCCAAAGCACCTGAAGGCAGGACAAGAAACAATGGATAGAAATTAATGAAGAACAGAACCAACCTAGAACTAAGGAGAAATTTCCTGACAATTAGAACAATTAATCAGTGGAACGACTTGCCTCCAGAAGTTGTGGATAATCCAACCCTGGAAGTTTTTAAGAAGAGATTGGACAACCATTTGTTTGAAATGGTATAGGGTTTCCTGCTGAGCAGGGGGTTGGACTAGAAGACCTCCAAGGTCTCTTCCGACTCTCTTATTCTGTTAAATTTGATAGTAACATTCTACCCTTCACACAGGCTCACAAATCAAGGGTTGGGAGGAAATGGTTCTACACATATTAGAAGCAGAAAGCAACAACTTCATGATTTCCTTCTTCAATTCTCTTTATAAAATGAACCAGGATCATTGTGGATTTACACAATTTTATATTTTTACCATTAAATATGGAATGTAATAATGTTGATGAATAATCAACAAGGAAGTTAACTTAAAACTTGTGATTATAGATAACACAGCCTTTCCAAAAATGAAGCTCTGTAGGTGTGTTGGGATTTCAATACCCAGAATTTTCAGATAGATACATTTTCAGATTTATAAACCCAATCATCTGCATTCTTGTCTATTTCCACCTCATGCTAACATTAGCTTTGCTGGTGAAGGATTAAACTAATGAAGTCATGATGGCATTTACATTTTAAATTTCTTTTGATGCTTACAGTGCAAGTATCCCTGTCTTTTCTGAAGCTAGGCAGGCCTTATGAATATTTTCAACACTGCTCACAAGATATATAATGGACACAGTGTACTTTTAAAGTAATCCCCTTTCTTGCTCATAATCTTTGGCAACTTTTTTTCGAGAAGAGTCTCAGAGAAATCTCAGAGTGGTACTAGGATGGTTTCATAATATTTGCATCATTACCATTTGTGATAGATCCCATTACATTGAGTCATGTTGCCCGGTTATTTCCGCCATCAAAGTTCTTTTTTCTTTCTTCCCTTTCAGAAGATTGAAAATTATGGCGGTCAAATAGTAACACAAGGTATTTTAGCAAACGTGGCTAATCAAAAGAAAAGAAAACCATTCCTTAGCTCCTAAAATACTCAGTCTAAACAGAAACGTACAAAAATACCTTATAGCAAATTGAACCTGTTGGTTTATCTAGTCCAATAATTTCCACAATAAGAAGATATTTTTTTAATCTGTGGGCTTTTTTCCATCAAGCATTGCTCCATCCTAAGTCCCCCAAAGCTATATAAAATTTTATTTATTTAATTTATTCAATTTCTGTAGCCACCCAACTCAACCAAGTAACTCTTGCTAGCTTACAATTCTAAAACAGTTAGAACAATTTATAAGACAAAACAACAAAAACACCCACAAAAGAAAATGAATATAAACAGCAGCCATGATGATTAATTAACTAATAGAAAAGTGAAGTAACAAGCCCTTCACATATTCCAAGCCCAGGTTCCAGGTACATAGCCAAATTTTAGAGTTTTGAAAAAAACCCAACAGGATTTGGGCCATTATAATCGCTGAAGAGAGGATATTCCATAAGGCAGAGGCTACAGCAGAAAAAGCTCTTGTTTTAGTTCTTGCCAATTGGCACTTTTTGATAGATGGAAATTCTTCGAAAAAGACGGTCCCTCAAGTATATTTCAATCCTCCACTACTTTGTAAAATCAATTACATAGGAATCTGTCTTTTACTGGTTTGGTCCTTTGGTCTTATTACCTCAGTTCTGTCCACTTTGAATAGACTGCAAAACATCAATATAACCATTAGATGGTAGCAAAGAGACAGAGAGAAGGTAACTCTTTACTGCCATCTAACCATCTTTTGGATTTTTTTCAATTCAGATGAGGTAACCCTACTTGAGAAACTCTGAATGAGAAAACTGTCTTGGGAATTGCTACAGATTACAGAGTAAATTGTAGTTTTCAGGAAGAATTTACTAGCATACCTTTTACGCCTGAAGTCTGCCTAGAAAATTAATTGCCTGTTCTTGGCTCACTAAGTTTTTCTAAAGCTCAGAAAATAAATGCAATATGCCTGGGCTTAATGGATCTTAGTTTTAATGAAGTCTCTTTATTTAGCATATTTGTTAATATTCTTTTTTTAAAAAAAATAATTTTATAAAGCATTACAATTAAAGAGATAACAATAAACTAGGAAACAGAAAAATAGGGAGCGCAAAAAATAGAAAAATAGAAAAGAAAAAAGGTTATAATAAAGAAAAGAAATATATAAAGAAATGACTTACTCCTTCATTGCAATAAGTACAAATAATTTTAGTAACTTAGCATCTTCTTTTAAAGTAAAACAAATGATCTCTTCCTCTCATATGCCTTTATTTATCTATAAACAAATCCTTAAAACCTCGTTATTTTGTCCTGATGAGCAGATGTTCATTAAGAATTACTAAGGGTAACAATATATCTATTTTAATCTTGATTAAATAAATCAACTTTAAATTCCTCCCTTTTACTTTTGACAATCCTGAACTTGCTATTTCCAAAAGTGTTTAAGAAAGGAAATATGCAAATGCTGTGCCCATTAAGGTGCCAATTACAGTTTGGACTTAGGTGGTGTTCTAGAGCTCCCAGAGCTCTACCCACTGGAGACTGCTGTCTTGCAGTCCCTCCAATGAGAAGCAACTCTCTGGAAACCTTATAGCCAATCCCAAGTCTTCTCCTTGTTTGGAGAAAAATCCTGAAGAACCAGTCCATTCACTGGCACTTTATTCCATCATAATCATCGGCTTCATCTTCAGTTCACCATTTCTTCTCTAGAAGCCACATGATTGTTAACATTCTGATAGAAAAATTAAATAATTATTGATTAATTTTTTTCCAACTTTTGATTAGTGTTTAGTGGAGAAGTCTTAGCTCAATGGCACAACGCATCTCTTGCATCCATGAGGTTCCTATTATCTCCAGTTGTGTTTTGGAAATTCTGGAAGTTCTTTATTAGGTAGGATGAGATAATATAATCTGTACTTATAATAGCTTTTAAAAGAAAGTCCATGTGCAACTCACCAATCCTTACATCTGTACTGATTCCATATATATGAGTGACTACTAAGAACCAGTACAGTGCCATATCCGTAGAAAAACCTGGGTTTACATTCTTATTGAATGAACAATTACCATTCCTGAACCTAGTATAGTACTCAGATTTAAGGATAAAATTGCTTAGAATCGACTGATATATATTTTGAAGTCTGTAGTGGAAATGTTTTAGACAAACATGATTATGGGTGTTTGCAATGTATCCTTGACTTCTAAGATGTTCTTTCTTTTCCATATTTCAACAATGCTATTACAAGTTTTGCATCTCCATTTTGAAATCATGCAACATTGCTATTTAAGACAGGTTTAAAAGATAGCAAACTGTAATTGTGTACATAAATATATGCCTAAAGCCGGTATTTTAAAAGTAACCTTGATAATGTAATGTTGGATATTCCTTGGTTTAATTTGTTTCTAAAGGTTTTTCTGAAATAGCTAGTTGTCCCACTAGAGGAAGTGGTCATTAGTAATTTCTGTAAGGCATTACCTACTTTGTAGAGATTCCTTCAACCAAGATACTATTTAAATCTGCCCTTTACTATGAAAGTTAGAATAGCACAAGGATAATAGCACTTGCTTTGTAAGTAGAAGTGCTGGTCAGGGATGGGTTCCACTTATCTTTACTACCAGTTCGCAGTGGGATCACACGTGTGCACTCACTTTGCATGTGCAGATCACCCATTATGACATCGTGGTGGGTGGGCAGAGCCTCCCGCCGGTTTTACTACTGGCTCTATAGAACCGGACCGACGCGGGAGCAACCCACCACTGGTGCTGGTTTAGAACTCAGTAGAAACATTTTTTTAAAATTACTATTTGTTTCTTTTAGTTTCCTACTTTCCCCTCTGCTGTTTTTATTTTATTGCAGAGATGCACTGTTTCATCATTTTCCCAGGAAATATTTTATCCCCAGCTCTCAAATAGTCTATATTACTTTACAAGACATTTACTATGCATTTGATCATAGGCTCACACAGAATGTATTCTGGCTCATGATGTGCATAGAGAATTGCATAGGAAGAAGAATTGCTCATTGTATGCAGTGATAACTGACATTTATAAAATCCATCTACAATTAAACAGCTTAGAATTTTCACTCTCATTTATACTAGTGTACCCATAAGGCAACTTCCCAAATTCCAGTTGCCACAGTTTCAGTTCTTCCATTGCTACAGTAAAGTTGTCACACAAGTGGATCAGGATTTAAATGCCACCAAATTCTAGTAGAAGCAAGGAAAATTGTGTTGTGAGACTCTCTTGTGAGTTTATGGGGGGAAATCAAGTGATATATCTCTGTGGTGAAATACAATTTTTTTTACTGCTGGTTCTGTGGGTGTGGCTTGGTGGGCATGGTGTGGCTTGGTGGGCGTGGCTTGGTGGGTGTGGCAGGAGGAAGGATACTTCAAAATCTCCATTCCCACCCCCACTCCAGGTGAAGGATACTGCAAAATCCCCATTCTCTCCCGACTCCTGGGGGAAGGATATTGCAAAATCTCCAATCCCTCCCCACTCTGGCGCCAGCCAGAGGTGGTATTTGCCAGTTCTCCGAACTACTCAAAATTTCCACTACAGGAAATACTGTCTGTAATTGTTTGGAAGGATGATGTTTTTATGTTGTTTTTGTTTAAAAAAATAAAAAAACTTTTTGCCCCCCCAAAAAATCCCACTACCAGGTCTCCGAACTGCTCAAAATTTCTGCTACCGGTTCTCCAGAACCTGTCAGAACCTGCTGGATTTCACCACTGATATAACTCCATCTCAAGATTTGATGGCTTTTATGCACACCTTGCTCTAGATGGATGAAGTATGAAAGTGCCTCTTGTTATGGGAAAGGCTGCATGGAAATGTTACATTTTACAAAGGTTTTAAGTGGTGTCTCTCATGTCATAATATATTCTCAAGCCCATGTTTCAAAGTTTCACATTTCATCTTCTGTCAAGCCACTCTCCTAGATGGCATGCATCTCTTCATTTGAATTCAAGGAAAGCACCATTACACTGTGAAATTAAGTAATAATTGAAATGGGATGCTTGCTGCTTTGGCACAAAACACTCTTATTTGGCTGTATTTTTAGACACTGGTAGGCCATGTTAACATTATGCCATTGAGTCATCCCATGGGAAAAAAAAAGCAGACATGTAGCAGAGATGTGGAAAATGGAAAAGGAAAGAATAAAGGAACAAAGGGGGACTTTTACCCCCAATTGTACGCAAATGGAAATGACTCTTAAGATTTCAAAAATGTTGCCTTTCACCTGACAATGAAGGTTTTCCTGCAGCGAAATCCATTTCAGAGACTCATTAGCAAATACTATGATCTTGCTTATTTTTTGTAGCAGTGCCTGGTTTATTTCAAATTGATTAGGAAGACTCTGATGTGGGAGCAGTGGATCACAGAGCTTTTCCAGGTATCGCAGTAATTGGTTATCATGCTTAATTACAAATGTTCAACACAGTCAATTTATTCTGAACTACATTTTTCACAGCTTCTCTGAGTTGTTACTTTTAGGGTGGAGTAAAAGTAAATGGTGTTTGGAGAGGGCAGTTGGCTTCTCTTTTAAAGGAGGATTTTTCCCCCCTCTTCATTGTAGATAGAAGCTTTTGACTCTGAAAGAGGTGGGCTACGTAGATTGAAGAGGTTAATTTCAGATACGATGCCAATAGCTGTTAAAACTAACAGAAAGGTTACTTGTTGAATACCTATTTATTTAAAGACACCACAAGTGTACAACTGTGGTCACCCTTCTATTTTCTTTTAGCTTAATTAAGGCTGTGATCCTAATTTTGCCCGTAAGGGGGAAATCGGCACTGAAACAATGAAGCAATCATTTATCAACAATTTTGTAAACAGGCTTCGAAATAGCAAATGCTACTCAATGCAACGAAGTGAAAATTGTGCACATTAGAGATTTTTTTTAAAAAAAAATCTGAAGCTTGTATATATATAAGTGGAGTTTGAGCTGGCAGTGATTGACTCAGAAAGAAAGTGACGGTGATTAGCATCATGAAAATGTCCACCCAGTGTATGGCTGTTGGAAAACAAAGAAACAAACAAACAATTATGAACATCATGCTAGGAATGTGGAGGAAAAGGCCTGGAAATAACACTGTCAATGTAATAATGGCTTCAGATAAATTTAGGGCACAACAACATCTGGAATGCCAAGGACAAACTTATCTCAAGAAGGATACTGTAGAACTGGAAAAGGTGTGGGGAATAATCACCCAAGTATGTAAGGAATCAAGCATATGTCCTGCAAAAACAGCTTTCAGCATCATGGGACTGCTAGTTTCAGAATGAGAAGGTTAAGAGTAAAAAATTATTAGTGGAGAATGTGCATGAATATATTTCTTCCCAATATTAATACTTTTGAATCACAGATTGCAATACTTGCAATACTTGCAATACTTTCACATGCCACTGTATCTCCAAGTTGCTTTGAAACTGGTTGTAGACCTCAGATCACAGGCGAGGTGGGGTGGTGGAAGAGGAGGCAATCTGTACAGGTAGTCCTCGACTAAGGACTACAATTGAGCCCAAAATTTCTGTTCTTCAACGAGACCTTTGTTCAGTGAGTGTTGTCCCACTTTACGACTTTTCTTTGCTTGATATTGGGACACAGTAACAGTCATAGATATAAAGCAGTTGCCAAGAATCTGAATTTTGATCACATAAGGATCACATGATCCTTATCATCACATGAGGATGCTGCGAAGGTTGTAAAGTGTGAACAATGGTCATAAGTCACATTTTTCAGTGCCGTTGTAACTTTGGCCATTAAATGAACTGTTGAATTTGTCAGTTGAGTTATATTTTCAGAGTGTGTGGTGTTATCTGGCCATCTGAAAATTTCCACCACCCCTGCAAAGGGTCTATGACAATTTGCCACAGCCAATTTGCCACAGCTAATTCATCGTGGAACAATTCGCTGTGGGACAAGAGTTACACTAATAAGTAACTCTTGAAGAAATTTCTCCTCAAGAAATTGTGGAATAGAATCATTTAAAAAAGGGTGCAAAAGGAGGGACAGAATAAAATGTGAATGACGAACATTATTATTTTTTTAAATTTCAAATAATTAAATTGAATTGTTAAATTGTCCTGCAGCGAGTTGTCATGTGGCAAGTTGGCCATGGTGAGTTGGCTACAGTGAATTGGCTGCAGCAAGTTGTCCAATTCCATCCTGCAAAAAAGCTCTGAGCTATTGTTATAAGGGGTAGCCATGATGCTACCAAGCCACCATTCCTCTGATTCATTTAAAAGTCTATTACTATGTGTGGTGGTGATGACACCCCACCAGATGACACCACCAGCATGCCAACAATTTTGCAATATGTCTGTCCTCCCCAGTAACTATAAGTCCATCTTAATATGCTATTCCTGGTATGTGATGTTTTGTTTACATACAGAGAAAGAAGCACTCTTGTAATCTTTGACTCTAGGCTTGCTGTCAAACATCAGCCATAATACTAATGAGTGTTTTGAACAATATACAGGTTGTATTACAGAAATGGCTATTTTATATGTGAAATTATGACTGAAATATTTCTGCACCTATATTGGTTCACACTGTCAGGACGTTTCTCCTTAGTTTTAGATCAGGGAGGGTTCTACTTACCTTTACTACTGGTTTGCGACGGGGTTGCATGGGGCATGCGCAGAAGCATTTTGATGACATTGGAGTTGGTGGGCGGAGCCTCCCACCGGTTTTACTACCGGTTCTATAGAACCAGTGCGAACCGGGGGCAACCCACCACTGTTTTAGGTTCAGTTTCCATCCATTGCTTCTTGTTTTCCCTTCTGGTGCTTTGGAAAATACATTCCCCCCCCCCTTCTTTTTGGCAGCCCTTTAAAATCCTATTGCCTATCACACTCTTGGGCAAAGCATGTGAGCCATTTCCTCCTTTCAGGGGTCCATAAAAGTGCATCTATAGATAATAAAGCTGAAAAAAGGCGAACAACATTTTTATAGATCTATAGATATGTTGAGGCTGGGTGCAACAAGGAATGGCTGAGAGGGGTGGGACCAGGTGAGGCACCCGTTCGCGTGAGCGACATTGAGTTGGCCACGCCCACCCAGTCACATGACCATCAAGCAACACCCACTGTCACATGGCCATCAAGCAACACCCACAAAATAAGCCACGCCCACAGAACCGGTAGTAAAAAAATTTAGAACCCACCTCTGACTATAACCATATTATATATTATTGTAGTGGCTGGAAAAGAAGGGAGGGGAAATACATTCTAAACTATCCTGGAAATTAGACTGGAAACAACTAATCCAAAGGAATGAGAACCTAAGCATTCTAATTAATTGTATTTAATAGAAGAATTCCAGAATACTCAACTTTCATATGAGATACCTGCTTTAGACAATTTCTGAAGGCAAAACTCTTGCCTTCCTACTTTTTAATGCAGAGGAGGAGGAAAAAAATCAGAGTGACAAATAACTCTCTTATAAAAAACTGTCTATAGACTAATACTGTGAATAGATTGCCTGAATATATTTTGTCCAAGCTTGGGAGATCCTACAGCAACAAAATTCACCCCAGTATCTCTTCTACAAAAATGATGGGGGAGGAGATGCTGCACTCTCATCTCTTTCTGAAGGCAGTCACTTCAAAAGTAAATTATGCCAAAAAAAAAGAAAGAAAGAAAGAAAGAAAGAAAGAAAGAAAGAAA
>WNWU01000053.1:6899064-6910855 GCA_012654045.1 Ptyas mucosa | reverse complement strand
ATATATATATATATATATATATATATATATATATATATATTACTCCTTCCTTCTCCTATTTTCCTCAGAACAACAAACCTTTGAAGTGATTTGGGCTGGGAGAGACTGGCCCAAAGTCACTCAGTTGGCTTTAATGACTAAGGTGGATCTTGAACTAAGTCAGTATTTTAACAACTACGCCAAAATTGCTCTTTAACTTTGTTGCAACATAATGTGGTGACAGCATCTGCTAGCATCCGATACTCTACCAAAGATTAGACATATTCATGATTATTAATAAATCTATTCCCTATCTCCCACCAATGGCAGCTATGTAAAAATGAGACAGCCTTATGTATGGCATTTAGATACCATTTGCTGGAGAGCAACAGTAAGAGATGGCTAAATCCCTCATGGGCTTCATTTAGTTTGTGTGGAAATAGGATTCTGAAGAAGATGGGTCTTATGTCTGTTCCTTTAGGGGGCCTTCTTTGAGAAGGGTACTGACTGGGCCCTTTCAAAGAGTTCAACCATATCAATATTTGCTCATGCAGATTGTTCAGCTTTGGTGTGGGTAAGAAGCAGCCTATGATGATAACGAGCCTTCACAACTTCTCCAGCTCCAGTGAGCCCAGAATCTTTAAAAATGAATCAAAACAGTGTAAGGCAGCCTAATGAAGGCTTTGAAGAATAAAGGCAAGCTCAGAAGTCCTTTCCCTTTTAGCATGGATATCTGCTCATGTTGACTGAGAATACCCCCTATCAGCACTTTCAGTTTACAGCCTTCTGTGCAATTTAAGTTTGCAGTAGGTTTAAAACTGCCCACCAGCAGTCCACTTGGATGTGCAAAGAAGCATGCAGACCCCAGATAAGTCTCAGTCCAGACTTCTGACTGTGGTAATTTGGATCAAATTCAGTAATAATTATTAGAGGGAAAAAAATCAATCAGTGGAATAGAGAATAGTGGAAAATGTACTGTGAAACTGATTTTTGGCTCAGTTACAATTATTAGCTCAAAACAGACCTTTTTCTTCATGGAAAATTAAAATCAACTCCTCTTCTTTTAAAACAAGTAGTCCTTACAGTTTTTGCTCTTAGTGTTTGCTGTGGAGTTGCTGCATACTGCTAAGGATGCTTGGCTGTAAGATGCACAGACTCAAAATGGCGAGTCTCTTGAATCTCTGCATTATATCCCCTTACCCCCAAATATTGCGAGACTGCAGTACTGTGCTATGCAAAAAGCATTGCAGATTGTAACATCATTGCGTTGTCTAAACAGCATTGAGGGGAAGGAAATGTGGAGATAATCTAGTCCAGGTCTGTCAAACTGGCAGTCCGCGGGCCAGATGTGTCACACGCAGGCCACACCCATCCCGGCTCTGCAAAGGCAAAAAAGTCACGGTACGTCATGATACGTCACGTGATGCGATTGGGTTTGACACCTGTCATCTAGTCCAGGGATCCCCAACCTTTTGGATCTCAGGGACCACTAAATTCATAGTTTTAAATCCGGCAGACCACTAATATGATCTGCCTAATGACCGGCTAGGTGGACATGGGTAGGTGGTCATGTGACTGGGTGGGCATGGCCAACTCAATGTCACTCATGTTGAGGGGCACCTTGCCAGCCTGTACTCACCATTCTTCACCTGCCTGCCCGTGCTCCTTAGGGCCCTAACAGGAAGCAGTTGTTGGAGCTAAGTAGTCACCATGAGAAAGAGTTGGCAAAACAGCTGGCTCAGTTCAAATTGTATCTGACCAGGAAGGAGGCTCAGCAGAAGCACCTCACTGAGGAATACGAGGATAGGCTTTCCAAGCAGAGGGAAGACCTGCGGGAGTGCAAGGCCAGGTACCGGCACCTGGAGGCTCAGTGGGCTGAGATGGTCAGCCAGTTCCAGGCCATGATGCTGTCCCACTGGAACAAGGCCCTCCGGTTTTTCGCCACCAGCAGCACTTCCCTCCAGCCTTCACCCAAAGCCCCACACCAGGAAGCTGAAGCAGACCCCAAGTCGGAATTTCTGCCCCACAACCCACAGAAAAAGACCCCGAAGGGAGAGACTCTCTGCAGCATACATTCATTGTATGTATCTGTCCTAAGAGCCATAGTTTGAGGACCCCTGATTTAGTGCAATATAAAAAATGCAAATAATTTTTCTGTAGACCACCAAAATTTTCTCGTGGACCATCAGTGGTCCATGGACCACCAGTTAGTGACTGCTGATCTAGTCTAAGGATGAGCAACATTTTTGCGTGATGTAACAGTATCACCACAGGAGGATGGCAGTTTTCAGTTGTTGGGAGAGGGGAGTTAAGGCATTAAGCTAAATTGGATTTATTAACTTACTGGAGGCTCAATGCACCTGTCCCACTTGTTACTTCCCTAAAAATGGTTAGAAATTGGGTTGCCACTTATACTTTATTAATGGTTGGTTTTTTATTCTTTAGTTTCCTGGAGAAACTAACAACCATTAAAAGGTTGTTACTATATGTGATCTACAAGGTACAAGTTGTCCACCTTAACTTTAATCTTTTATTTAGTGTAGCTTTTTGTTTTTTTAAAGAGCCATGCTGTCTTTAAAGCCAGACAGTTCTATTTTTGAACAACTGTTAAGATTGAACTTCTTATTGTTAGGAAGTGCCTCCTAAACTTAATGAGAAAATTGGCTGTCATTTCTATTCTTTGGTTTTAGTCTTGCCATCTAAAACTAAAACACAAAGTCTGCACCACTTTTGGGAATGTCAGTTCTTTTGATGTTTTAAAGACTTCCACCATGTCTGTCTTTATTCTTTTCTTTTGATTGAGGAAGTCCAAATAAATTATAAACATATCCCAAGTGTAGGCAATGAAAACCCCATGATAAAAAAAAGAATGCTTTTTTAATCTGACCAGACATAATAATTGAAAATGTGCTCAGAACATTGATTTCTGCTCTTTGTAGAAATGTCTGCAGGAAAATACTTCACAGAAAAGACCTTGCTCTAACCAGAACAGATCTCTTTCAGCTGACTATTCTCTCTGCTAGGTCTATTCGCTGCCTTGATAAGCGTAACTCCCATAAATGTTAATGGAGGTTTGGAGGGCAGCAGAAGATGTGTTGGCAATATGTGACTACAAACCATGCTAATCAAAGAGACAGATCTGGACTGAATGAGGCCTGGGTAAAACAGACAGTTTAGAGCTCCAGCAGAGACACTGATGACACACAAGAGGATGCTGGATTAGAATGGAAAAGAAAGGTTGAATTGGGAAGATGTGTTGGCAATAATAGTCACTGAAAAGGTTGGATGTGATTATTGTTAGTCATTCAAAGTGGAAGAAGCCAATCTGTGCTCTTGCCACAAAATTACCTTTGGTTGTAATCTTAGTTGAATCACAATTTGTCCTTTGTAATATCACCCTTAGGTCAGATCTGCATGTCCTTTCCCAAAAGTGCGGACAACTCCCCCTCTCTAATTTTATCAATATGTTTTCATCAACCTTTCCTCTTTCCGACTGAGATCAGCATATACGGGCCTGATTGGGGTAGATTGCAGGGGCGATACAGAAATATCATTTTATGTCATTTTATTCTATTTTACATATTTATGTATTACTGTATTTTATCCGATAACTATTGTATTTTACCAGGGGTGAAATCTACTTATCTTCCTTATCAGTTGGGAAGTGTACATGCCACGCAGATGTGTAAAAAATACATTACTTCCTGGTTAAAACCAGGAAGTAATGACACCCAGGTGGATGGGCGGAACCCTGTCCACGTCCTCGGGAGCCACAGGATCAAACTCCTCCCAGCTAACACTCTCAAGACCAGCCTCAATCATCACGTCCGGACTTACCCATCAGAGACCAGACCTCCCTGAATCTGAGCGATCTTGTCATACAGATACTGCACAAAGTCCTCAACTCGACCCTGCAAGGGATCATCCCGTGCTTCCAAATGGAGGAGGGAGCGGGTCAGAGGGAGCGAGTAGATATGGCCTATAAGCTAATCAATCAATCACAATCAATCAATCAGTATTCATCAACATTTCCTCTTACTGATAATTCCTTAAATCACAACTATGAGGCAAAATATACCAGCACTAGCTATTTACAATGTCTTCTGGAGACATTGAACTGCATGTGCGGATCTGGATGGGGAGGAACAGGCTCAGACTCAATCCATCCAAGACCGAGTGGCTGTGGTTTCCGACGTCCTGATATAGTCAGCTGGTGCCATCGCTGACTATCGGGAGTGAATCATTGGCCCCCGCAGAGAGGGCGCGCAACTTGGGCGTCCTCCTGGATTCACGGCTGTCTTTAGAAGAGCATTTGATGGCCGTGACCAGGAAGATTTTTCATCAGGTTCGCCTGATTCGCCAGTTGCATCCCTTTCTGGATCGGGACTCTTTACACACTTTACTAACGCCCTCGTCACCTCTCGCCTGGACTATTGTAATGCTGTCTACATGGGGCACCCCTTGAGGAGCACCCGGAGGCTCCAACTGGTGCAGAGTGTGGCCGCGCGGGTGGTGATGGGAGCGAGGTGGCGCTCCCATGTTGCTCCTCTCCTGCGCGAGCTGCACTGGCTCCCGGTGGTCTTCCGGGTGCGCTTCAAGGTGTTGGTTACCACCTTTAAAGCGTTCCATGGCTTAGGACCCGGGTATTTGCAGGACCGCCTACTACCACCAATAGCCTCCCACCGACCGGTACGGTCCCATAGAGAGGGGCTCCTCCAGGTGCCATCGGCCAAACAATGTCGACTGGCAGCCCCCAGGGGGAGAGCCTTCTCTGTGGGGGCACCCACTATCAGGAATGAGCTCCCCCCGGAGATACGGAGGATCCTGGATCTTCGCGCCTTCTGCTGTGAGCTAAAAACTTTCCTGTTCCACCAGGCGGGCCTGGCCTAATTTTTCCCTTTTTCCCTTCTTTTGTAAAAATAATTTAAAAAATTTTAAATTGTAAATATTTTAATATTTGGGGTTTTAATATTTTATAATTGGGATTTTAAATAATTGGGGCCATTGTTTAATTTGGTTTTATTTGGCTTTTAAATTTTGTATGTATGTTTTTTACTTTTGGCTGTTCACCGCCCTGGGGAGAAGGGCGGTATGTAAATCTAAATAAATAAAATAAATAAATAAATTGTACCAAACTAACATTAAGAAGAAGAGATTTTATATAATCTCAGCATTGGTTGGTAATGTTGTGGAGACCCCCATTAGTCACCATTAGGAAATTGGCTTTAGACATGCTCATTGACTAATCAAATCTGACACTTTATTTGTTAAGTTTCCCTGGATCTCATTGTCAAGAATTCTCTTCAAGGTCATCACTTTGGGCTTGTTTGCAATTTTTGTCTCAGAGACAAACTCAGAAATCATGTCACTGTGCCCTGAAGAAGTAGAGAAGGTAAATGGTTCTGTTTCCCTAATGCTTTAAAAAAACTAGTAAGATAAGAAGCCTTTTAAAATACTTTAGTTGTTTTCTCTTGAAGCTGAAAAAGGGTTCTTTCTCACTAACTTGAAATTTGGCAGTAAATAAATCCCATAATCTAGGATGTGTCAAATTTTCCAATTTTCAATTTCCAAACATTAGAGATGCTCAAAAATTGTGACATGTCTTGGGGATTGTAAAGATATTTTGCTTGCTTTAATATAATTTAAGTGTGCTTGGTAAGTAACTACATAAATATAACTTGTTAACATTTTGTTTGTTTCATACACACACTCTCAATATTATTAATTAGCTGGACGCCGTGCTTTGCTACAAAACTATGTGTTCAGGCTTGATAAATTGACATTTACAGCCTGAAACTTAATATAGAACGTGTAACTCCATAGCATCAGAGTGTGTTAATATAACGCAACTGGTAGTTGGAACAGAGAGGGAGGGGGAGTAGAATGTCCCAGCCCGCATCATCCATTGGTATTCATCTGCCTAGCATCCTGTCTGTGGGTGAGAGAGTTGAGGGGTGTTTGGAAACTCAAACAGTATTTGCTGTGTGAGCAAGAAGGAGACAGGAAGGAGGCTGGGCATGGCTTAGCTCAACTGTTCTGTAGTAAAGCTGCTTGCTGCTGTGAAAGTGAAACTGAAAGTGAAACTCCTCTCCTCTGTTTGTGTTTTGCATTTGGAACAGATTTCTTTTGAGGTGGGAGGGGGAGTAGAACTCCTTAGTATCAGAGCATGTTAATAATAATAATATAATGCTCTGATGGTCATTTTGAAAAATCCTTTCTTAGTGAGCACCTAGAAGCCAAGAGGAACATATGTGGTGAATTTCAAGTTTGTAGGCTTTATGGTTCTGGAAAGTTCATGATTACGACGTGAATGGTTTTTGCTTTTATATATATAGATCTGTACAAAGCCAAAAATTGCTCTGTGAGAGGCTCTGGTTTCTAAATGTGATAAATAAATGTCAATGGCCCCAACCAAGTTAAAAAATACACAATGTATAATTTGGAATTGCTTTATAGAAGTGTCTGTGGAGATTCTCAGTCATCCAGGTCATAATTGTCCCCAAAGTGCTCTTTCAAGTGGCAACTGGACTTGTAAGAAAGTCCAGTTGCCTCTTGAAAAAGCACCTTTGGGATGCTTTATAGGAGTTTCTGTAGAGATTTTTGGACCATAAAGCAGCACTAAAGATAACTAAAGACACTATGGCTGCTAGCTCCATTTGCTGCAACTAAAACCAACAGGTTTGTTCATGTTTAATACAGTGTTTGAACAGAACTGTTGTAGAGGTTCCATTAAAAAAAAAAAGAACACCTTTTCAGCTTCTCAGTTTCAATATTAATGTTACAGATGTTGGCAGGCAGAGCAGAATATGGGGATAATATATGCAATATTCTCTTGGTTACCAAATTATCAGCTGCATAAATTTTTAATTAATAGGAGCAGGAGTAGCTGTTTGGCTGTCAACAACCATCAGTATTGATGTGCCCAAGTGAAGCACTGCAAAAACAGCAAAGATCAAAGGTGGGGGTGGGGGTGGGAGAATGACTGGGAGGCAACAAACAGCCAGACAGCATGAGTCAGCATTTTTTTTGACACCCCCCCACCCCCCCACCCCAGATTTGGAAGCATAAAAACCTTTGCTACCAGGTGGCTGAAATGGGAAACAAGAAGACGAAACCACTAAGGGGAGATAAATAGAATAGAATAGAACTCTTTATTGGCCAAGTGTGATTGGACACACTTGGAATTTGTCTTTGGTGCATATGCTCTCAGTGTACATAAAATAGTATAGTTTTTCCCCTTTTACTTTTTAAAATACCAGAAGATGCAACTGGAGAAAGATTCATTCACCAGAGAGGCTAAGAACAAGGTTCAGATTCATCTCGCTTAAAGTTGTTCATAAAACAAAAAGGATATCTTTTCAAATTAGCTTTCATTTCAAGCATCAGGATGACAAGAACCCTGAGAAAGATTCCAAATTGTATGTAAAAAGTCAGGTTCTCATTCAGTCAAAGATGAGTCTGACTAATCGTTTTTATGAGAAAGGTCTTTCCAAACGGCTGCACATTTTAAACAAATGTACTATAACGACCCACCTTGATTCAATTATACCAATGAATTATCTGTTGTTTCAATTTGCCTCACCTGGAGCTTATTTTAAATTCTTTCCCTGTATCATGGGTAGGAATAGAGTTCATGATGACTGCAAAGTGGAGGATGCATTGATGCCCCTGACTCAGTATCGTGGGCCCAGGCTAGCCTCCAGTAGAGGCACATAGAGATTTGAAGGAGCATCTTTGTGTGTCAAGTTTGTTTGCTTGTTTGCTTATTAATTTGATATCCTGTCTTTCATTCAGATTCTGACAATGCCCATACACTGCCTTGTTATAAAAGAATTTAGAGATGATCTTGGGGATAGAGAGAAAAAAAAAGGAATGAAAGATTACACAGGCTCAGAAAGAGGGAAATGCAATAAAGAAACTCAGAACAAATTTGCTTTAATTTTGGTAAATATAAGATAGGTCCGACAAAAGCTTTCAAGCTTTTGATGTTCTATCTTTGCTCAACAATTCCAAAAATTCATGCTGGTTTCTTGGCATGGCCTACCTCAAAGGGCTGACACTCTTCCTATTGTTCCCCACAACAGCTCTGTGGAGTAGTTAGTGCAAGGCCAAAGGTCCTCCACAGAGCTTCTGTGGAGGACCTTTGAAGTTGACTAGAACTTGGGTCTTCCCAACTCTTGGCCTAGCACCTTAACCACTACACAAGGGGTGGGTTCTAAATTTTTTTCTACCGGTTCTGTGGGCATGGCTTATTTTGTGGGTGTGACTTGGTGGGGGGTAATGTGACTGAGTGGGCATGGCCAACTTTTTTTTTACTTTTAAAAGCATTTTTTCTACAACCTTCAAATGCTTTGAAAAGCCTCTGCCAATCAGGCAACTCAGCTGGGATCGTCAGAGGCTTTTCAAAGCATTTTTTTAACCACCTCTTCAGCTGAGCCGCGGGATCATCAGAGGCTTTTTTTTTAACTTTTAAAAGCATTTTTTTGGCTGAAGAGCTTGTAGAAAAAATGCTTTTAAAAGTTAAAAAAAAAAGCCTCTGATGAGGTGGGCAGTGTAAGTGAGCGGCGACCGGGCTGGGGACTGGTTCAGGGGCATGGCCAGCCAATGTTATTACCAGTTCTCAGAACTACTACAAATTTTTACTACCTGTTCTTGTGAACCGGTGCGAACTGGGAGCAACCCACCGCTGCACTACACCACACTGTTTCTCATGCACAGCGACTCCAATTAGAATGCTAAATTAACTAGATACAAGAAGGATTGTTTTGGCTCCAAGAATGTGCTCAGATGGTGGGCTCTAGATGACCTTGACTGATCTTGAAAAGCTAAGCAGTGCTGGAGCTGGATGGCAGTCCACCAGAAAATTCCAGAGCTGTCAACTAAACTGGAAAGCAATTATCATCATCATCAACAACAACAACCATTTGGAAACCCCAAATAAGGTGATAACAAATTATTTTTGCCAAGAAAACTACATGGACACCTAACAAAGTCACAAAGAGCAGAACATGACTCAAGGGACTATTTACTTTAATAAAAAAAGATGGACAGTACGTAAGTTCTGAAGTGATCCCATTTATTTTATTTGTCTCTTATTTAAGAGAATGAATGCAAGAGCCATATGTCACAGCTTTCTAAGATAAGGGAGGAAGAAACCAAACCAAAGCAAACCAGAGTGGACAAATGGCTGTTCAAATCTCTTCTACCCTGCTACATTACCAATTATTACAATTTGAGGAAATTACTGTGTGGTTCAAATGTAGTCACGCTTCCTTCTACTTCCCCCATTGTTACAGAAACATGATTGCACTCTGTGCCAAGTTATATCTTCATTGCATACTAATGGCAACTTTCGATCTGTTAATGAGGTCTATCAAAGCAGAAAGTACTACGTGTCTGCTCTGCAAAAATCCCTAGCCATTCTCATTCTTCTGCCTGCAATCGGCCAGTGGCACATCTGAAGAAAGCAGAAAACGAGGCTTCTCAGTAAAAACTGAAAAAGAAAACATTTAATCTGTGGTTCCCTGACATTTGCATTCCTTCAGAGAGTCAGATTCCTGTCCACATCTTAACTCTTCTCCTGAGGCTTACATATGCATATAGAAACAGATGAGAGTGAAGGAGAAGAAGAACGGGTGGGTAGATTCCAGTTGTGTGTGGCAGGGCTCAAAGAGCAGCACTTTCCCTGGCAGATCTCATTGTTGGCTCAGCTTTTCTCACTATTGCACTTTGCCTTGATGGAAGCTGTCAACTTTCCCCCCTGCATGTTGGATTACCTGTAGAAGGAAACTGTTAATCCAAAGGAGCAAGAACCTAAGAGCTCCAATTAACAGTATTTCTTAGAAAGTTACAACAAGGATTTCAGAGAATGTTCTTTTTTTGAATGTGTTACGTGCTGGCCCCGCCCACGCCTGGTTTAGCGAAGAGGGAAAAAGTTGCGATACATCATGTGATGCTGCCGTGATGCCGCGAGTTTGACATCCCTGATATAGAGCAGTAGTGGGTTCCACTTACCTTCGCTACCGGTTTGGAACTGTGAGCGCGTGCACGGGGAGCGCTTCTGCACATGTGCAGAACTTTCTGCGCATGTGCAGAGCGTCCGTGATGATGTCTGGACGTGTGGGTGGAGCCGAACCAGGGCAAACCGGTAGAAACCTCCATCCAATCCCTGCTCTGATAATAGTCATGTGAAAAGACACTTACTCTAGGGAGGATAGTCAAAACAGCAACTTTTTCCTTTCACCTTTTTCTTTTCCTTCTAATGAATGCCAGGGAACTAAATCAATGAGAAGCTGCCTTTGAGGGTGAGCATCCAATGAAGGCAATAGAATAACAATAGGGGTTGTCACTGTTTTGGTACTCTCGTTAAGCTTTGCATCCTTAAAGATAATGCCTTAGTGGTTCAGATACCTGCCACTGACACACAGGAACATTATTCCATGCTTTCATTTAAAACTATAAGGAGCTCTTGCATATTTGATTGGTTGTTTGGCACTGCATTTTATTGCCATACATAATTGCCTTCTGCTTCTGGAGGTCATTCCTCTGTTCAGATTTTGCTGCACAGCAGTACCTATCGTGACTCTGTTCACCTGCAACAAAAGTGAACAATTAAAGAGATAAAAACTGGATGTGAGGCAATAATACAATGTCTAAGTATTATTGAGTAGGATCCTAAATGGATATTTTTATGTGTTCGTTTGTTTTTATGGATAAAAAAGTAGATGTGACAGGCTTGTAAAGATCAGAGAGCAAAAATTCTGATTTTGAACAGCTGTTCAAAACGTTCTTGAAATTTTTGATTCTGATTTGAGACATTTTTATAGCCAGAAAGATCATACTGAGTTAAATGGATTGGAAGGCAGTTTTTTGATGTTCCCATCTTTTCAGAAAAGTCTTGTGTGGCTATTTGACTCAGTGGCCAATTTGCAATGCCGATCTTTGCTATCAGGCCACTTTTGGGAGGCATATCACAATTCAGGAAATCTTGACTTAATTACAGTTTCCCATTAAGTTTAAAAGCCAGTTTGTGTAAGTGGTTAAGGCACCAGACTAGACATTAGGGGACTATGGATTCTAGTCCAACTTTAGATACAAGGCCAGCTGAGTGACTTTGGGCCAGTTATTCTCTCCTAGTCCTAGGAAACAGGCAATGGCAAACCATGACAGAAAAATCTTGCCATTAAACTACAGGAACATATCCAGACAGTTGCAAGGAGTCAGTGCTGTCCAAAAGCGATTCCCCCCTCCAAAATTAAGCCTAGATTAGATAGGAAATCATTGTTAATGAGATTAAAACTAACAAGGATGCTCCTGGAGGTTTTAAAGAGGAGATTGGACAACCATTTGTCTGAAATGGTAGAGGGCAGTGATGGTGAACCTTTTCAGCACTGAGTGGCCAAACTGGAAAGCTCGCATCCACGCACATACATGCTTATGCTTGCGCTTGCGCTCCGGCACGTGCAAAGACTAGCTGGCCGGTGCACATGTGCATGCTGGAAACCAGAAGAGCAACTGGCGACAGTGTGCATGCCCATAGAGAGGGCTCTGCATGCCACCTCTGGCACACATGTCATAGGTTCGCCATCATGTGTATAGGATATCCTGCTTGAGCACAAGGTTGGACTAGAAGACCTCCAAGATCCCTTCCAATTCTGTTATTCTGTTAAGGATTTTAAACTATTCATTTGAACCAGGGGTGAAATGCTCCTGGTTCAGACCAGATCGCCCGATCCGGTAGCGATGGCGGTGGATGATTGGGAGAACCGGTAGCAAACATCACTGCAAACCCCCCCCCCCCCCCCCCCCCCCC
>WNWU01000053.1:6882189-6898964 GCA_012654045.1 Ptyas mucosa | reverse complement strand
TTTTTTAAAAAAAAAAGCCTCTGATGATCCGGCGGCTCAGCTGGGATCGTCAGAGGCTTTTAAAAGAAAAAAAAGCCTCTGATGATCCGGCGGCTCAGCTGGGATCATCAGAGGCTTTTAAAAGCTTTTTTTTTTACAACCTCTTCGGCTGAAGAGGTTGTAGAAAAAATGGTTTTAAAAGTTAAAAAAAAAAGTTGACCACGCCTATCCAGTCACATTACTCCCCTCCCCACTAAGCCACCAAGCCACGCCCACAGAACCGGTAGTAACAAATTTTACATTTCACCACTGATTTGAACACTCTGAGAAGGAGAATAATGCTTTACACATTATTTACACATAATGCTTTATTTGCAACCTGGTACACTATAACAAGCCAGTTTTGGTGCCACTGAGAATATCTCCTGAGTCACACAGTCTCCCGAACCAATTCAGCTCTGAGCATCTCTATGCTCAGATGTTTTTCCTTTTCTATTTTGATCCTCATTGACACCCTTAGTGTCTATTGAGCAATGCTCAAAAAAAAAAAAGGAAAGGGAGGGGGTACACTGTCATAATCTTTGTTGCTATTTATAATAACAAACACTTAAATCCCATCTACCATATTCTGTTTATAAATAATGCTAATGAGCTTGTTTTGTTTTTAGCTTCCATGACACAACAATCAGGATATTCAAAAGCCCATTAAAATGCCATTACTAAAACAAATAATCAACAATAATTAAAAGATCATAAAATAAAGCAAAAGCAAATGAGGAATTTTAAAAAGTGACACCATTAATAATAGATCTAAGTGAACAGTTAGCAGCTAGTAACTTCTCCCATTTTTTTCCCCCATGCTATTTGTGGAACTTATTTGCTGTGTAAAAGCCACAATTTCTGTGCCTGGATTAATTCAGGTGTTGTGTATTAAATTGTAGGGAGTATAATTCAGTGCTGTGATATAATTCAGTTAGTTAGGCAGTGTGTATGTGTGTTTAAAAAGGTTGTATGCATTTCAATGGGTAAGAGTGTTTAACCTCTTTCAATGGAGAGAGAGCCTTGGTGGCGGAGCAGACTAAAGTGCTGTTAAATAGCAGCAGCTGCCTGCAATTACTGCAAGTTCGAATCTCACCAGGCTCAAGATTGACTCAGCCTTCCATCCGTTCGAGGTAGGTAAAATGAGGACCCGGATTGTGGGGGCAATAAACTGATTTTGTATAAAAAAGAACACCGCTTAGGGGGGCCAAAAGCCCTACTAAGCAGGTATATACAAAAGTATGAAGGCTATTGCTTAACGCATTGTAAGCCGCCCTGAGTCTCTGGAGAAGGGCGGCATATAAATCGAATAAATAAATAAACAAACAAACAAACAAACAAACAAATAAATAAAAATGAAAAAATGAAAAAAAGAAAGAAAAGGGTTTGATTAACGCACCAGGTTAGAAAGTGGGAGACTATGAGTTCATATCCTACGTCAGCCATGAAAGCTAGGTGGGTTACTTTGGGCCAGTTACTCTCAGACCAACCCACCTCACAGGGTTGTTGTAGGAAAAATAGGAAGAGATAAATGTGCTGGATATGTTCTCCTGCTTGAGCTATTTGTAAAAATACAGGGGGGATACAAATAAATAAAAATACTAAAAATATTTTGAATATTCTTTGATTCTGTAAGAGCAAGTGATTCCTCTGTGTGTGTGTGTGTGTGTGTGTGTGTAATATGCATGAGCTGTAAAGGTGTCATGTTCCTCCACATGCACCATTTCCCCCCACAATGATGGAATGATCTTATAGTGACTTCATTTCTACAGAGAGAAGGAAAACTGCAGAAACTGGAATGCAAGTGAGGCAAAGATTCCTACCAATAGCAAAGAGACCTACTTCCCAAATCTGCGCATCTATCTCCAACACACAAAACAACACCGATTTAACAATGACCCTAGAACAGTCTAAACTAAGATTGTGCATTGAACAATCCTGCTTCCCTGCCTTCCTCTTTTCTTCCTTCCTTCCTTCCTTCCTTCCCCTTCCCCTCCCCTTCTTGTGAAGGCAAAAAGCCTTTCATCAGGCAGGATACAATGCTTTTAGCATCCTGTCTAATGTTACCTTCTCAGAGCTCTCTAACATCTAAAAGAAAGGAGAAAAAAAATGGGAACATTTGCTTTACAGCAACCTAAGATTCTATTTATCCCATTTTTTGTATAGGAAATGCTTGTTAAAAAAAGGAATCTATTGGATTTTTTTCCCTAAACCCAAGCCCATTCAAATTTTCAACCTTTGTGCATTACCAAGGTCATCTTTTTTAAAAAAAATTGATAGAAATGTATTTTTTTTAAAAAAAAAACTAAATCCCTTTCAAGAAACAACATAGGGCGAAAAAAATCTCGCGTTTGATGTGGAGAATGCTGACTTCCTGCCATCTACCTACCATCAGCAACAAGGTCATGTCAAAATGTATTCAGACTTTACTAAGGGAGAGTCCTCCCTGCTCATAGTAGGAAATGAGTTGTGTTAATAGAGCAGCTTGTTTGGACCACTGCCAGTGCACACCAGTTTGTGAATTGCTTCTGAGACTAAACGGTGTACCTAATGGAACACATAAACAGGAATTGTTCCAGTCTATCCCCCTGGTGCGAGTGGCAAAAAGTGCCAGAAGAATATTTGCACAAATGTTGGACAGTCTGCAGCAATATGGAACAGAGAACTTTACCTTTAATTTAAGATGGTTAGTCATTTTTAGTCACAGCTTACTGCAATGAAGCATTGTAGATCAAAGGCAGTCTGATTTTGGAAATTCAATTGCCTATTTTTAGATGTTTAAGCAGTGATGGGATTCAGCCAGTTCAGGCCAGTTCGGGAGAACCGGTTGTTAAATTGCTGACTGCCCCTGCCCCGTCCCTTCCAGGAGTCCCCATGTGCCCCATTTTGGCTCCTAGGTAAGTGCAGGGAGGCCTACTAGGCCCAAATCGGGGCACAGTGGTGCAGCACGGGCCCTCCATGGCCCATTTTTGCTCCCATGGGGGTGCAGGAGGCCAAGTGGTGCCTGTCACACCCCCTGGCCACGCCTACCATGGCCACGCCCACCCAGCCGGTCATTAGGGCAGAGAACTGGTTGTTAAATTATTTGAATCCCACCCCTCTGTTTAAGTAAATTCTTTTAGAAAAGGCCAACAGTGAGCGGACAGACTAAATCTATAGCTTACTCCCCCCCCCCTTTGTGTGTATTGGGATGACAACTCTCCTTCTCAAATTTTTGAATGCATGAAATATTGTTAGACTTTGTAATCTTGAAAGATCGGGACCATTTTCAACATAACCTTTTCTTCATGACTGAATGAACGCTGGATCTCAAGAAGTCCCAAATATAGGAACTGTCTTATACAAATATCTCACTCCTATCACTCTTTCCTAAATAAGGTATCACTATCTGCATAACCTCTGAATTCAACTTAAACTACAGATGAGACAATTTTTGAGATTGTTTTTCCACATGAGAGCAAAGCTGATACCTCTCGTTCATCTGTCTAGATAAGGCTGATGGATGCAAAGCCTTCTGTTTCCTGCCTATTCACTTATCATTTGTTGTACATAGTTTCAGTCATAAGATGTACTAATGTTATTAGATTGCTTTTTATTTTCGTATCATGGAAAATAACATTCTTTGGGGGTTTTTTTCCTTTCTTCTATATTCGAGTAATTACCTGAAAGGCAATATAAAGATTTCTTATTGCAGTTGTTGTCCTCTAGCTTTGCACAGCCTAAAGCTAGTCCTGAAGAGTAAAGTTAATGAGTTGTTGTTATTCTGCTCTAAGTTGTTCAAAACCTCCTACATATTTACCATAGTTTAACTGAAGGGAAAAAATGCATTAAATGTTGTGTATATATGATTCTGCTTTATGCGCCTCTACAGATGGTAGCATTCTTGCTATAGTTTCCTGCTTTGTATCATATTTAGCAGTCTGGAACTGTATAATTGGAGCCAGCCATACAAATCACACTGTAGCTGATTGTGAGCCTATCTGGAAGAAGAACAAGAATTAAACTGAGGAACAAATTAAATAATTGACTCCATCCTTGTTCCAAATTTTCAAACATAAGGAAGCCTCTCCCATTATGCTCTCAAGCAGTGAGCTGGTTCTTGCACTTTGCTCACTTATTATTATTTGAACTTGAATGGGTCACAGCAGTCTTTAGCTGCACCAGTCACAGGAGCTGACTCCTGTGGATATTCTGCATCTTTTATTTAGGTTACTGTATTATATTGGCAATTGTGAAACTGCTATCATCTACTTTACTCACCAGGTATTCTGTTCCTCACTTCCCTGTGAGCACAGCTACAACATGCATTTGCCTCTCAATATTCATTCCTTCCCTTGCAGGTGGTGAAATACCTAGCGATTGAGTGCTTTTGTTTGGGCTAAAATAAGATATAGCTTATGGTCAACACATGAAGTGCTGGGTCTTTCTGCTGTCACAACGATCTTGATTCTGTATATGTATCACCCCTCTTCTCTGGAGATTAAAAGGCAAATGCTGCTCCTTGGTTTGATATAAAATAAATGAGTTGGCCACAACAAAGCAAAACCTCCTACATATTTACCATAGTTTAACTGAAGTTAGAGGAGAAAAAGAAAATAGGAATCCACTCTATCCGCAGAAATATGTTATATGTAAAATGAGATTATTCTGTACCGGAGGTTATATGACATTTTGTGTTTATATGGTTCTGTTCAAACCATGCTTAGGGATCCAGAGGTGCTATTCAGCTGGTTCAGACTGGTTCGCCTGAACCAGTAGCGGAAATCGTGGGCATCCCGCCTCAAAAGGCATGCTTTTGAGGCAGGATGCACATGCAGAACATTTGCGAACTGGTAGGGAGAGTAAGTCAATACCACCCCTGTAGCAGTGGTGGGTCGTATAGGGAGGCTCCGCCCACTGACTCCAATGTCATAAGAATGCTTCTGCGCATGGCCCCGTTGTGAACTGATATTAAAGGTAAGTAGAACCCACCCTGCCCTGTAGGCATCTAATAATGAATCTGAGCCTCAACCTGTTTTCTAAAGACTCTTTGCAAAGTTGAGGTTGTCTCCAGCCCAACAGAAAATTTAAATACAGTCAAGAGTCCCTCAGTTTTAATTTACATGAAAGCTGGGACATGATCAGTGACATAAAGACAAGGATAGAGAAAGCTCAAACAGCATTCTTCAAAATGAAAAAGGTCTTCTGCAGTCACAACATAAGCCTAAAACTGAAAACCAGGCTTGTCAGATGTTACATCTTTTCTGTCCTGCTCTATAGAGTAGAGAGTTGGTCTCTGACATAAAACCACTTGAAGAAACTAGAAGCATTTGAAATGTGGATTTACAGATGGCTGTTACGTATAAGCTGGGTTGGCAAAATCAGAAATGAGGAGGTGATAAGCCGCCTGGGATAGCAAAGGGAAATCATCAAAGCCATTAAAAAGTGAAAGTTAGAATATTTTGGACATGTAATGCGACACCCAGAAAAATATGGCATCCTTCACTTAATCCTCGAGGGAAAGTTTGAAGGCAAACGAGGTCCAGGCAGAAGAAGAACATCATGGCTTCAAAACACTAAGGGACTGCTTTGGACAAAACTCAGCAGCACTTTTTCATGTGGCTATTGACAAAAATAGGATTGCCAACATGATTGCCAACGTCCAATGATGGATATGGCACAAGAAGAAGAAGAAGTCAAGAGTTCACAATGGAGGAAATGAGCAAGGAAAAGATTTTTACTAAATCTTCATTCATGTGTAATTCATGAATGGACTTGGAGATTTTTGTACCATAAAGGGATGGAGAGCCCTCTTTCCCCACACTGTTAACCACTGTTTATAATTTTATCCCAAGGAACTGTTAATTGATTCACCAATAGTTAGCATTTCAAATTTGCAAAAATGGTATCGTATTTATTACATCCCAGCCATTTGGGGAAGAATTCTTGGCCCAATCTCACTTCTAAGTCTGAATCTTACTGTTTTGTAAACTGTCAATTGGCCTAATAAAATATTCATTCAGTATGCATTTTTTATCAATTCACCCAGATTTTCAAATGAGTTAACTGATTGATTACTAGTATATTTAGGAAGCATTATAATTTCAATGAAAGCCTTGTTTTAAGAATTAAAGGATGGGGAAAGTTTGTATCTCCTCTTGTTGCCTTTCAGAGCTACTAGGTCTTGAAACACTTTCTAATCCTTAATAGGTAGAAAATGTCACAAAGTGTACTCTCCTGTAATTGGCCCTACTCTAATCTACACAGAATATGATAACTGAAACAGCTGGGAAAACAAACAAGTGGGCCATTAAATTTTAGTGCCCTTGATTAAAATTTGTCCTTATCTTCTAAAACTGAGTAGTCAACAAAAGCCTTTGTTGATTAATCTACCAATTAAAGCTTGTAGCTCTGGTAGTTTCCTTTTCTGAAGAATGATTCTAACATTTATCTGAATCAATACAAAGAGACTGATGATTCAAACTAGGGTAGACTTCGAAGCAGGAGCTAAACAAGTGAGTTGGAGTACAGCTGCCTGTTTCTAGGAAACTTGTAAATATGTTATTTCCAAATGCAAGCAACTACAGGAAGTTTCAATAATTTTTGTAAAGGTACATCATCATCTGTTGAAAATATGAATCCATGATTGCATTTATGAGAATAAATCCCTACTTTAAAAAAAAAGATTATCAACTATGCCTATCCCAGTATTGTAGATTGCTATGAAAATCTACTAAAGTAAACTGCTCTAATGAAAAATGGGTTGATAAATCTCCTTGTGTATATATTGAACATTACATTTCACATTACATTACATTACATTTTGTTTTAGTCAAAAAAGTAAAAGTAACTGCAGGCAAAGCATATATGCGGGGAGTACTAATTCAAATGAATTCTAAACATAGACAGAACCAGCAGAAGAAGAGACTACAGTTGGAAAGTGAGATAAAAAAGAAAGAACAACAATTGATACAAAAACCAACAGATGGAAAATTGCAAATGGCTATAAAACTTTTGAAGGATCAATTTCAAATGCTTATAGCAGACCAAACGGCAACTAATTTACAATTTGCAAAGCATAATACTTTTACTAATGCTAACAAACCGGGCAGGTGGTTGGCGTACACCTTGAGGAAACAAGCATCTACACGAATTATTGATAGTACTGAATATGCTGGCAAAGAAGTTTATCAACAAGAATTAATTAAAAAGGACTTTTTGGAATATTATACCAAGTTATATGCTAAAGACAATATACAGAACATCTCTATAGACAAATATCTAGAAAAAAAGAGAGTTTCAAAAATTTCAACAACTCAAAAGAAAAGTTTGGAACAATTGATAACAGTTGAGGAGATCGGTTTTGCTATAAAACAACTAAAAACAGCTAAAGCTCCAGGGATGGATGGCCTAACCGCAGTTTACTATAAAACTTTACAAGAGGAAATGATTGAGCATCTTAAAGATTTATTTTGTAATATACAATTAGGAGGTAAGATACCTTCCTCATGGAAAACAGCCTTTGTCTCATTGATACCGAAAGAAGAATCAGGTCTTAAGAAACCAGAAAATTATAGACCAATATCTCTATTAAATACAGATTATAAAATCTTCGCAAAAGTATTGGCCAACAGATTGATGCCAGTTATCCAAAAGGTAATTCATCATGATCAAGCAGGATTTATTGAAGGCAGATATATGAAGGAGAATGTCAGGCAAGTTATAGATTTACTGGACTATCTAGATAAGAATAAACAGATCTCGGACTTCCGGTGGGACTGCGACATTGCTGGACACTTCTTTTTGAAGCGCCAGCCCAGGGCTTCGTAGAACTGCAAGAACAGCGACTATCGGTTGTCTTGCGGTTTGAAAACTTTCCCCCTGGTATGAGGGGGGGAAAGTGAGTAGACGGGTGGGGTAGAGCTCCCTGAGAGTGCCAGATTTTACCCATAATCTGGCGCTCGAAGATGAGAGCTCCCCGTTAAGCCTGTCAGTACTCCGGACCCTGGATGCCTCTGCTTTGCAGAGCTAGATGTTGTTACCATCCCAGCAACCAACTTTAAACAGATATTCTTTGAATCAAGCTGGCGGAGCACAAGCAGTATGAATCAAACAGCAAGTATTTTTTTTTCTTTTAACTCCAAAGATTTACTTTCTTTAAAAGATTCTTCCTAAGCTGAAAGTGAAAGCAAGATGGCGTTCGAGTTTTAATGGGGTGTGAAGAAGTGAAAACTAAAAGTAATTATTGACAAGCCCCTGTTTGAAACGTAAAACTCCTTTTTGAAAAGTGGATGAAACAAGACAGGATTTAATAATAATTGAAGCAGCAATACAAATTACAAATTGTAAAGGGTCCTTTTTTTTTCCTTCTTGAAACTCCTTTTTTTTCTTCCTTTTTTTTCTGTCCTTCTGGAAGGGAAGGAAGAAGGGGGGGCAAGATGGCTGGTCTTTTTGAAAGCAAAGAAAGCAAAGGAGGGTTAATTAACCCTCAATGGTCTGATTTTGAGGAAGCTTTGAGTTCAATTACCTCTGTTTTATTGAAAAGAATTGATACTATATTTCAAGCTTCTCAAGCTGGAAACAATGAAATACATGGAAATACTGAGTTGCAATCTAGCAGTGGGGGATTGAATGAAGAGTTGGGAGATGTAAAAAAACAACAACAGATCATAGCAGTTTTTACTGAGGAGAGAAAGATGAATGCTGTGCAGAATAAGGAGCAAGAAATTTTGCAAGCTGATGAAATTTTGGTTCCATGAATTTTTTTTTATAAAACTCAATCTGCATTTAAAGAGTTGTTTCCAGAAGAAGCTACATTTCTGCAAAAATTTTATAATATGCAATCCCAAAAACCGCAAAATTTTACTGGAGTTAAAAAAGGCAGAGGGATCAAAGTTAAGAAGAAAGTTCATAAAAAGGAAAAGAAGAAAGACTGGAGAAATGGAAAATAACCCTGCTTGATGAGATGATGGTCCTTAAAAAGTATTGTTTAACTGTTTAAAGATTTTGAATTTTTTGGAAAAAGAAAAAAAAACAGACAGCAGTTTAATGCCAGTTAACTAAGCGATGAGCGACGATGAGGAGGCAACCTACAGCTGTATTGGAATATTTGAGAAGAATAAACAGATCACAGCAATGCTGGTGTGTTGGGCTGTGAAATATGCCTTGACTTGAATGATTTGGATTATTTTATTAAGGACTGTAACAAATTTGGACTTAATTGCAACCGCAGAAGTTTTATTGAATATAGCAAATTGAAGTCTCCTGCTTGATGGTAATGAATATAAGGCAAAAGGACTATGGACCTAGGGCAATTGCAGTTGATCTGGTGGTTTCCCTAATACGTCTGATGAATTTATTACAGTTGTGATCAAAATTATTCAACCCCCACTGAAATTGAGTGTTTTGGCCAGTTTGACATTGATTTTGATCATTCAGTCATCTTGCTTACATTTACATCAAAGAGGCACTTGTAGGTCAGACAAATATAACATAACATTTATAATGAAATAACCACAAATGTCATTTCTGTGCTCACATCATTATCAGTTTTATTCAACCCCCAAGTGACATTCAATCTTAGTACTTAGTACAACATCCTTTTACAGTTATAACAGCTTTTAAACGTGAAGCATAGCTTGACACAAGTGTCTTGCAGTGATCTACGGGTATCTTTGCCCATTCTTTATGGGCAAAAGCCTCCAGTTCAGTCACATTCTTAGGCTTGCGCACTACAACTGCTTTCTTTAAGCCCCACCAGAGGTTCTCAATCGGATTTAAGTCTGGTGACTGCGATGGCCACTCCAAAATGTTCCAGCCTTTCCTCTGCAACCATGCTCTAGTGGACTTGGAGGTATGCTTGGGATCATTGTCCTGTTGAAAGGTCCAACGTCTCCCAAGCCTCAGGTTTGTGACAGACTGCATCACATTTTCATCCAATATCTCCTGGTACTGAAGAGAATTCATGGTACCTTGCACACGCTGAAGCTTCCGTGTACCTGCAGAAGCAATACAGCCCCAAAGCATGATTGACCCTCCACCATGCTTCACAGTAAGCAAGGTGTTCTTTTCTTCATAGGCCTTGTTCTTCCTCCTCCAAACATAGCGTTGATCCATGGGCCCAAACAGTTCTAATTTTGTTTCATCAGTCCACAGAACACTATCCCACAACTTTTGTGGTTTGTCCACATGACTTTTGGCATACTGCAGTCGACTCTTCTTATTCTTTGGAGACAGCAAGGGGGTGCGCCTGGGAGTTCTGGCATGGAGGCCTTCATTACGCAGTGTGCGCCTTATTGTCTGAGCTGAAACTTCAGTACCCACATCTGACAAATCTTTTCTCAGTTCCTCAGCAGTCACACGGGGACTTTTCTCCACTCTACGCTTCAGGTAGGGCACAGCAGTCGAAGTCAGCATCTTCTTTCTGCCACGACCAGGTAGCGTTTCAACAGTGCCCTTTGCTTTGAATTTGCGAATGATGCTTCCTATGGTGTCTCTTGATATGTTTAACATCTTTGCAATCTTCTTATAGCCATTGCCCTTCCTGTGAAGAGAAATCACCTCTTCTCTTGTCTTCCTGGACCATTCTCTTGCCTTCACCATGTTTGTAACCACACCAGTAAATGTCTAGAAGGAGCTGAGTATCAGTCATTTTAAAGCTGCCTAATTGGTGCTTATTATGCTTGATTGCTGCTCGGTGACATCCACAGGTGTTTTCAATACCTGATCGAAAACACCTGAATGAACCTCTGTTCTTCAGAGTGGTAGTCTTTAAGGGGTTGAATAATTGTGTCAATGAAGAAACCACAAAAGAAACATTTATTACTGTATTACAAAAACAATTGATGTCATTTTAGTTGCATTTGGTTCTGTAAAACGTCCTTGTAGGATTTCATTCTGAATACAATTACAAATGTACACTATAGTCCCTAAACCCCTTTACAGCATTGGGGGTTGAATAATTTTGATCACAACTGTAATCTAATTTTTGACTGGATTTGATGGATACCATTTCAAATATAATTACAAAGTCACTCGGGGGGCTTTTTTTTTATATAAAGAAGCAATTTTTATTTAGGTGGGTAGACGCAAATGAAGGTATCTTATATGCTGTTGGAAGATGTGAAGACAAGAAGATTAGCAATTGGTTCAATCTGGTATGAAGAATTTAAATGATTGATAAAGTTCTTAAATGATGTTCTTAGTTGATTTGTTAATATGTATTGATAAATTAATAAGAGGTTTGATTATTAATTAAAAAATCATTATTATTATTATTTCTTATTAAGTGTTTTAATTATAATTGGACCTTGATGGTTTAAAAGTGGAGGACGGAAGAGTTTATATAGTATTTTTTTTTTAAATCTGGGGTTTTTTGAATGAGGGTTTCCTTTGTTGTTGTTGTTGTTGTTGTTGTTGTTGTTGTTTTTTAGTTTTAAATGAAAGAAGTTATAAAATATTTTGTTAAATTGTATAGACCTAATAATTTGTTAAGTAACAATTAGCTAAATTGAGTAATGATAGGTTTGATTAGGTAATACTTAATTGTTTTATTAATTGCTGTAATTATAAATGGATATTAATTTTGTTGAATTAGATGGAATAAGGAGAAAGAAGACTTGCTTTCCTTTTATCTATTTGTTTAATGATCATGATTATAATGAGTGTGAAATGGAGTTTAATTTAGAGAATTTAAGCTGTATTTTATTTTGTACTCGCTCTGGGAAGTCGGGGGGGTGGTTGGGGAGGGGGGAGAAAATGTATGTAAAACTTTTAAAAGTTTTTCAATTAAAAAAAAAGAATAAACAGATCTCTGCAGTGCTGGTTTTTTTGGATGCGGAAAAAGCCTTTGATCGAATGAATTGGAACTTTATAATTAAGACTTTGGAAAAAATGGATTTGGGGGAGTGGTTTATACAAGCGATTGGTGCAATTTATCAAGAGCAATATGCACAACTTATTATTAATGGATGTTTAACATCGAATTTCAACATACAAAAAGGCACCAGACAAGGTTGTCCATTATCCCCACTATTATTTATTCTAACTCTAGAAGTCTTACTTAATGCAATACGGGACTTGAACTCTTTGAATGGAATAGCCATAAGGCAAGAGGACTATAGAACTAAGGCATTTGCAGACGATCTGGTTGTTACCCTATCACAACCTATGAAATCAATAATCCAGATGAAAGATATCATAGAAGATTATGGCATGGTATCTGGTTTTAGGCTGAACCAGAAAAAAACTAAAATGATTGTTAAAAATTTGACAGAGAGTAAAAAAAAGGAACTGGAAAGAATGGCAGGTTTCGAAATTGTTTCAAAGGTCAAATATTTAGGAGTACAAATCGCCGATTCAAATGTAAAACTGTTTCAAAATAATTATGAGGTTCTGTGGCAAAAGATACAAAAAGATATGCAAAATTGGAAGAAACTGCAGTTATCACTGCTTGGAAGAATATCAGCAGTAAAGATGAATGTTTTACCTAGATTTATTTTTTTATTTCAAATGATACCGGTGCTCAAATTAGATAAACCACTGCTAGAATGGCAAAAAGGACTGAATAAATTTATTTGGAATGAAAAAAAACCGAGTGTCAAACTGAAAATAATGCAAGATACTCGTGAGAGAGGTGGTCTTAAACTTCCAAACCTTCGATTATATTATGAAGCAGCTGCATTGACACAAATAAGTGATTGGTTTGAGAAAACTAAGACTGAATTGCTGAATATAGAAAGTCATGACCTTGTCTGGGGATGGCATGCATACTTATTTTATGACAATAAAGTGGATAAAGTGTTCAATAGTCATCTACTTAGAAATGCCTTGATGAGAATCTGGAGGAAGCACCGAACTAATTGGGATTATAAGATTCCGTTTTGGCTGGATCTTGCTGATACCATGTGGAATACAAATATTAAGTCACTCGTGGGTTTTTTATATAAAGAGTTACTTTATTTTGAAGAGGGCAGATGGCGATTGAAAACTTTGGACATGCTGTTGGAAGAAGGGATATCTTTGACCTGGTTGCAGTACAATCAATTACAGATGAGATGGAAAGAAGACCAACAAACTGGTTTAATGGAATATGAAGTAGAATTGGTTAGACAGATAAAGGAGACAGGTCCAATGCATATTAAGAGAGTTTATAATGTTTTGTTAGAAAGGGATTCAGAAAATGAGTTAGTTAAAGATTGTATGATTAAATGGGCACAGAATTTCTCTCAACCAGTTATGATGGAAACATGGGAAAAAATATGGGTTCAGAATGTTAAGTTTACACAGTCACAAAATTTACGAGAAAATTTTTATAAAATGTTTTATAGATGGCATTTAGACCCCAAGAAATTGTCTTGTATGTACCCTAACGTGCAGCCAAAATGTTGGAGATGGGAGTGTTTAGATGCTACATATTATCACATATGGTGGACTTGCAAAAAAGTGAGGGCTTTTTGGATAAAAATCTGGTGGGTTATGCAAAATGTTTTAAAGAAAAAAATACAATTTTCTCCGCAATTTCTTTTATTGGGTATAGTTAAAGATTTTACATTGGGTGAAACAAAGCTGATTTTGTATATGGTGACAGCAGCTAGGTTGTTGATTGCCCAATACTGGAAGAGTGATACCTTACCGACTGTGGACCAATGGATTCAGAAGATGGCTGGATTTGCAGAAATGGCGAAGATCTCAGCCTTTTTAAAAGACCAGACGCATGAGAAGTATATACAGGAATGGAATAAATGGATTGAGTATATACAGAATAAGTATCAGACTAGAAAATATTATGTAGCTTTCAGCTGAGAGGGATTGATGATTATGCTAGTAAATATAGAAAAAGATATGGAAGGAGGAATAACATATATATTGTTTGGGAATATTAGTATTGCATATAATGGAAGTCAAGGGGGATGGGAGGGAAAGGGGTGGAGGGGGAGGGTTAGGGTGGGATTGGAAAGGAATTATATATTTTTTCTATATGTATTTTATAATGTTGGGCAAGGGTGGGGGGAAAAAAGGGGGAAAATTTGTATTTGTAAAACTTTTTCAATAAAAAAAAAAGTAAAAGTAACTATGAGAGGAACATTGGAGACCTAATGAATGATCACTTAAATATGAACTAGCAGTGTGCGGCAGCAGCCAAAAAAGCTAACACAATCCTTGGCTGTATAAATAGAGGCATAGAATCAAAATCACATGAAGTACTAGTACTGCTTTATAAAACCTTAGTACAGGGGTATCAAACTCATGTCATCATGGCAGCATCACGTGATGTATCGGGACTTTCCCCCCCTTCGCTAAACTGGGCATGGGTATGGCCAGCATGTGATGCATCCAGCCTGTGGGCCAGGAGTTTGACAGCCCTGCCTTAGTAAGACCACACCTGGAATACTGCATCCAGTTTTGATCACCACATTACAAGCTACAAAAAAGATGTTGAGGCTTTGGAAAAAGTGCAAAGAAGAGCAACTAAGATGATTAAAGGCCTATGAAGAATGGTTGCAGGAATTGGATGTGGTTAGCCTAGGGAAAAGCAGGAGTAGAGGTGACATGATAGCAGTATTTCAGTATTTCAGGGGCTGCCATAAAGAAGAGGGGATTCAACTTATTTCCCAAAGCACTAGAGGGCAGGACAAAAAACAATGGAAACTAATCAAGGACAAAACCAATCTGGAATTAAGGAGAAACTTCCTAACAGGAAGTGAGAACAATTAACCAGTGGAGCAGCTTGCCTTCAAAAAGTTGTGGGTGCTTCATCACTGGAGGTTTTTAACAAGAGGCTAGACAGCCACTTGTCTGAAATAGTACAGGGTCTCTTGCTTGAGCAGAGGGCTGGACTAAAAGACTTCCAAGGTACCTTCTAGTCTATGCTTAGCATGTAACTCCAACCCAGACAAAGATCAAAGATTACATAGGATACAGAACCTTTGAAACACTTTATGTAACCACTTAGAACTTTCCATGTTCTCAAATATGTAATAGGCGCCTTAGCTCCAACATAACAGAAGAAAGAATATTCACTCCCACACATTTTAATACAGATGGGCTAATTCTCATGTTTAGAAATATGTTTGCTAAGTCAAATAATAGATTATAAAAATTCACTTTCTTCCCATGTTAGATTTCTGCCTTAGTATGACCTTACTACTGGGGCTTGAATTGCACAGAGAACAACTTGAAGTCCTATATAAGAACTAGTCAAGAAAAACAAAGTCCACATGTTATTTGTAGGAAGCCAGAGAATGGCTAGTTGTAGACCACTTTATTTGCACTTTTGAATATATCTACAATTAATAACTTGAGATCTTGGAATATATGTAAAGATTACATCTATCCATTGCTGTATTGTTTTTTGTTATTTAGACATGTGGGGAAAGGCAGATGGACTTCAATGAATGCATAAAGTGCATTTGTTAAGGATTTAGGGTAGGGTTGTCTGCACCATATCTGCCTTTACTCTTTGTTTTGGTGAAACTTGCTGGGTCAGCTAGCTCCATATAACTTCCTCATGGCAGCTGGCTTTCTCTTTTTCCTCCTTTTTCTTCCAACGATAGAAGGAATCACCTTATTAACATACTGTGCCTCAGATTGGCTTCGCCACTCCATGCAGTCCTTTCATTACCTCAAGTGGCAACTTCTTGATTCTGCTTCTAGAGAATTCTAGTAGACTGCACCCTGGGTGCCATTAGCATCTAACTGTGTGATCAACTGACTGTTTAATGATATGAGTACAACAATATTATCCAGAAGTACAGTCAAGAAACTGCTGCAATGGTATGAGAGCAATATTAATGTCCACACTAGTTGTATAGTTATAAAGTGACTGAGAGCTGTTTCCATGTAGTACTAATGTCCAGCAGGACGACTGACAAGAGTGCATTCTTGATTTTTGCCTCAGATGATGACAAGTCCAAGACTTTCAGCTTGCCAAAATTTTGAAATATACAACTTCTTGACACTCTGGCATTAAAGGAAAGGTTCCCGTCACATATATCTGCTAGTCGTTCCAGACTCTAGGGGGCAGTGCTCATCTCCATTTCAAAGCCAAAGAACCAGCAGTGTCCGAAGAAATTTCTGTGGTCATGTGGCCAGCATGACTAAATGCCAAAGTTGCATGGAACACTGTTACCTTCCTACCAAAGGTGGTCCCTATTTTTCTACTTGCATTTTTTACGTGCTTTCGAACTGCTAAGTTAGCAGAAGCTGGGACAAGTAACAGGAACTCACCCCGTTTAGTGGCACTAGGAATTCGAACCGCTGAACTGTTGACCTTTCAATCAACAAGCTCAACGTCTTAGCCACTGAGCCACTGCAACCCTGTCTTTCTATTCTGGGATATGAAATAGACAAAAATGTAGAGGTATGCTGAATCCTACATATTTCTTATAAATGGGTCTATATCAGTATCCAGATGCCTAAGTGCATTGTTATTTTGAGATACTTGAATGATCCAGTCCAAATTAAGAATATTTTCATTTCAATGATTTCCATACGAAAGATCTAGCCTGAGGAACAAGAAAAAATAGGATTGTATACAGTAAGACTTACTGAGCTCAGTTGATTTATTTTTTTAAAAAAAAGATACACCAAGACCATTAAAAGTACTTAACATTGGTTGGATTATTGTCAATTAGCTCGGGTTGCTGCACTCATCATCACCTCTGCCATGAGATGTTTATACATACTCTGTGTGTGTGTGTGAGAGAGAGAGAGAGAGAGAAAGAGAGAGAGAGTGAGAGAGAGAGAGAGAGAGAGAGAGAGAGAGAGAGAGAGAGAGA
>WNWU01000053.1:6839553-6882179 GCA_012654045.1 Ptyas mucosa | reverse complement strand
GAGAGAGAGAGAGAGAGAGAGAGAGAGAGAGAGAGAGAGAGAGAAAGAGTGAGAGAGTAAGAGAGAGTATTCTGGAATATGCTATTTCCATTTTAGTACAATTAGTTAGCTACAAAGGGGGGGAAAAAGGAGAAGGAGCATTCTTTTAGGATGCTAAAAGCAAGCATGTTAGCATGCTTTGTTTCTTGAATATGTTAAAAAATTATTATTTTCCACTTATATTACTTCATTCTAAGCCCCTGAATTGAAAGCCCATTATTGATCTTGTTGGTTTGCTTTTCCAAATGAAAGGGCTCTCCTAGATGTTGGCTATGCTTTCTCCTTTTTCTCCCTTGCCCTGTGCTGAAAGCTAATTAATTATACAAACATTACTGCAGATGACCAGTGTACTGTTGAACCTTGAAGGTGCTGCAACTTGCTTGCTCTTTTCTTGTCTTTGAAACAGTCTCCAATTAACCAATGCATATTTATCAAGCTTCTAGAATCCCATATTGTCTGTACTTATGATCATTATGGCTAGGCAGTAAATTAAGAGCCTTAGCATTAAGAAGGGCCTGTAATATATTTGTTTGCTTGGGAGAGCCGATCAATATGTTATATACGCAGGTAGAGAAGTGCTGTGGGAGGCTAATATTTCACTCTTTTCTAAAGCTGAGGCTGGCTCCTGCTTTCTATTTATTTATGTTGGGTGCAGGACCGTGTTGAGGCAGTACTGGACTGAGAATAAGGAAGAAATGACTTTGAACAGGTGCTTGAACTGCAATGGCTTGCAATTAATTTTCTATTTTTACACCCGGTAATGTAACAAACATCGGTAGGAGTGGTCCCTAGCAGGCAAAGGATGAAGGCTTAGTTTGAGTTCATCTTCATGGTAAGGACTGTAATGAAATATAATTAATGGCTTGGCAGAGGATTTAGGCTCTTTGAGATCGGTTGTTTGACCGAGAACAGAGAAACTGGCCTTAAATCCTTCTTAATCCACACAATTTCTTATAATCCCAAAGCTAATGATCTTCAAAGCAAGGGCAAGTGAAAGCAATTGAATCTAAGGACACCTAGGTGTTAACTATTAATGGTGCCAAAGACCAGCGTTTTTTAACAGATCATTTACTGTAAATACACACAAACCTGTATGATTTTTTTATTTGTTTTCAAAGCCTGCTCTTTCATTTTGAGGCTCTGTTATTTTGTTTCAGGCTATGTCTCTTTGTTCGGATTGTACTTTCCCATGTCTTTATGAACATACTATTAAGGTATATTACCAGCATGAGTCAACCGTGTTTTTAATGATGGAGTGTAGGAGTATAGGACTGGGGCCTGAGCATGCTCATTGAGCAGTGATAATTGCAGATACCAAAGAGATTTTTTTGGGGGGGGGGGAGTAGAGTCTCTGACTCTACTCACAGCAAGAAAAAAAATAGGAATTTACTTGCAGTAAATCTCCCTAAGTTGAAAGATATGAATTATCTAAATAGAATGTGAAAATGCATTCATTCAGCAAATTAGAAAACTAACAACAGAATCCTATCCCAGTTCTGAACAGGGACAAGTGAAAGTGGAATTGTTTTTCAAGGCATGTTACACATCCCGCGTACTGTGATGGATCCACCCCTGGACCCTTCTCCAGATGTGAATTCAGAGGAGGAAGGTGAGTTTGAGTCTGCAGAGGAAAGCATGGAGCCAACTATTGGTCAGGATCGGGGCTCAGTGAGTGCTAGCCTGAAGGAGCAGTCTCAGCTGGGTCAATTGGATGAGTGACAGGGTGAGGCTGAGGGAGGGGAGCCACAACTAAAACAAGTTGACCCAGAGGCTATATGCTAAGACTGGAAGCAGCTCTGCCCTTTAGCTATAAGGAGGAGGTGGAGTCCACACCTCCTCTTGATCCAAGGACACATAGAACAGAGAGGAGACACGCACAGTCAGCTAGACTACTCATGACACTGCCTACTTAACCCCACTCTGAGGACTTCAGTGTTGCTGGAGCAACACTGCTGGAGTTATGTGCCTTGTGTGCTTGTGCCTTGTATCTTGGGCTGTTTGACTCCTGGACTGTTTTCCTGCACTTTGTGTGCGCCCATTGGACTTGGTTACCCAGTGACTCTTACTGTACTGAGCTTGGAATCCAGATCTGTGCAACAGGGATGCTTTCCAAAGACCTGGATGTTTGGGGGTTTGAATAAACACCTGTAGAACTCTTGCCATACATGTGGGGTAGGGAGTGGGGTAGCACACATACATTTACTCAAAAGTAAGGTGTGGTCTATTCAATGGTGCTTATGACCAAGAAAGATTGCTAACCAATGTCTATAATTTTATCCAGATTTCTAATGGCTTACTTTCAAGTAAATCAGATTGATTGATTCATTCATTTATCAAGTACATATGACTGATCATATCTCAAAATGTTACTCTGGGTGTTGTACAATAAAACTAACAATAAAAACATAAACCACTTAAAAACATTTAAATAATTAAACACAAATATGTACAAGATTGTAAGAATGGTACAGCTGACATTCCGGCTTCCTACCGCCAGGGGATTTGGGAATCCCCTGAGGATGGAAACTGAATGTACTAGTACTAGTAGTACTAATACTAGTAGAATATATGAATGTATATTCTAGTACTTGTACTAGATATTCTAGTACTAGTACTTGATACATGAAGTATCAAGTACTAGTATATGAAACATCTCCAGGAGATGGAAACTGAACAACGAGTGGAGCAACCTAGAACTAAGGAGAAGTTAAGAACTAGTGGAACAATTTGCCTTCAGAAGTTTGGGTGCTCCAACACTGGGGGCTTTTAAGAATGGACTGGACAACTATTTGTATAAAATGATTGAGCAGGGAGTTGGACTAGAAGACCTCCAAGGTGCCTTCCAACTCTGATATTCTGAATGTTCTGAATTGATGAAAAAAAAATTGAGGGTTTTCTGAAAAAAACAAATTTTGGGGCCAACCTTACCTCAGTGTGAAGAGCCATATAAACTGGCAAAACTAAAACTTGTAATTGACAAAAACATGGTCAGAGAACATCAATGAGATAAACTTTCCACAGAAAATTAATTGTATCTTCTAACATACTGAAAGGAACTTGCTGATGGTCTTTAAGACATCCATTGTATCAATTAAAATGAAATCAATTAAAACAAAATCACACCACAAAAATAAAATCCAGATTTTAAAAAAAGAGAAACAAAATTAGAAGAGGTCCAAGTCTGACTACAACCCTCTGAAACAGCTTGGTCTTCATATCTTCTTGAAAGCTATCAGAAAGAAGCCAGCCTGATCTCTATTGGGAGATTGTTCCATGGAATCAAAGCCTCTACATTTATGTACAATTTATCTATGACAGTTCCTGGAGACAGTTCTACCTTCAACAATTGGGGAGGGGGGGAGAAAAAAACTTCAAACCATAAAAGAGAATATAATTTTATGAGAATAGAAAGTGAATTAATCAGTCTCTGCATTAATCTGTCAAACATAAGTCTTGCCAAATTAACTATTTCATTTTTTTGGTATGGGTAATTTTATTAATAGTTTGAGAGAATGCTTTTTTGCAGCAAAAAAATGAGCAGCTCATCCTGCAGCAGCATCCAAGAACCCCCTCCTTCCACTGAAGCTGCCTTGCAAATGTGCATTACAACCGGGAAGGTTTAGAGCCGACAAGAATCTGACCACGTGCACAAAGCACCAGCTTGTTTCCCCACTGAAGTAGTGCCTATTTATGTACTTGCATAGAACATGCTTTCAAAATGCTAAGTGAGCAGAAGCTGAGGCAAATGATGGAAGCTCACCTCATCATGCACAGGCCTCAAACCGCTGGAGCAGAGACCAAGCCACTGAACCACCGCACCTCATTTTCATTGTATCCTGTCTATATTATATCTAACACATATTCCTCCTCCTATTTACCCCACAACAACTCTGTGAAGTGGGTTGGGCTGAGGGAGAGTGATTGGACCAAAATTGCCCACCTGGTTTTCATATCTAAGACAGGACTTCAACTCATGGTCTCCTTCTTTCTAACCTTGTGTCTTAACCACTAGACCAAACTCTAAATAGTATACTGGATAAATATGGATGAGATTATTTTTATAATACTAATGACCTTTCCAGTTTTGAAATTCACAAGGAAAAACATTGGGTTCAGATAATATCTATGTAGAACTTCCTAGGAAACGCAACTGTATAATTGCTAATCTTTTTACAAAATTATATCAAAATATGTCATAAGGATATTGTAAATAATCAGTATAATACTTGTTATATAAAAAGAGTTCCATGGAGAATCCAGCAAGTACAAAGCAGTTACATTAACAGCCGATCTGTATTAAAGATAAAGATATCAAACACATGGAAGAAAAAGTCTTCCTGGATAAAAATTAAATAGCTTTTCCAGAGCAATACAGCTTTGATAACCTTTTAGATATTCTGCCAGTGTCAACAAATTCTTAACATAATTGGACTAAAATCTGCAAAATTAATTGCGAGATCTAAATATATCCTCTTACAGCGTGCTAGCAGTTAAAGAAAGAAAGCAAAAAATTACAGTACAAGTTCAAGGTAGATATCACAGGCCCCTAATCTTTGTCCATTATCCAGCCTAGCTAGGATAGATGAGAATTCTAGTTCATCACTCATTCTGAATAGAAACTAAATGCTCTAGCAATGGAAGAATTAAACAGTGGGGTTTACCCAAGGATCTGCATGGAGATTGCAGCATTTTAACTTACTAATCAAGTGATAAGGAATTAGATTTACAGTAGGCAGAGAGATGTTCTATAATGGAAGGAAAGAAACAATGATTAAAATTAGAAGTGACAGGAAAGGACCCCCAATGGATTTCTTCAAATGTATTCATTTATATTTTTAATGGCTACACAACTTAGAGTACTACTCTGGATGGCCCACAACAACAATAAAAAACATTAAAAACTATAACAGCCCTAAAAACAAAGTCCTAAAATCTGCCTCAGTCAACTTGTTGGGATGTCCCAGAAGCCTGCCAATATGTGCACCCAGACAAATTTGAGCCAATAGCATTTGCCATGTAGTGAGCGTGAATGCTTCAGAAATAAGGATGAAGGCATTCTTTGAATCTTGGACACTACACCTACCTGTTCCTCACTCAAGTACACACAGTTTTGTTCAAGCATGCATATGAATCTTAAGAAAGATGTCAGTGGGTTAAGAGCTGCATTACAGAGGTCCTGTTTTAATGATCTGGTTTATTAAAGCAGCTACTATTTTTTTCAGACAACAGCGAGAAAAACATCCTGCAAGCTGGAATGAAAAGGAGAGAGGTGAAGTGCTCCTTTTGCCTGAAATCCCAGGCATCATTCTCTTCCTTTTTATTTTTGAAGCACGCTCAGCTCTTTTAAGTATTTTAAAGTATGAACAGGTTGCTGCATAACTATTCAGAGTTTCCTGGAATTGGGGGTGGAGGCAGAATATGGCATTGACATGAGCTTTTGAAGAGTAAAACAATTTTCAGAAGGCAAAAAAAAGCTGCCAAGATTACACAAAGACAACACTAAGCACAATAAGATTTTGTCATCATTCTGCAGTTAATGCCTTTACATAAAAAGCCTACAAGATCAAGATGGATAAACTGTATATTTGTCTTTGTCTACATCTATGTGGTTTGCCAAGCAGATTTTTGTTGCTTGAGCAAATGTTCCTTTCCAGGTGCTAATGGAGGGTGGGGGAAAGCACCCCACCCCCCTCATATCTTTCTGTGTTCTACTTGTAATTTTAACAATAATCACTAAAAGGCAAAAGCATTGCAACCTCATGGTTTTAGAATGTTGTTTTTCTATCCAGAGAATATGCAATTACTCTGAAAGGACAGAAGTGTCAAGCTATCTTTGAAAATTATAATTTATTCTCTTGCTGGCATGAGGACAAATTAAAATCATGCTCCATCAAATCAACACATGTTCCATACGAGGCTGTTGCTCGGAGCGGAAAAGATGACCTGTCCTTTTCTTCCTTCTCTCTAGAAATCAAGGAAGGGGTTCAGAATTTTGTTTTGGCTTGGGAACTACATGGCGCTTGAGTGCAACTCATGATATCTCCTTAAAAAAATAAAATATGAAAAATCCTCCTTGAAGATCCACATTTATTATTTCAAATGAATTAGCCTCCATGTGAGAACCAGTTACTCTACTGATGTCTATCCTACTTATGACTTTGGTTGTTGTTGTTGGCAATCTGGCTATAATCTTTTTCTCTCCTGCTCCCACCTCCCTATTCCCTTTCCTTTCCCATCTTTCAAATTCCCATTTGCACTTCTGTTTTCACTCTGCCTTTATTAAAGGTTTTTAGCTTTTGATTATATTTATTTTAATTGTCTTTAAAAAGTCTGTGAGTGAGTGCGATTTCATTTCAAAATTGTTGCGGTAAGATTCCAGTCTAGTTTGGGGAAATCTAAATTGAAAGCCTCAACATCTTGACTCAGGATTCTATCTCTTTTTACATTTTATTTTTATTGTATGCGACTGCTTTGTGAAATGGAGATATCATGTGTCATTGGTTTAATCACAGAATATATAGAGATAATTCCACTGGGTAGTGACTGCAAGAAACTTTGTTGTTACTCGCGAAGTCATGTCCGACTCATCGCAACCCCATGAACAACGTTCCTCCAGGCCTTCCTGTCCTCTACTATCCCCTGGAGTCCATTTAAGCTCACACTGACTGCTTCAGTGACTCCATCCAGCCACCTCATTCTCTGCCATCCCCTTCTTCTTTTGCCCTCAATCATTCCCAGCATTAGGGTCTTCTCCCAGTGAGTCCTTCCTTCTTATTAGGTGGCCAAAGTATTTGAGTTTCATCTTCAGGATCTGGCCTTCTAAAGAGCAGTCAGGGTTGATCTCCTCTAGGGCTGACTGGTTTGATCATCTTGCAGTCCAAGGGTCTCGCAGGAATCTTCTCCAGCACCATAGTTCAAAGGCCTCAATTCTTTGGCGCTCAGCCAAAGAAACTTACCTTGTTGTTACTACTAAAAGCAAAGGGTAACTGTTGTATTAACTTGAGATTTCTGGAGCTATAATTTTGTTATATATTGACTTGAGATTTTGGGATCTGTAATTTAATTATGTTTTACTGTATCATTCATGTTTTCTATCCCTATATTAGACTTTAGATCATACTGTAATATCAGTGATACTTACTGCCTGTGAGACTGCATCCAGGTAGTCATCAACTTACAACCACAATAGGGACCAGAATTTCTGTTGCTAAGCAAGGAAGTCGTTAACTGAGTCGCACTGGATTTTATGACCTTTCTTGCAATGGTTGTTAAGTGAATCACACAGTTGTTTAGCAAATCTGGCTTTCCCCATTAACTTTGCTTGGTGGAAGCCAGTGGTATGCTCTCAAATGGTTATGACATGACCCAAGAACATTGCAACTTCATAAAAATAATATTCTTGTTGGCAGACATATGAATTTTGATCATGTGAGGAGGATACTGCTATGATCGTAAGTGCAAGAACCAACTGTTAGTCACTTTTTCAGTGCCATTGTAACTTTCAACGGTCACTAAAAGAATGGTTGTAAGTGCAGGATTACCTGTAGTAATTAAAACTTGAATCCTAAACAAGGTAAGAGGCAGTCATGGGTTCTGTGGGTGTGGCTTGATGGGCGTGGCATGGCTTGGTGGGCATGGCTTGCTGGGCATGGCATGGGAAGGATACTGCAAAATCCCCATTTCCTCCTGATCAGCTGGGACACAGGAGGCAGAGAATAGATAGGGGCAGAGCCAGTCAGAATTTTTACTACTGGTTCTCCGAATTACTCAAAATTTCGGCTACCAGTTCTCCAGAACTGGTCAGAACTTGCTGAAACCTACCTCTGGTAAGAGGAGACTATATGGGATTTGCAACTTTGGACCATATATTTTTAACATGTTAGTCAACTCCCCATCAGAACATGTAGCTGAAATTTTTTTTTTCTATCTATGTAGTAGGAATATAGACTGAAAACTTTGGGAGAAAGAAATTTGGTCCCTTTTTGGGAGGATGCAGATTTCCTTCTTTGACGTGTAAATAATGTTGGATTGTCTTCTGCTTTTCTACAAGATGTTTAGTTTTATTTGTGACGTTTTTGTCATTTGATATTATGATAAAGAACATAGATCTAAGGGGTTATTTTGATCAAACAGGAAGTGGGAAAAAAATGAATAATCACCAAAAGCATTATAAGTCTAGATCCCATTTTTCTGCATATTTTTTTTTTAAATTGATGCCCACTAAACCCAGACTCATTATAGTAGGCCTGTCACTAAATACTATTTTCATAAACATTAGATTAATGCTCACTTCCGTACCATATATCTTTTGCGCATAGAAAATTATCATTTGAGACTAACTTTAACTTTGAATTCTACTCTCTGAAGTGCCAATTCATTACATACTGGAATTTGGCTGATTGGTTTATTTGAAAGTTAGAATATTTTGGACAGGTGATGTGACACCCAGAAAAATATGGCATACTTCACTTAATCCTCCAGGGAAAGATTGCAGGCAAACGAGGTCCAGGGAGAAGAAGAACATCATGGCTTCAAAATCTAAGGCACTGGTTTGGACAAAACTCAGCAGCACTTTTTTGTGCGGCTGTTGATAAAAATAGGATCACCAACATGATTGCCAATGTCCGAGACTCCATGCTTATGCTGAAATAGTGTTTTGATCTGGTTTACCTCAATAATATTTTATTTAATTGCATCTTAAATTTACAGGCATGCATGTTAGTCCTGTAAATTTGACTGCTTGTTTATTTAAAATATTTATTCTGGTTTTTACTGCAAATAATCTTGAGTCAGTTTATAAATTAAGATGACAACAAATAGGATAGTAATATAATTAAAATGTATAAACAATAGCTGAAAGGATTGTTGCATCCTTTTAATCCTTTATAATCAAGCTGGATAGAAAGGATAATTCTTTGGTTCCTGATATCAGAGGGGAGAAAAAAGTCCAGACAGTAGAAAAGCAGGTATGTCCTGATGAAGAACTTAACTCCAAAACATTTATTTGGAATCAATCAAGCTCTCAGTGTCATTTGTGTTAAACATTTTTTTTTCATAATCTTAGCATTCATAAAGGTATGCTTGTCTAAGTTCCCTTTATACTCAGCCAACCCAGACAATGTATACTGGAAGGGACATGGAATTCAACTGCATTTCCTGCAAAAAGCATGAAATCTCTTTTAGATTGGTTGATTCCAACTTGTTAAGCCATTAGGATATTATGCTTATAGACAACAGTAAGGGTAATATTGCACAGATCTTTGGATGTTGTCCAATGATACCTTTTACTTCAGATTTTGGTATCTCTGAATGGACATGGGTGAGAACCAGTTTGGTGCAGCCAGTGGTTAAGGCACCAGGTTAGTCACAAGGAGAATGAAAGTTCTAGCTCCACCTTAAGCACAAAGCCAGATCTCTCTTAGTCCTAGAAGAATGGCAAGTCACTTCTAAAAAAAAAAAAGAAACCCCAGGGACTAGTCCATACAATCATTAGGAGTCAAAAATTGACTTGAAGGCACACACACACAAATACACTTACTGTATTTTTCGGAGTATAAGACTCACCTTCCCCCCCCCTAAAAGTGGCTGAAAATTTGGGTGCATCTTATACTCCAAATGTAGCTTTTTCGAAGCTTTTTTTTCAACCCTAACGAGGCCCTAGCGAGTGAAGCGATCTTCCCAGCTTTGCCTGTTCCTTCGACTCTCCGCTGTGCTTTAACGGGGCACTAGTGAGTGAAGCGACCTCCATGCTTTGCTCCAACCCTCAGCTGTTCTTTAGAAGCTTTTTTTCAGCCCTGACTAGGCGCTAGCCGAGTGAAGCGATTTCCCCTGTGCTTTGCCTGCTTTTCTCATTGCTGCTTCCTCTCAGCTGTGCCTTAGAAGCTGTTTTTTATCCCCAAGCAGGGGATAAAAAACCAGCAAACTAATGTGCTGAAGCTGACCAGATTAAGGACACTACCCAGATGAATACCTGGCAGGCAGATTCCCCCCCCCCCATTTTCCTCCCCAAAAACTAAGCTACGTCTTATACTCCGGTGTGTCTTATACTCAGAAAAATATGGTATATCTTTGCTGCATGCATTGGCCCATGAATTAATTAAGGCATCTTTCGGAAACTTCACAATTTGTACAAATGAAAGTTGTCTGAATTTCAGAACTAATTCTATAGCCATGTCCAATGGTTTCTTTACGTTTGAGCAAAGTATTAAGTTAATTAAGTATTGTCATCTTGTGGGATTGACGAAGCATGCATTTCCTGTTGATGCCCTTGCCCTCTGGAATAGTATCCATCCACTCTCCTGGATGTATGGAAGGCTCTTAATATTTGACCCTGTTCTCAGCTCTGGGGTAGGTTTGTGAAGACCCTGTACTCTGTGCTGCTATGTTTTGTTGTCATATTTTGAACTGTCTAATTGTTTATTCCAATGTAAGCCACCCAGAGTCTTTTGGAGGGGGTAGCCATAATAAATCTAAGCAATCAGCTACATCAGCAGCAACAACAAAATGTTCTAAAATGTTGGAAAACACCATGAGGGCAGATCCAGTATTTCCAGCTTAATTAAGATGTTTTGCAATTACAGAGCTCCTCTTATATCTCAGCAGTTTTGAACATTGATATATATTCTTGAAATCTGATGCCAGAAATCTTGTAGCAGAGGAACAAAAGAGAAGCATCTATTCAAGGACAAATGAAAAGAAAATACAGAATCATTTCTTTTACTTCTCGGTCTTTTCATTCACTTTCAAAAAGATGCTTAGTGGAACTTCCAAGAATGCCATGGTGGAACTATCTAAGCAAGGTGGCATTTGCAGTAGAGACTGTAGTCAGACATTGGATCATGGCTGGCAAAAATCTCTGCAGAGAAAGGAGAGATTATGAGATTGTCCACATACACTCTGGACAGCCATTTCTTGTAAATATACTGCAGAAACCGGACTTCCGGTTCCGGTCCCGCGGGCGACGGACACTGATCGGGCTAGCTCTGGCCCCAGTGTCTGATCCCTCCCATCTGGAGGCCCTTTGGGCCAAACGCCCCAATTTTTGGGGTGTTTGCCATTTGAGGGCGGCTCGCCAGGGGTCCCCTGCCTCACATCCAGGGGCCGGGAGGCCGATGCTGGCGCGCCCGAGGCTCCAGAGGGGGTGGGAGGCAATCGGCGGCCTTTTCTGAGGCCGCGGAGGCGCCACAGCGCCTAAGGGGACCGGCGTTTATCCATAAGGCACAGCGGACCGAGCTGATCGACCGGAAAGTTGAGCAGGCATCCTGGAGGTGAGGGGGGGGTTGGAGTTCCCCCCCCTTGTAGCTGGAAAGGTGCCGTGGCTGAGAAGTAGGGGGAAAGAAATGGAAGGAAACCCCTTACTTTGTTGACTTTTCTTCTGAGGATGGCTGTATCAGAATTTGTTGGAGAGGTCTGGTGGCCTCTCTTCCCGGTGGTGAGCTATGGCGGCGGTCCGACTTCCTGCTTCTTTATTTATGATTGAAGACAACATTCTCCTCTAAGGCTTCCTGTTTGACCTACTCTATACTCCGGACTCGTTGCTCCTGTGAGCACCCACTGGTGGATATTTGAAAAATTACATTGACTGTCAATCCCTCTTTCTTTCCTGGAGGTTTGCCTTTTGGGATCTTTCATCTTCTATTACTGCAAGATGGCTAAGGGTCATAAATCAACAGCAGCTGACATGGAAAAATTTTTGGAAAGACTGGCGAAATTGGATCAGAAGTTGGACAAGTTGGATGATTTGCAAAAAGGATTATCTGAAATTAAATCTGAAATGACACTTATGAAAAAAGATTTAAATGATGTTCAACAGCTGGCAGAGCAAAATAAGAAGAAGATGGGGGGTCTGGAGGGGGAGGTACGGGCACTCCAGAGGGTGGAAGAAGGAAGAGGAAATGCAATGTTAACTTTACAACTGGATAAGATGTCTTATTTTCTCAGGTTTCAAAACGTGGAACAACTTGACCAAGAAAATTTGAGAGAAGTGATGGTTAAAATGTTGGGTGAATTTTTAGAAAGAGATTTGGAGTCTATTGGAAGGGATGTGGATTTGGTGTATAGAGTAAACTCACAATTTGCAATTTTACATAGTTTACCAAGAGAGGTTCATATTAAATTTGTAAGAAGGGAACTGAGAGATGAGATATTGAGAAAACAAAGACTGGGGGCGCTGGTGTACAGGGGCAAGGAGGTCACCATCCTAAAGCAGATCCCCAGACAGGTACGAGAATTAAGGAGAAAATATTATTTTTTATCAAACAAGCTGTACCTTAAGGGAGTAGGTTTTAGGTGGTTGATTCCGGAGGGCTTGATGATTTTTTGGGAGGACAGTAAGAAGAAAATTAATAACGTAGTGGAAGCTAAGGCTTTTTTTGACCAACATAAATCCTTCCTAGATGGAGAAGATACAGGAGCCGAAGAGGGGGAAGTATTAGATGATCAAGGAGCGGGGGCGGACGGAGCTGTGGCGGCCCTGGAGGAGGGGGGAGGCCAGACCATGGTTTTAAGAGCTAGAACCAGGAAATGAAGAAAGGAGGGGAAACCATTATTTAATATTTTTTATTTGACATCTTTTTTTTCTCTCTCTTTTTATTGTACTTTGTATAACACTTTGGCTATTTGCTTTTTTTTTTGCTTATATAACTTTTATATAACCTGGTTGTTTGTTTTGATTTAACATAATAATGTCTGTTGTGTGAGAATTTAAAAAAAGAGAATAATAATTGAAATATCTTTTTATAAAGATATTGAAAATTCAACATATTGTAAACTATAATATTGTATATTTTTAACCAATAAAAACTTTTTATAAAAAAAATATACTGCAGAAACCAAGGTTTTTGTGGTTTGCTTATGAGTCTTGTGGCTGGGAGTCAAGAAATTCCAACTAAGACGCAGTTGTAATGCAGCCTTTATGAACAAAATGCTCAATTGAACCTCATTATTTGGAATTATTTTTTACTGTTATGAAATATTAAAACCCTTCAGAACAGCAAGTTTTAATTGTGTTCATTGGGTGGGTTTCCTTCTTCTTTTCAAAAGAAGTTTTAAATACAAGTTTAAGGATTTAGAAAAATGTTATTTTTTTGGAATAAACAGGGAAAAGGTATTTAGAGTTGCTTTTGGAAAGTTAAAAATAATCTAAGAGTCCATATGGATTTAAAACAAAAAGTTGAAATTAATAATAAGACTCTTTCTCATGGAAAATTATAATTGATTTGGGTTTTTTTGAGGGGGGGAACCATGATAAGATGGAGATTCTCACTTATCACTGAATTTTGGACATGAGAGGAAACAAGAAAAAAACCCTAAAGATTACAGTTAAAGAAGAATATTCAGATTTAACATGTCAGTACATAATGGAGTAAAACACTCTAAACATGTATATTTTTTAAGGAGATTTGTGAACTATGGGCTCAGAAATTAATTTTAAGAATATCTAATATCATAGATGGATGGTGTGCAATTTTTTAAATCAAAGAGAAATAAGCTATACTAACTGAGACTAAACTTGATTTGTATATGAATTTAAATATGCCAAATTATAAGAATAATATGGAGAAATATGTATAAATGACACCAGTTGAAGTCTTAATATTTAAAAAGAACATACAAGTATCAGAATAGAAGAGAGGTTTGGATAACTTTCGTATACTGAATTTACAAAAGAGGTCTGTTAAAGTTTTGAAAGATTTGCTAAGATAAAATAGCAAGAAGATGAAAGGAATCAAATTTGAAGATGATATTTAAAGGGATTAAAAGCCAAGTAATTAGAAGTATATGCAAGGAATATTGAGTTGGCTTATTTGATCAAAGTTAAAATAGACCTTAATGGGCTTTTGTTGACTAGGAATGAATGAGGATATTTTAAGATTGTGTTTATAGTTAAGAGGCGAGTTATGGGAAGTGGAGAACATTTGCTATATTTTAAGAGATGGAAATAAGTTCCCAAAATTGTTTGTACTTGTCAACTAAAGGGGGAAGATACTTTTATGGTTTTTTTTCTTTTCTCCCTTTTCTACTACTTTCTGCAATTTCTAGTTTTCTATTTTTTGTAGTTTGTATTTTTTTTTCCTAATTGTAACCTTTAATATATTTTTTTCCCCCAAAGAGAACAGCTTAGTCTTTGCTAAATTTAGGGAGAAGATGGGAGCAAAACTTTCGGTGGACAAATTGATTCTTTGAACACTGAAGATCTTCATTTTTTATGAGATTACTGGGAAAGGGTGTGTGTGTGTGTCCAGCAGTGTCAGGCTTCGGGTTGAATGTGACTGGGCAATCGAAGTTCCTTTCTCACGTTGTAATGTGTCTCACATGCATTAGAATACATATTAAAAAGGGGCAGAGTTATAAATGCTTGCCTGCCATATTGTAAGCAGAGGTTGCTGTTTCAGATGTGCAAGTGGAAAAATAGAAGGAACGGTACCACCCATTTTTGCTTACAAATTTTCTGGTTTATTTTCCAAACTCTGCCATAAAAAAGGATGAAGTAGCAGTAGATGAGAAAGCGTTGGAATGATTTATTTATTTATTTATTTATTTATTTATTTATTTATTTATTTAATTTGTATACCGCCCTTCTCCAGCTGGACTCAGGGCGGTGAACAGCCAAAATAAAAACAGAGCATACAAAATTAAAAAACAATTTAAAATAATTAAATAGTTTTGGCCCACAATTTAAAACAACCAAGTTAAAACCAATTTACAATTTAAAACCAGAGCAATAGGGTCAAGCCAGGCTGGCTAGATGAAATAAATGTGTTTTCAGGGCTCGTCGGAAAGCCCGGAGGTCAGGTATCATGCGTATCTCTGGGGGTAGGTCATTCCACAGGGCGGGTGCCGCTACAGAAAAGGCTCTCCTTTTCTGGGAAGCCTGTACCCGTTATAAGAATGCTGATAAGAACATTTTCCAGGGGTAAAATGCTCCCGGTTCGGACCGGATCGCCCGATCGTTCGGCGGGTGGTTCGGAGAACCGGTAGCAAAAATCCCTGCGCCCCCCCATGCCCAGCTGAGCCGCACGATCATCAGAGGCTTTTTTTTTTACTTTTAAAAGCATTTTTTCTACAACCTCTTCTGACGAAAAAATGCTTTTAAAAGTTAAAAAAAAAGCCTCTGATGATTGTGCGGCTCAGCTGGGACCATCAGAGGCTATTCAAAACATTTTTTCTGCAACCTCTTGGCTGAAGAGATGGTAAAAAAAAATGCTTTGAAAAGTATTTTTTTTAAAATACCTCTCTGCCGATCAGGCAACTCAGCTGGGATCATCAGAGAGGCTTTTTAAAAAATACCTCTCTGACAATCCCTGCTGAGTTGCCTGATCGGCAGAGGCTTTTCAAAGCATTAGAAAAAATGCTTTGAAAAGTTAAAAAAAAAAAAGTTAGCCATGGCCACCCAGTCACATTACCCCCCCTGCACCAAGCCACACCCACAGAACCGGTAGTAACAAATTTTACATTTCACCCCATCTTCCTAAAATCTTCTATGATTTTTTTAAAAGCATGGCATGCTACAAACTGGGAGGAAAACAGATTGTGGCAGGCACTAAATGGTTAATGATTATGACATCAACACTTCTGTGCCCTAATTCTGTGCTCTATTTTTAAGGATGTTTCCCAACTGTCTTGGAAGTCATACCTTGGTATGCCTGCAACTGTCACTTTTTACATTTGGATGGTTTGTGGAAGGCCAGTTTATGTATCTTTGTGGGTAACCAACAAAGAGATATATGTTTACTTCAGGGCTGCTATTCAGCAGGTTCTGACAGGTTCTGGAGAACTGGTAGCAGAAATTTTGAGTAGTTCGGAGAACGGGCAAATACTACCTCTGGCTGACCCCAGAGTGGAGTGGGAATGGAGATTTTGCAATATCCTTCCCCTGCCACACCCACCAAACCACGCCCACCAAGCCACACCCACAAAACCGGTAGTAAAAAAATTTGAATTCTACCACTGGTTTATTTGTTTTGTCTGTCATACCGACAGACCAATGGCATATTAGTAGCATTAGTAGCAATATTTTGGTAGAAATACAAAGGAAATATAGGCAGAACATTTACCATACTTTTTGGAGTATAAGACACACCTTTTTACCCCCAAAAGCCTTGCCCACCCACTGGCCCCCACCCTTTGGCCTCTGCCTCCCAGCACTTACCTCCTTGCAAGCAAACAGCAAGAAAAAACAGCCCCATTCAGCTTTGCATAGGCTAATAGCACAAGTTGGTTAGATTGGCCTCCCGACTCTCAGCTGATTTGCTCTCAACCGTTTTGCGCAGGCTCTTTTACAAGCTCTTTTTTTGCAAGCACTTTGCTTGCTGCAAAGAGAGCTGAGCAGATTTTTTTCCCCTAGCTAAAACGAAACTGAAAGTAAAGCAGGCTCTGCTGCAATGTGACAAAATGAGGCAAGGAGAGAGATTTCTTTTTCTTTTTGCAAAAGAGGAGAGTTCAAGATTTTAAAACACAAGAAAAAAAGGTCTATTTAACTAGGGAATTGTAATAATTGAGATGCTATTAATTCTACATTGTGTTGAAAGCAGAAATGGTTAAGTTATGGTTTGGAGGAATATATGGGGAAAATTATTTGGTTTATTATTATTGGTAAATATAATTAATTGATTTGTAAGAAATTGGATTGCATGGAAATAATTGGAATATTCATGTTCATATTGATTAATATACAAAAAAGATAGTTATATAACTAATTGATTTATATTAAAATGTTGAATTTGTATTAAACAACTGCAATATTACATAATTAACCAATGTGAGGATGGATATAAAAATAGATGGCAATGGGAAGGGGTATAATATAGAATAGAAGGGAAAAATTGAATTTGATTAAGATTAGAGATGAGGATGAAGGGTAATATTGGTTTTTTTTAAAAAAAGATGAGGAATAAATATGGCAAAAAGGAAATATAGAAATTGTAAATTTAATTGAAAAGACTAAACACTGTTTAAATTTGTGAACCAGCCAAATACACTGTTCAAAGAAAATACATTGTATGTTTATACATGTGTTTGTCTAAAAAATTTAAAAAAACCTTTTTTTAAAAAAAACAAGCAAAAAAGGTAGGTGCGTCTTATACTCCGGTGTGTCTTATACTCCGAAAAATATGGTATATTTACTGATACTGCAGCAATAAGGAATGTACTCATTGTTCTAAAGATACAGATGATATTTTTAACTTGTGAAAGACTTGTTTATATTTTAAATTATTCCTTTTTGCAAGCATTCCAAAAGAGAATATGCATTTGATATCTCACGTATCTTTATGAGCATTGAAAAACAAGTATTGTTATTACCATTATAATAGTGAAATCTGTTTGAGGTCATTCCAATGAATCCATAATAGTATTATCTTCCCTCAACTAGGAAGCAAGAAAAGAATCCCATAGCAAGCCAACTTTGCCAATTCATCTTATTTATTTACTGTGTACTCAATTAGAATAAGTGCTTCAATAGAATTCCTCATACGTACAGCTAGGTAATGTTTAGTGACTGATGTACATGAGCCCTTATTATAGCCTCTTTCAGTATATGTTGGAAGACTACACGGCAGATGTAGGATTGATGTAGAGTGATAAGCTGATAATTCCCGAAAAGATCAGTCTGGTCCCCAGAGAGTGATATATTAGCCACAAAAGACAGATGAGAGGAAAGAATATACTTCTTCAAAGAATTATATTCATGAAGAGTTGTCTAAATCTAATTACCTATGATTAGTCCCCAAAGCCCTGGTCTGCACAATTGGCTTCCAGTACACGCTATAATCAGTGGTGGGATTCAATTTTTTTAACAACCGGTTCTGTGGGTGTGGCTTATTTGGGGGTGTGGCTTGGTGGTCATGTGACCAGGTGGGCGTGGCTAGCTGGTCATGTGACTGGGTGGGCATGGCTATGTTCATAGGGACTACTCAGAGGGCTGAAAAAAGTCATTTCTGACTGGTCCTCGCACTTTTGACCGGTCCTCACACTTATGACCATCCTCACATTTATGCCCGTTGTGGCATTCTTAACAACCATGTCAGTCATTTCACCACTACTTTTCTTCACCACGGTGACAAGATAGGGCATAAAACGTAAAATGTGAGGACAGTCGTAAGTTCAAGGACTGGTCAAAAGTGCGAGGACCGATCAAAAATAACTTTTTCAGCCTTCTGACTAGTCCATATGCACATAGGGACTACTCAGAGGGCTGAAAAAAGTCATTTCTGACTGGTCCTCACATTTTTGACCGGTCTTCGCACTTATGACTGGTCATCATTTATGCCCATTGTAGCATTCTTAACAACTGTGTCACTTGTTTCACAACTGCTTCTCTTCACCATGGTGACAAGATAGGGCAAAAACGTAAAATGTGAGGACAGTCGTAAGTTCGAGGACTGGTCAAAAGTGCGAGGAACAGTCAAAAATAACTTTTTCAGCCCTCTGAGTAGTCCATATGCATAAAAGGATACAGCAAGAGAGGGATGAAGGAAGGGAAGGGAAATTAGAGTACGAGTGAGTGTAAGAGAGGAAGAAAGAGAGGAGGAGAAGGAGAAAGGAAGAGGAAGTAGGGAGGAGAAGAAGAGAGGGGGAGAGAAAGTAAGAAGGAAAGAAAAGAGAGAGGTGGTAGGTTGGAGGAGAAAGATTGCTGCACAATAAAAAAGATGAAAGGGAAGAAAGCCAAACCCAAACAAATATAAAAATATTAAGATAAAGAATGAATTGTTAAACTTTAAAGAATAAAAGAGAACAAATATGAATAAATAGCAATAATTAGAAATACACATACAAACATACAATGTATTTTCTTTGAACAGAGTATTTGGCCGGTTCACAAATTTAAACAGTGTTTAGTCATTTCAATTAAATTTACAATTTCTATATTTCCTTTTTGCATTATTTATTCCTCATCTATTTTTTAAAAAAACCAATATTACCCTTCATCCTCATCGCTAATCTTAATCAAATTCAATTTTTCCCTTCTATTCTATATTATACCCCTTCCCATTGTCATCTATTTTTATATCCATCCTCACATTGGTTAATTATGTAATATTGCAGTTGTTTAATAAAAAATTCAACATTTTAATATAAATCAATTAGTTATATAACTATCTTTTTTGTATATTAATCAATATGAATATGAATATTCCAATTATTTCCATGCAATCCAATTTCTTACAAATCCATTAATTATATTTACCAATAATAATAAACCAAATAGTTTCCCCCATATATTCCTCCAAACCACAACTTAACCATTTCAGCTTTCAATATAATATACAATTAATAGTATCTCAATTATTACAATTCCCTAGTTAAATAGAGCTTTTTTTATTTTGTGTTTTAAAATCTTGAACTCTCCTTGTTTGAACCAAATTTCCCATTGTTTGCACCTACCTTTTTTGGTGAGCAAAGAGAAAAAGAAATCTCTCTCCCTGCCTCATTTTGTCCCTTTGCAGCAGAGCCTGCTTTACTTTCAGTTTCCTTTTAGCTAGGGAAAAAATCACTCTTTGCAGCTAGCAAAGAGCTTGCAAAGCAAGAGCTTGCCAAAGTCCCTGCACAAAACAGCTGAGAGCGAATCAGCTGAGAGTCGGGAGGCAGATCTAATCAAGCCTAAGCTAAAGCTGAAAGGAGTTGTTTTTTCCTGCTGTTTGCTTGCAAGGAGGTAACTGCTGCGAGGCACAGGCCAAAAGGTGGGGGCCACCCTCCTTGCCACTTAGCCCCCCCTGTCGCCCCCTTTTGCCTCTAGTGCCCCCTGCCGCCCCGCCCCCCCTAAGGCATCCTACCGCCCCCAGTACCGCCCCCTTTGGCAACCCCTGGCTTAACTATTTAACTCCTTAACAACCAGTTCTACGGAAGTAGAATCCCACCACTGGGTCTACCCATTTATTTTTGCAGGCAGGGGTCTACTCATTTGTTTTCTTTTGACATTGATCAGCTGTAGGGTGGCCCTTTGAAGCCCCGTGGCAGCTGCAAGGCCAATAAAATTACAAAAAAACACCGAACCGTTTGTTAAATTGCTGGCTTGCCCACCCCTCGCCCAGTGGTGCGGAGGGGCGAGGCAAGGGGCGGGGTGAGCCAGCAATTTAACAAACGGTTCAGTCGAACCGCCTAGAACCAGCAGAATCCCACCACTGGCTATAATCTTGTATTTAATATGGATATAGTGTGCAAACAAGTGTTGGGACATATTAAATGTGAGTATTAAATATGAACAAGCTGAAGGCAAGGCCAGTTGTGTTATCTAACAATGGGGGCAGTTTTGGTAATAAAGCATGTGATGGTTATTAAATGAGCATGACTGTATGCATCTTAAATAGGAAGGTGATTGCATACAGGTACAGGAGGGTTGTAATTTCAAAAGTGGAAGATAGATCTTAAGTATATATGCTAAAATACTTTAATGCACCTTACCAGACTTGGTAAGGCCTAATGTAACAGCATAAGTGTGGGGGGGGGGGGGTGAGGTGGGAGGGTGTTTCTTAAATTTTGTCTAAAATTTCAAAAGAAATGTCTGTAGCTTAGACAACTACATATAGGACATGCTGTATTCGAAGGAGTCAGACTAGTGGTGGGTTGCTCCTGGTTCGGCCCGGTTCGGCCGAGCTGATAATGGTGATGATGTGACATCAGGGAACCAGTTCTCTATGACTGTGAGCTGGGCCCTCCAGCCCTCCCTTGCATTATACCTACCTTTATTTGTCATTTTTTTAGCCCAGCTGATAGGCACGGCAGAGTGGATTGCTGTGCCTCAGCTGGGCAGAAATCTAATGCGCTTGCACAGAGCGCAAGTTTGGCACGCGTACAATCAAAGCATTCATGCATGTGGCGATTGTGTGCAAAGCGCATGCGTGAAGAGAACTGGTGGTAACACCAGTTGGAACTGATTCAGACCAGTGGTATTCAGCCGGTTCTATCTGGTTCGGGCGAGCTGGTAGCGGCGGCTGCAGGAGGTTCCGCCCACCCACCTGGACATCATCATGTCCCGTTTTTTATCTCTGCGCATGTGCAGAAGGTCCTGTGCATGCACAGAGGTGTTGCACGCAAGCGAGGTGAGCGTATGTACGCGCTTGCATTTGCGAACTGGTAGTGAAGGTAAGTGAGTACCACCCCTGATTCAGACCACAGTGGCTTCATTTAAAGTGAAAAAAGAGTCACAACAAAACTAGACAAACTAATGATTGGTTGCTAGGTTAAAATAGCAGTTGTCATAATTGCTGAAAAAATTGCTGTCATAATTGCTGGAAAAAAAAATCATGGTCTTCTATTCCAACATATCACAAACTATGACTAAAATGAACTGTGGATTAGTATGGTACATGAACACAGCTTCCTATAAAGCAGCTTCCTTCCTTCCTTCCTTCCTTCTGAATTGTTTTGTCTTAAAATGTAGTCTGCCAAGTAGGTTTATGGCTCTAATCCTACTATGGAATAAGAGAAATGACCAAGGCCTTGGAACTCACTGTTTACAAATAGTTTGAGATTTGCAGCCTCAGCACCTGCTCTGAACAAAGCACAAATTTGTTTTTTGTTTTTTATGACAACCATCGTGTTTATAGCAAATTAAGGTACAAGAAAGCCTCTTTGTGTGAAAGGAGATGATGTTGCCTTCTTCACTTGACTGCAGCTCATTTTCTGAAATATGTGGGGTTAATACATGGCAATTTTATTGCTAATAGAAAGCCTAGTCTATTCTTCCTTCTTGAATAGCTTTCCTGCTAACTTCAAAGGCGCCTGTTAGAATGAAACTTGAATAGAGCCACAAAGAACAAATTACTCTGTCTTTGGTTAAATTAGTGATGAAACTATAACAACTGAAGGGTGTGTGACCTGATCAGCCAGGAGGAATGATGAGAAGAATAATGAAAGGGAGAAAAAACAACAACTAATGCCTCTAATTTCAACTGTCAGAAACTGTTTCTTTTTCATACTCTACATGTTGGTATGGACAGAAACTTATGCTGACAAGATAAGAATAAACAAACTCCTACAATTGGTACCCCAACTCAATATACTGCAAACCCAGTAGTGATTATTATGGTGTATCACCTAGTCAGCCAGACGTTCAGACTGGATTTGGCATTTTTATCCACCTATTTCTTCCCAAGGACCTGAGATAGGCAGTTGTGGATGTTTGATGGTGTTAAAGGCATAATTGCAGGATGTAAGCCATTCCGAGTAAAGCTGCCTTTTGCAATTGACTGACAGTGATTTTGTCAATCACGATAGTGTTCAAGTGGTGCTTCAGTTTCGGGATTGCATCCAGGCTGCCTATTACTTCTGGCATAGTACATTAGCTTCTTTTTCCACAGTCAATCTATTTCTATTTGTTGATCTTTGTATTTTGTTATCTTCTTCAATTCTTTCTCTTCTCTTCTGCTGTCTCCAAATACTGTAATGTCTACTATCCAGATTATACAGTATTTGTCTTTTTTTTTAAATCAACAATTGTTAAGTCTGGGGTATTATGTGGCAGGTGCCTGTCAGTTTGAATTCTGAAGTCCCAGAGTACTTTAGCTTCTTCATTTTCTATTACTTTCTCTATTTTATGCCCGCACCAGTTATTGTTTACAGGCAAATGGTATTGCCTGCAGATCTTCCAATGCACCATTGTTGCTCCTTGTTATGCCATTGTTTGTCATTGGTCTGGGCAATCTTTTTGCAGTGGCTATAACCAGATGGCCCACTTCAGCATCTTTGCAGAGATGGCATTTGCAGTCTATCACTGTCTTTTCAATTCTGCACTTGTATGGATTGGTTCTCAGGGCTTGCAGAATTAGTCCTTCTGGCTCTTTCTTTAATTTTAACTTTCTTTTTTTTTAACAGCCAATAGTCCAGAGTCCTGTAGCCCTGTTTCCCCAAATGTCCAGGAATTCCAATACCTAGCATGGTCCATGTTGACTCAAGTGACGACTGAGCCGGTATGGGTTGCTGAAATTTATATCTCACCATATTTTTTATGAGAGAGAAACTTTTTATCTGACTCCTCTGATGAGATCTGTCCAGTGCTGGCATCTTTCATCTTTCTCAGAGCACACAAGCCCCTTAACCATGTCCAGGTGGTGCTTCACTGGGCGTTGATGATGATGATTAATTTGGTGCATTCAAGTCAGTTTTGCCTATTGAATTAATCCATAGTAATTTTCCACGCAATTTTCTTGGCAACATTTTAAGCAATAGTTGGCCATTGTCTTCTTCCATTGCCTTCTTCCTAGGGTGGAGAAAGACTGGTCCAAAATCACCCAGCTGGTATTATGCCTATGGCAGGACAAAAACTCACAGGCTTCCAGACTATGGCCTGGTGCCTTTAACCTGTACACTAGACTCTGAGAAATGTGTTGACCAGTTAAAGTTCATTCTATCTCATTCATATAGTTGCATCTCAGCAAATTTATTTTTATTTTTAATTAAATAGAGAAAACATTTATTTATTTATTTATTTATTTATTTATTTATTTATTCATTCATTCATTCATTCATTCATTCATTCATTTATTCAATTTCTATAGCTGCCCATCTCAGCCAAGTGACTCTGGTTAGCTTACCATTCTAAAACTGCAAAACATTTTAAAACAATAAAAACATCCAAGGAATAAATCTACTGCACTATAAACCAAGATGTTAACCGTAAACAGTAAAAACAAGAAGTGGGGCCCTTAACCAGGGGTGGGCTTCAAAAATTTTAGCAAGGGGTTTTCTGCCCGGTTGCTGGGTGGGTGTGGCCATGGTGGGCATGACCTAGTCGGCTTCCTGCACCACGGTGAGGGGGGCATTTTTGCCCTCCCCGGGCTCCGGAGGCTGGCTCTGGGAGGGTGAAAACGGCTTTCCCAAACTTGCAGTAGGCCCGTATTTTGCCCTCCCTGAGCCTCCACGTACACCCTGCACTTACCTGCATCCAAAACAGGCCATGTGGGGACTCCTGGGAAGGGCAGGGCGGATGGGGATAGCTAGGAGTGGGATTTGGGGGTTCTCCGAACTACATAAAATCATAGCTAGAGGTTCTCCTGAACCCCTGTGAAACCCCAGCAGCCCATCCCTGCCCTTAACACATTCTGAGCCCCAAGTCAAGAACCCAGCCTTGTGTTTAGAGCAGGGGTCCCCAAACATGGCAGCTTTAAGACTTGTGGACTTCAACTCCCAGAATTCTGGGAGTTGAAGTCCTGGGAGTTGAAGTCCATAAGTCTTAAAGCTGCCAAGTTTGAAGACCTCTGGTTTAGAGCCTTATGAAAAGCCAAAATGGTAGAATTGTAGGAACCGTTCTAACCTCCAGGGAGAAACTATTCCACAAAGCAGGTACTATAGCAGAGAAGGCCCATCTTCTAGTTCCCACCAATTGACAGTCTTTATCTGACAAAATGTGCAGAATTTCCAATCTGCTGGATTGAATTGAGTGGGTAGAGATTTTGGAAAAAGATGGTGCTTTAGGACAATGGCTCCCAACCTTTTGAACACTAGGGACTGGTTCTGTGGAGAGAGTTTTTTCTGTGGATCAGAGCGGGCAAGGTTTCGCATGCTGCCTGCATTCTGCGGATGGTGCTCTTCTTGCTTTCACGGCCTGGTTTCTGGCATCCCGTAGTCCGGTGCTGGTCCACAGATCAGGGGTTAGGGACCCTGCCCTAGGGAGCCCAGTCCTAAGCCGTGAAGTTACTGCCATATAAATCTTTGATACAACTTTCCACAATTTAGGCACATATTTTTCTAATAATTTACAAATGTGAATCTCCCGATTTATATTTGTTTCTACATTGCAATACTATATTACAATACTTTTGATACATGATGCTAATCAAATGCTTTTTATCAAGCACATATTATATAGACTTTAAGGTACTGTTAGCCATCCTAAAAATATGCAACAAAGTGATCTCTCCAAAATATGTTGGTTTGTACAAGTTTCTTTCACCTAGAATGATGAAAGCCAGCAGATGTGGTTCAATGCTACAGTTCACGCTGTTGTCAGAATGTTGTCCTGACATTTTGGAGTAAAAGATGTATTCACACATTATTAGAATGTACAAGCATGGATGTTGAGATCTGCGTCTACTGAAAGTAGCACTCTGCTGAACAATTTGACATTTTTTGTGCTCTTGTTCTGTTAAGTGGAAGAATTACCATGGAATTCTTGGGTGGAACATGGTATTATGTGTTTATTTAGTCACAAGAAGGCTATAATATATCCTATCGTCCATTCATTGTGTCTCCAGCCACAGCCATTTGTTATGGTGGAATGCTCATCGCACTGTGATGATAAAAATTCTGCTTTACTAATGGTGCAAGATTACTACAAACGGGTGGGGATTGCACAGTGGCAATATATACACATTTCATCATCTTGACCTTGTTATGGTTAGAAATGGACATCTGTATCTCCAGGAGCTGATAGGCTCTTTGGCTTCCCCCACATCCGTTAAATCCCACAATTGGGAAATGCGGACAATTAAAGAGGCTTCAAAGCTTGTTTGCTTGCAGTGATAAAATAAGCTTAAATACACCACAAGACTTCCCTCAAAGGTTCTTTCACTTCTGTTTTCTTTCCAAGAAGTTTTCTAGCTATTATGCTTAAGTTGAGGAGGGGGGAGAAAAAAAGAAAGACAATTTGAATATTGTACAATGGGGAGTTTCAGCAAACTGGTTCTTGTCAAGCTAAAAGGCTCAGAATAAACAGTGCAAAAATGAAGAGCATGCATATGCAAGTACGTTCCAGTTGAATAACTTTGGAATAACTCACAGAGACTGGATACTGTGAATTTAATGTAGGAATACATTCATCGTTCTGAGGTTTGTCAGTAATTTGATAAAGCATGGCTGCCCCAGACCTGTTGGGCAGGGCAGACAAGCAGCGGGACCTGACCACATGATGTGACTTGGTTGGCAATTTTTGAAAGATAACATCCCTGAAATGTAAAATATGGACACTTTGTCTCAGAGGTATGAAAATAAAACTAGAGAGCTGTAGGTCCAGGAAAGAATGAAATATGAGTGTTTTTTTTTTTTATTTGGCAGGGAATAGAAATTTGATCAATATAAATCATATAAATTTGATAAATGAAATAAAAATAAATATTCAAAGAAGGCTCTTGTTTCATATTAACAGTCATTGATAACAGAACAATGTTTTCAAATAATTGATATGATTATTTCTGCTATTATGGCTACTTTTCAGAAGGATTCTATATTTTAACTAAGTTGAATCCTGGTTCATTGAGCAGTCATTTTAGGAATAGAGAAAGGTCAACATTAAGTTTATTACAGTTTCATTAGCATTATACCTAATGGCTCAAAATGGAAGTTGTGTTAGAATTCTTTGGGGTAATATCATTTTTTCCCAGTATATGCAAGTTTACATAAAAGAGCTAGAGAAAAATGCAAAGCAATGTGGAATGTGAATAGAATTGCCCATTTGGGGAGGGTGTTAAAAAATGTTACTTTATTTTTTCCTCCCATTTTGAGTTAGAAAGAAGCCAATTTAATTTTAACATGTATGATCACCATGTGGCATTCCTTCTAAACCAACAAAATTTCCAATGAAGTTGGAATGAAATTAGAATGGGGAAATCAGTTGCTGAAAAAGGGACAAGAATCAATTTAATTATCTTAAATCTTATAGGTATATTTATTATCCTTCTTCCAACTGTTTTTTTTAATTTCAGTTCAGTGTTTTATTTAAAGAAAGCTGCTTTTGCTTTCAAAGACTGATGATTGGGTGCTCTACTTATGCCTTTGGATTTTTGTGTGATTTCTGTAAAACTCAACAGGTAGCAATGCAAAGTAGCGGAAGATAAATTCCATGTTAAAGGATCTGATATTTGCTTTTGTCCATTTACATAACTAGAAAAAAAAGAAAAGGGTAATAAAAATCTAGATTTTTTTTTAAAGAATGAAAATGCCAGCACTATTTGATTAGGTAATTAAATTAATAAGTTTTACTTAATTAAATCAAATTAATTGAAAGGATAAATTCACTTCAATGAGTAAGGGACTTGGGTATAGTTAATGTGTCACAGCTTAATTAATAGTGGAGTAATATCCTTAGATGGATGCTATGAGATGCCTACAATTGTCCACTTTCTTCAGAAAGAGAAAGAAGTGTTTGAAAGAGGAAGGCAAAAGAAGATACCAGAAAACAGGGACGGGTAGCAGAAAGGCAGGTGAAATGGAATACCAATCATAGATCCTTCTCTTTCTTTTCTGTGCTATTCTCTAGCTTCTCTGCTACTGATTTCCAGCAATTGATACCCAACCCCTGTGACCCTTGAGAAAAGAAAGTTCCCATTTTTGGTTGTTGGAAGAAATGTCCATCTGAGTTCAGTTCCAAGTGGGGAAAAAGATACTGGAAACATGGAGACCGCTTGAAAATATGGTTTTTAATGGTGGACATGCCTTGATAATGTTGGGTGAAGGGGAAAAAAGGGCAGAGATGCTGAGAGTACCTGGGTTTTATGCCCTCTGTTGGGCTTTAAATTTGAGCTTTCATTCTGATTGGTTGTCAGACTCCCATCGGGCCATGCAAGGGCAACTCTGTAGGCTGTCCGGTGTCCCAGGCTTGGTTGAGCCTTGCTGGTGATATAATCTTCCCAGGTGCCATGCAGTGGTGGGTTGCCCCCAGTTCAGACCAGTTCGCAAGAACCAGTAGTAAAACCTCTGAGAGGCTCTGCCCACTGATCGGGTGTCATCATAGGTGATCTGCGCATGCGTGCGGGTGGGCGCGATGCGAACTGGTAGTAAAAGTAAGTAGAACCCACCCCTGGTGCCATGTGGTGAGTTCTGTTGGTAGATGGATAGAGGGCTAATCCTACATTTGTTGGATCTTGGGTGAGGGCATTTGCCTATGAATAGACCTAGCTATCTCTTTATCTCTTAAGTGTGGACATCTGCTGTGGGCCATTGAGGATGGTGGGGGCTATTAAGAGTGAGTCTGTTTCCTGCCTAAAAACATGTTTCTCCATTTCTTATCCAGGGAAATACAATATTCTGCCTTTTTAATATTTCCTAGAATATTTCATTTTCCTAGGAGAGGGGTGGGTGCTACATGGTGAACAGACTGTAATTATATATCATTTATCTTGGAATAAGCTCCATTGAACTCAATGATGCTTTCTTCTTAAAAGACATGTAGAGTGTCAGCAGTTCCCAGGAACAAAAACCAAATTCTACACAGAAGGCGTGATTTGCCATGTCTCTCTATCTTAAGGTAGATAGTTTTGCTGCATCTGTGCCAGAACTGTGGCAGAACTGAATGATTCAATCACATTCGGTGGCAAAGGACAGCAGAATGACCTGCCCATTGGGTCTCTGCATGAGTGACTGTTCTAGGCACTATAGGACACCTACTGTAGAGTTTCAATGGAAGGTGGTGTTTTCAATTACATAGATAGCACATGATATACATCAGTGGTGAAATCCAATTTTTTTTACCACCAGTTCTGTGGGCGTGGCTTGGTGGGCAGGGTGTGGCTTGGTGGACGTGGCTTGGTGGGCGTGGCAGGGGAAGGATACTGCAAAATCCCCATTCCCTCCCCACTCCTGGAGGAAGGATACTGCAAAATCCCCATTCCCTCCCTACTCTGGGGCCAGTCAGAAGTGGCATTTGCCGGTTCTCCAAACTACTCAAAATTTCCATCTGTCAGAACCTGCTGGATTTCACCCCTGATATAGATTGTATAAAACCAGAAAATTCTCTCCCCTCAAGCAGTTGGTGGAAGTAGAAGTCATACACAGAGGCAGGGGTGGGTTCTACTTACCTTTATTACTGGTTCACATCGGGAGCATGCGCACATGCACAGATCACCTATGATGACGTCCGGGTCGGCGGGTGGAGCCTCCCGCCGGTTTTACTACCAGTTCTTGCGAACCGGTCCGAACCGGGGGCAACCCACCACTGCACAGAGGCATGACTTAATGTAACATTTGCATCTTTCTCTTCTGAGATCTTAAGGCAAGGTAGATTATATTCTGATCCATCTAGGGGAATGGAAAACAGATTCAAAAGTAGCTGCAACTGCAGCATTCAATTATTTCTGTTCTCAAGTTAATGTTGATTAATCTTTACAGTGCCATTACATTGTAGTTTTCTCTCAAGAGGCATGTCCAGAACAAAAATTCATATTAAAATAGGGAAGAGTCATGTGTGTATTATCTACCAAAAGGTTAAGGAGTTCTTTGTCTTAAACTGGCCGAAGAACTTGTTAACTTCATTTTGGAAAAGAAACTTAAATGTCCCTATCAGAGGTTTAAGAAACAGGTCAATTCACGTTTTCTGAATAGTTTTTATCCCAGAGCTATAATTACACTCAACAATGAATTAAAGGGCCATCATCACTGAGCTGTTGGACAGCATTATTTGGTCTGTTGTGTGGATGTTTTGGTGGTTTAGGGGTGGGGAATTGTGGTGGGTTGGAGTGTGTTTGGGGATTGTTATGTGTGTTGGACCTGGTTATTGGGTGTTAAGTGAATTTCATTGTATGGGTATACTGTGTATACACGTAAATGACAATAATAAAGTTATGTTAGTTATTAGTTATAAAGAATGCTAGATTTGGTTGCTTTTTTGGGGTGGGGAGGAAAAGAAGAGACATACCCCTTCTCCCATCCCTTTTACATTTTAGTCATTTTGCAACCTTGCAAGTGAAACAGCACAGATTTCAGATATATAAGGACAATTGTATCATTTGATCTGACAAACATATTCTAAAAAGGCAGGCTGTTAACCTGAAACAGAGCCATCAAAGTTTTGCCCGGTCTGTCTGCTACCGATACAACTTCATTCATTCATCATCTAGATGTCTCATCTCCAGGGACTGAAGTCTGGAACACAAACTCTGTTTAGTTAGTTTGTTTGATTTTCAGTGTAGGTGCAAACTCCAAATTGTGTTGTCCTTGAGAAAAATGGCTCTGTGGTTGAGTTAATCTAGTGTTTCTCAACCTTAAGATGTGTGGACTCCAGCTTCCATAATTCTAGGATCCTCATGGTGGTTGGGAATTCTGGGAGTTGAAGTCCACATATCTTAAAATGGTCAAGGTTGAGAAACACTGACTTAAGCTACTCAAATTTATTTAAAAGTACATTTTTCCCATGAAATACTTAAAGGATGCTGCCTCATAGAGATCCATTTATCCTGCCGAAAGGATTTCTCTTGTGATACCCCAAATTTGATGCTATCACCTCTCTCCAGAACAGATTTCAATTTCAATTTCCAGTTAAATTGAATACTTTTGGAATGCCTCATATTTAGAAAGGGTGGTTATCATTTGGGCTTGATCACTATTAGGGCGACCAAATTTTAAATTTTTATTTATTCATGAAGGTGATTGGCTTTCTTGGCTCAATCACCACCTCTCAGGTACATGTATTTCTTCAAATAACTTTAAAAAGAAAAAAACCCCATTAAATTAGTATACATAAGCCCCAGGTATAATTTTTCACTCTTTAATATGAGCAAAACTTCCAGTGGTGGGTGTTTATAGAACATCTGGTAGCTTGACTCATTCAGTGTTTGCCATCTTCACATTCGGTGTTCAAAACAGTATCAAAAGGTAGAATAAGAACCAAGCCTTAGAAGGTTACTCAGGCTTAATTCCCCCTGGCACTTAAGGGATATAGTTTAATTAATTCTTTTGAAAGCCTTCGGAGTCTGACAAACAAACTACATGCTGGGATATGCAATGGGGATGATGAAGAAATCTCTTCAAGCCCAAAGAAGCACCACAGCTGTCCTGCTGAGACTTGACTCTACTCAGCCTCTCTGGTTTCTAGGGAAAGTCTAATTTTTAACCAAGCTTGAGACAATTTGCAGACAAGGAATTTAGTCATGCTTGGCATGATATTCTCAGGAGCCCCTGCTTTAATTTAAGTTGATTGAGCTGCATTCTCTGGGCTCGAAATGCAGCTCCAACTTGCAACGGAATAATACTAGAACTGTGGGCCGCAAATCTTTTGTGGCCTTCTCCATTCCCTCCTTAAGGAGATGCCAAGCATTTTCCTTGTGTTTTCAGTTTTCGCTAATAAAGTCAGGCTCCATTTTGTTGTTTACTGCATAAGCCATTCCATCCCAAGAGATCATGCTTGGGAACAATAGGCTCTCTCTTTTGCTCAGTCTTATGTTTCAAATATTTGAGGCAAACTGTATGACGAAACCCCACAATGTTTTTAAAAGTCTGGATGAAGGAAGAGAATTATGAAGCTGAGGTGTAGCAACTGAAGATAACATCATATGAGTTCTTGTACTGCACTTCTGGTAATTGGAGAGGTATAAGATGGGGCACTTTAGAAATCTTTCAGCAAGAAAAGTTGAGGCAAGGATAGAAAAGATCCTTAGCTCTGGTTAACTGACACTGTTTACTGGTTTATTCTGATCTTGGTTGATCACAAAAAAGCTTAGCCAGGATCATGGCTAGTACTTGGAAGGGAGATCATTAGGAAGTCCCAAAATAGAACTGGGAAGTAAATTAATAAAAGAAGTCATGGAGAGAGAGGTAGTGGCAAACCATGTTTAAATTGCTGTTATGACCATGTGGTCACCTGTAGTTTACCATGGAGACTTTCCTTTCCTTTTACTAAAATGGCTGGTGGGGATGCAGAGCCTTTTTTTAAAAATAAAAGAAGGTGATGAATAATTTCTCCAAATTAATTACAGAGAAGTATACTCAATATTATTGTTGTTTTACTGCCTCTTCAGACTGATTAGCCATATATTAGGCTTTTAATTAAACCATATAACATTTTTTCAACCAAGAGCAGTCTTTTAGGAACATTTTGGGACTCTTAAGAGCCTTGTCCACAGGATTTAGCTTTGTGAGTATTCCTACAAGGGAAAGAAGAAACTTCTGAATGGTGGATATGCTGAATGGATGCTATCCATGAATGATTATGCAAGAGAACGAGTATGAGACAATTATAAACTTATCATATGTCCTGTTTTTAGTTTGCCAAAGCCATCACCTCCCTACATATTTTGGTTTTTGAGTACCTTTCAACCAGAGGTGGGTTTCAGCAGGTTCTGACCAGTTCTGGAGAACTGGTAGCAGAAATTTTGAATAGTTCGGAGAACCAATAAATACCACCTCTAACTGGCCCCGCTCCATCTATTCTCTGCCTCCCAAGTCCTAGCTGATTGGGAGGAAATGGAGATTTTACAGTACCCTTCCCCTGAAGTAGGGTGAGAATGGAGATTTTACAGTATCCTTCCCCTGCCATGCCCACCAAGCCCCGCCCACCAAGCCATGCTATGCCCACCAAGCCACACCTACAGAACCGGTAGTAAAAAAAATTGAATCCCACCACTGCTTTCAACTATCTTGTCTCAAAGGTGATTTTTTCAAAAGGCAATTTTTCATTTCTCAGCCAAGAAGCTTCTTCAGTTCTTCAGTTCAGAACTGAAGAAGCTTCTTGGATGAAAACTGAAATGTATTCAAGGAAAAACAAAGTGCAGTTTCCTTTTGAAAAAGCACCTTTGGGACAACCATGACCTAGATGGCAAGAAGAAGGAGGAGGAGGAAGAGGAGGAGGAGGAGTTTCATTATAAATTGAGTCAATATTATACTCAATGTTAATTTATTATTATAATTTCAACTTTAATAGAAATATTCCTGCCCCCAGACCCCAGTCTGAATGCACCATTTTCTGAATGGGTTGGTATTTCATAAAGCCCTGAATCTGAAAAAAGTCCATGAAAAAAACAGAAGAGATTTAAAATACAGTTCTCAGAAAATAAAAGTGATCTCTCTCTTTCTCTCTCTCTCTCTCTCTCTCTCTCTCTCTCTCTCTCTCTCACACACACACACACACACACACACACACACAGAGAGAGAGAGAGAGAGACAGACAGACACACACACAGACACAGACACAGACACACACACACACACACACACACACACACACACACAGAGCTACCAGAAGTATGAACAACTTGCCTCATAATAGACTGGAACCTGAGGGAGAGGCCCTGTAGTGGTTCCAATATGCTAAAAACCCTTTTATCTATCATCTCAAAATGGATCTTAATATTCTTCAAAGACATTTCAGGAGACATACTCTATATAACTCACTGCTTTTCTTCTCAAGACAATGTTTCTCCATAATATCATACTGCTTCACTCACACAAATGATATTGCAGCAAAAAGTGAAATAAACTGAATAGACAAGTTACAAGGTGATCAATGGTTTTAGATTCAATAATAGTAACAATTTATTAAGCTAAATTGTATGCCACAAAGTAGAACCCTGAGGTCTACAGAATTAAACTAAGTGTGAATGATTTTTTTTTCCTAGAAAGCTCAGTATCAGTACTAAAATGGAATTCATTTTCCACATGCAAATCTACTACTTCAGGGAGGACTGCAAATGTATTTAATTTTAGCAGGTTAATTTAGAGCAAGAGAAATTGTTTTACTGATGCTTCTGCTAAACAATTAGTAGTTAGAAGTCCTTGCTGATTTGTTCCAAGCTATGTGGTAAATAAAATCCATCTTCTGCTCATCCCTGGGCCAGACAAGCTATTTCTGTAATGACCAAGATTACTTTTTCAGAAATACCATTTTTAAAGCTGCGGGGTATGAAAGGTGGGCCACAAAAATGGTTTTATATTGATTACCTAAATATCCTTGCTAGCATTTCTAAATATCTCATGCCTGCACAAGGTGAAAAGCCATTAGTAATGCTTAACATTTGCTCTTTCTGCTCAAACAGTATTTCTTGAAGGCCTGCAAACCTGATAGACGCTCGAAGAAGCTATTGGAATACGAATGAATGGCATTAATGAGCTAGTTAGTGATGCTACAATGGCTAATCAGGTTTAGACTGTGTGGAACCTCTGCAATATGTGGAAGCTGAGGAATTTCATTTTTATGGCATAAAGGAGACAGGTTACATATACTGTCTCTTTTAATTGGCCTAATGGAAACTGAGATCTCTTGCTAAAAAGACCATACCAATTTAACTTTGCTTTTGGCATCTGGTGGACTGTAGGCAGATATTTGCAAGCCACAGATGTATTTCCTATGGGGATTTATAATTATGAACAGACTTCCTCTGATTTCTCTGTTTCTTGATTTTCATCTTTTTTTAAAAGGGTAAAATGACTCTTGCGCTATATTTGGAAAGGTACAGTATATGCCCTGCCTGCCTGCCTGCAATTTACATCCAAAGTAAAGCATTGATATGATTTATGTAATATCATTTGTCTTTCCTGCCTCCTGCAATTAATCAACTACTTCTTTTTAATGACCATTGATGCTGGTTACTTCCAAAAGCAGTTACCATTTTTATGATAGAATGAATGGAATGCATCCCCATTCATTCAAATGAAAGAAAAAGATGATGCCTTCGGTGTTAATAACTCTCGGCATACTATGAATGACAATGGAAGGAATCAAAATGACCAAATAACCTTGTAAAAGAATAAGATCATTGGTGTGATTGCCAATGAAAATGTGGTCCTTAAAATGTGTGTCCATGTGGGAAGATTATCTGCTGCATACCATTGTTCATACCAGTGGTGGGTTCCTCCCGGTTTGGCCCGGGTCTCCTGAGCCGGTAGCGGTGACGATATGATGTCACCGAACCGGTTCTGCCCCCCCGCCCCCCCACCCCCGCGTTATTCTTACCTTTTATTTGGCCCCACCTCCAATCTATTGCTGCCTCCTGAGTCCCAGCTGATGGCTAGAGGGAAAAAAAATTGTTTAAACTCTTGCTGCAGGGCTTCAAAGGGATGCCCTACAGCTGATCAGTGTTAAAAGAAAACAAATGAGTAGACCAGTGCCTGCAAAAATAAATAGATAGACCAGTGCTTGCAAAAATGCATGAGTAGATTAGTGCTTGCAAAAATACATGAGTAGATCAGTGCCTGCAAAAATAAATGGGTAGACCAGTGCCTGCAAAAAAATAAATGGATAGATCGGTACAACTGTGCAATCAGTTAAAAGCCTGGTAGACCAGTACCTCTGCTAAATCCTAAATAATTGTCACAGGACCATCAAGCCACGCCCACAAAATAAGCCACGCCCACAGAACCGGTAGTAAAAAAATTTAGAACCCACCCCGGTTCATACGTTCTCTTTCTCACTGCTTGAAACATCTTTTGCAAACATGTAGTTTATCTCCCTCTTGATAGTACAACTCTTGCTATTAAGATCACAATACAGAATCTAGATGGAAATGTATCTTGACCTTATTGGATAGTTGTTGTTAAGAACTTATGAAAATAGTATATTTATGAAGGCTAACCAAACAATTTCCAGATATATTTTTTACTGTGCAGTCTTCAGGTAGCATAATCACTCTCTTGAGTACCAGACATATCATCATTTTTAAACTGTTTTTGATCTCACTACTGCTTCCACCCACAGTCTCCTGATTTCTAGGCCAGCACCTTAACCACTGAACCAACCTGGCTCTATATATTATAATAAATTACATATCTACATATCTGGCATCTATAATTCCCCTATCAAAGATATTTTATATTAAGAAACTCTGGAATAATTACTTGGCAATAAATAATAACATTGCTACCTCCATGTCTTTCTTATAGGCTTTCTGCAAATTAAAACAATTCTGGACTAGATAATGGCCCCTTAGTTGAATCCAAAATGACAACTGGGTTTATATTTCTCATTACTTCCTATGATTTAAAAAAAAGAGAAAGCTTGGTATATGAATTAATGACTATATTTAAGATCATCATCATCACCCATCATCATCACCATCCTTCATAACGTTGTCTCTCTTCCAAATCTTACCCTGTTTACATGTTGCATTATGCCTCAAAGAAGACTGAACACTGAAAGTGGGATGTAAGATAAATAGTTCCTTTTAAAAACATCTCTTTCTTAGGCTACCAAACTGCAGCTTTTCTTACTGTGTGTTTCAAAGGGTAGCAGTTGTACCAGTTCATCTTTCAGTTTCAAGCTGTGCTTTTCTGATGGTCTCACCCAGCAAGGGAGCTTTCAACATTGGAAGGGAATTGGGGGGCGGGGAGAAGGGTTGAAGGATTGGAATAGGATGTATTTTTAAAGCATAATTAACAAAAACTTTTTATCCAAATACCTTTCCCTGCATTTTGCTCAAAAAAAGAGGGGAATTAAATGACAATTTTTGTTGACTAATCTGTTCCACTCATGTAGCTCATCTGAAAAGTTTGCACTTTGGCCACATATATATATTCCTTAATCTTTAAACATCAGCATAGAATGCATAGTCTTCTAGGTAAAAAATATAAAACAATAGTAAGCACAAAAAAGACATCACAACCTCCCCCAGGTCACTTGTGTAAATGTAGATAAAAAAGCAAACCAAAACATTTGACTGGTAGGATATGAGGTTGTTGTTGTTGTTGTTGTTATTATTATTATTATTATTATTATTATTATTATTATTATTATTTCTAACAGCAAATGGGGAGAACATTGGTGAAGTCAACATCAGACAAGGAATCTTCCAGGGGGACTCACTTTCACCACTATTATTCAACATTGCATTAATTCCACTGACAATAATCCTACGAAACACAAAACTGGGATACCAAATCTCAAGCCAACATGGCAAGATAAACAATCTCCTATATATGGATGACTTTAAAATGTAAGCGAAAAGCCCCACTGAACTTAAATCAATATTCAACACAGTTCAACTGTTCAGTAGTGACATCAAAATGAACTTTGGACTTGAAAACTGTGCTATATTATCCATGCAGCAAGTAAAAATGAAAACAATAGAAAGAATAGAACTGGGAAATGGAAACATAGTGAAAGCATTAGCAAAGGATGATGGTTACAAATACCTAGGCATATTGGAAGCAGATAACATTTTGAATGGAAATGTCAAAGAGTCAATGCAAAAGGAATACATCAGGAGGGTCCACAAAATATTAAAATCAAAGCTGAATGCTGGAAACATAATTAAAGCCATTAATACATGGGCAGTTCCAGTGATACGCTACTCAGCTGGAATCATCAACTGGACTTTGGCTGAACTGGAAAACTTGGACCGAAAAACATGCAAACTTTTGAATATCTACCACACTTTACATCCATGAAGTGACATCGACAGGTTGTACCTGCCAAGAAAAATAGGGGGCAGAGGATTATTGCAAATCTATCAAACTGTAGAAGAAGAAAAATGAAGTTTGAATGATTATGTGAACCAAAATACAGAAAAATTGCTCCAGGCTGTGAAAATGGAAAACATTATAAAAACAACAGAAACAAAGGCAGACTATAAGGAAAAACAGCTGGATGACAGATTAAATAGATGGAAAACCAAAGCTTTGCATGGACAGCACTTGAAAAACATTGAAGGAAAATGTGATGACAACTTTACATGGGCATGGCTTAAGATGGGAACCATCAAGAAAGAAATGGAAGGTTTAATACTCGCTACTCAAGAACAAGCGCTATAAACTAATGCGATGAAAGCAAAGACAGAAAAATCCACCAACAATCCAAAGTGCCAACTTTGCAACAACAAAGTTGAAACTATTTCACATTTAATATGTGAATGTAGCAAAACCGCACAAATTGATTACAAAGCTAGACACGACTGAGTTGCTAAATTAATCCACTGGTCATTATGTAAAAAATACGACTTTCCTGTATCCAAAAAGTCATGGGAACATAAAGTGGAAAAAATTATAGAAAATGAGAAGGTGAAGATCTTGTGGGACTTTCAAATACAGATGGATAGTCACCTGGAACACAACACGCCAGATATCACAGTTGTTGAAAATCAAAACGTACAATTTATTGACATCGCGGTACCAGGAGATGCCAGAACCGAAGAAAAAGAACTGGAAAAAATCATGAAATATCGCGACCTGGCCATTGAAACTACATGGCTATGGATGAAACATGTAACAGTGATACCCATTGTCATCGGGGCACTTGGTACTATATCCAAGAATTTTATAAGATACATCAATGAACTACAGCTTCCTGCAATAAAACCAGCGGAACTGCAAAAAACTGCACTATTTGGAACATCGTACATCTTAAGAAGGTTCTTGGTTGATACCTAGGACGCTGGCAGCAACCCGTATCAACCCTTAGCACCAGTCAATGGTATTTGTGATGCATTTTTGAATGTTCAGTTGACTGAGTTTCATGTTTAATGAATAAAGTAAATAATAATAATAGTAATAATAATAATAATAACAACAACAACAACAACAAGAACAACAACAACAATAACAACAACAATAATAATAATAATAATTCTAAATTTACCGGACTTGAACATTTTGTCTCTACAAAAAACCACCTTACTCGTGTAGCTTATATCCTCCGACGATACCTTAACAGTTCCTAGGTCCTTGGTTAGGACTCGAACTACTGAGCTATTAACCAGCCTTAAAGGCTGTGAATCTCACTAAAGATTAAATAGTAGTAGTAGTAGTAGTAGTAGTAGTAGTAGTAGTAGTAATTGTTTTCGGACTGCACCCAAAGCGCTTATTATTATTGATACTACCCTGGGAAAGGCAAGCAAGGGTAGTCATCAATAGTAATAGGTGCCTTGGGTGCAATCCCAAAACAACTGGAACACCACTTGAACACCATAGGCATTGACAAATTTGCTATCAGTCAATTGCAGAAGGCGGCTTTACTTAGAACTGCTTCCATCCTGCGACGATACCTGTAACACCATCAAACATCCAGATTTGCCTATCCCAGGTCCTGGTAAGGACTTGATAGGTAGACAAAAATGCCAAACCCAGTCTGAACATCTGGCTGATGGTGCGATGAATAATAATAATAATAATAGTTAATTTGTAATTGATTCAAACTTTTAAAGAGAACTAACTTCAAGTAATTGGCAATTTAAGGCTGTAGGTAATAAATGTAGGGGACTTATTTTCATATATGTGTATAGATAGCTGCATACATCCCTACTCTAGTCTAGATCCTTTATTTCACCCACTGAGCAACTAACTCAAAAACACATGTTCACATATTTCTTCTACAGGAAACTCCCAAACTTGCCCAAGCTCTTCTTGCCATATCTGAGATTAAGAAGATGATAGATTGGAAATGGAAGCTATGAATTAACATCAACCTGACTCTTCTTTTTGCCATGCATGTACCTTTATATTTTGCTTTTACCATTTTTACTTACACCTTGCAGTTTTATGCTGAAAGGCAGAATAGAATGCATTCTCATATATAAATTCTGCCTTTTTTAAAGCAGGACTTGGGAAGATTTGCAGAACTTGTCATTCTCCTTCAGCAGACTTCCTGAGCAAATATTAGGTGGCTACAATTGACAGAATTCTAGTAATATCTCCATCTTAAGAAGGAATTATGGAAGGGACAGACCCAAGACATTTAGGGCCTCACGTCCATCAAGGCTAAAGCCATGTAATGAAGGCATTAGCTCCTTCTCCTTGACCTCTGAGATTACTGAGTATTTCTGCAGGAAGAGGCCTATTAATAGTTGTTCTCATGATGTTTCTCAACCTCATCAGCTTTATGATATGTGGACTTCAACAACACTCAGAATTCCCCAGCCAACATCTTAAAGTTGCTGAGATTGGAAAACACTCCTCTAAAGCACTGTAGGAAGTTAAGAGCCCCGCCGCCTGGGAGTCTGACAACCAATCAGGATATATGTCTTATACAGGAACAAGAAACACTAAGGTGGGGCCGAAGAGAGGGTATAAAACCAAGGGACTCTCAGCATCTTTGCCTTTTTTTCTTCTTCACCCAATATCTTGAAGCATGTGATCACCTTTTCTGTTCAGGAACCCAAACCATATAATTCCTGTCCACCATTAAACTATCTTTCCAAGCAGTCTCCATGTTTCCAGTGTCTTTTTCCCCACTTGGACCTGAACCCAGCAGGACATTTCTTCCAACAGCACTAATATCAAAAGTTAAATCTGATTTTATTAAAATCAAACTCAACATGACTGCTTCTTATGCATTTAATAACTTTCCCTTTCCTATTATGTTAAATAATAGTTTGGCAGCCATTTTGGAGGGCTAAGGTGTTACCTCAGGGCTTTATGAAGCTGACAAAGCCCTATGGCTGAGGGTTTTCTTTTGTGCTAACCCTGAGAAAAGTCTTGTCTTCTTCAATCATGATATCTTTGATGTGAGAAAAAGGATGACTTGTTTTCATATTCAAGTTGTCATTCAATAGCAACGACTAGCTCCTAACCCTCTGTAAGGCCTAATGTACCCTGGTGCTTTGAGAAAGCAAGAGAATGACATAAACACTTCAATTTCACACAGATGTGTCTTTGTAAGTAAAAGAAAAAAAAAGAGAGAGAAAAAGCAGATGACAGAAATCCATATTGTCATAGAGAATCAAACATGGTGTCATGGATAAAACAGCAGGGGTGGAGGTGGGGGGAAGGGAACAGATCAGTGGTGAAATCCAGTTATTTTTACTATGGTTCTTTGGGCTTGGCTTGGTGGGCATGGCAGGGGAAGGATATTGCAAAATCTCCATTCCCTCCCCACTCTGGGGCCAGCCAGAGGTGGTATTTGCCGGTTCTCTGAACTACTCAACATTTCCGCTACTGGTTCTCCGAACTGCTCAAAATTTCCATTACCAGTTCTCCAGAACCTCTCAGAACCTGCTGGATTTCACTCCTGGAACAGACCCCATAGTTTTGCAGTTCTGTGATTTTTTTTTTTTAAATCAGGGGTTCATAAGGTAGGATGATTGTTCTACTTTACTGGTTACTGCATAGGATCATGAGAAGTCTGCTTGTAAAAGTTAACTGTGTATGGACATAGGTATGTGTACGTGTGATGTTTGTTCTTTGATTTGCTTAGTGCCTTCAAGTCAGACTTGACTCCTTATGACTGTCTGGATGAGATCCTGCAGTTTACTCATAACACTTTTGGGAGGGATTTATGAGTTCCTTTTTCCTATTGCTGATTGACTGATCCAAAGTCACCCAGCTGGCTTTTCTGCCTCAGGGCAGGGCTGAAACCCAAAGTCTCCTTGTTTTCAGCCTGGTGTCTTTAACCACTACATCAAATTATTTCTCATATCTCTGTGTGAATAATGTTATGCAAAAGAGTGGGGGAAGACTTAAAGGGATGCTTCTATGACTTTGACCTCTGGAAATAGGTTCTTCTTGTCTCCCTGCCCCTTTCCCTTTGCAAGCTACATCTGAAGAAGTCCTCTAATGTCATTTGCAAGTCGCTTCTAGTATTGGGATTGTGTTTGGGTTGCCTCCAAGGCATACATCTTTGTGTAAAATTCTCAGTGCTCACTCAGCAGCCTGGGCAGCCCTCAGGCCTAAATAATTTTTCCAGACAGTTGTAAACATTGCCATGTTTCCAAGAAAGGTTATGGAGATATTCTTTCTGATTAATAAGTCTCATAGTAAACATCATTCGAACTAATTTTATCTTGGTCTGCAATTTGGCAAACTGCTTTGTGGATGAGCCACAGTAGCTGCCTATGAGGGTGGGGTTTACTGGGAAATTAAACGTGGGAGTTGAGAGATGAGAAAGTATTGCATTAATGCCCTTTCTAGGATGATAATTAAAAGCCAGAAATATACTTATGGAGGTAACACTATTGTCCCAGGCAATCAATAGTGCTAACTTGGGCAAACAGATTTCACTGAAGCTAGTGAGTATTTTTAAACAAAGAGTTCTTCTGTTTGGTTCTTTTTATAGATATTTAGCCTCAGAAACATTATAGATCATTTCAGCTTTATAGACTCCATTGGATTTGGCATCTACAGTTTGATTTCTTCAATAGTATATCCATCTTACAGACTGGGTTTTCTGTCCCAGAGTCACCATTAGAATTCTGGTTAAATAAAACATCAGAAAACTTTCCCCAAAAGACTGTGTTTTTTTGGATGGGAGGGGAGGTCACTTTAATAAGCTCAAGGGCCAAATGTTCCTTTGAGTTCCTCATCCTACTTTCATTGCACTGTATGTCAAGTACATTTTCCCTCTCAGTTAGAAAAATCCTCTGAAAATCCATATAATCCCCTTAGAAGCCATCTGTGTTTGACATCCAAAGCAGTTTGTTAAGAATTTATGGATTTTCTGTGAAACTGAAAGACAACAATGTTATTACATTTAGATTCATTTGCAATGTCCAGCATTTTTTCAGTCCTTCTGTATATGCCATCCTCTTTTCATGCAGTGAAAATCGACATAAACCTCACTAACGTTAAAGGCAAACTTTATACCAACACTATTTATTTTCACTACTTTTAGACTATCCCAGTCAATCTACTGCGGGGAAGGTTAACAATAAAAATATTAAATGAAGAATCCATGAATGAAAATTCAACCATCATGACCTAATGTAACACGACTTAACGTAACTTAAATACTGACTTAGAAAGAAGAGCTTTCAATAATGCCAAACAGAAAGGGAACAACCTTTTTTTTTTTCCTGGGGAAAGTTTGTTTTGTTGTTTTGCTATTGACCGTCATTTAGTAGATGTTATTATGTGCTTTATAGTCATTGTTTGTAAACTACCAGAAGTCAATTTGATTCTGGATGCCTATAAATGTAATAAATAAATAATGACCAGCAATATTTCTATCACTATAAAATTACTATATCGTTTGTGGAACTTTTTCCTGGCATCAAACTCACATAAGAAATTACTATATATATATATAT